>MZZL01000134.1:51005-428812 GCA_002749535.1 Apophysomyces variabilis
CGCATATCAACGAGCAAGATAAGGTTCACCCACTCAGTGAAGTTTCAGTTGGAAATCTAGTGAAGGAGACGATGGCGTCAGCAGGAATTGATGTCACAATTTACACAGCCCATTCAGTCCGTTCAGCGGTCAGCACGAAGGCAATTCAAATAGGTCTGGAAGTTTCTGAGGTGAAGAAACACGCTGGCTGGAGCATAGCAGCTTTGACTTTTGAAAAATTTTATTTTAAACCAATCCACCAAGTACATGCAAGCACACACATTGTCAACACGATTTTCTCTGGCGATACGGAAGAAATTACCACATCCGATGTCCGAGTGGAGTCAACGGGGATTGTGTTAGGTACGACATACAATACCGAAGTTGACGGAAGGAGGACGGAGGATGTGGTGGATCCCGGCCCAAGTTCGAACACAGTAAACTTTCCCTCCCAAGATAAAACCATAGAAAATCGCATTGCTTGGCGAAAGAATCTAGAGTAGTAGGATAGGAAATATTTTTTATTTTTATTGAAAAGTTAAAACTACGAATAAAATAGCGCGGCCCGAAGGGTCTATACCACATCCTCCGTCCTCCTTCCGTCAACTTCGGTATTTAGAGTAGCGTAAAATAATATTCAATAAACAGTAAATGGATAATGTTTTAATTAACAGTTGCAAATCTGCGAAATTGAGTTCCCGACCCAATGAGCCTAAAGCAAACAGCGACTCAACTCCTCTTTCCAATTTACGCTTCCGAAAGAAAAATAATGGCAGCAAACCCTTCCCTGGCATGGCAACAAGAGCTATCTGATTTCTTCAAGGCGATAGGCTTGATAGAAACGAGCCGATGTTTGGATACAGAGATACTTGTTTTATCGCGTCAGCGGTTCGAACAACTACCACATGAACTGGAAAAGCTTGTGGAGAAGTTATTACAGTCTCTGGAAAACCACGTGGAAGCCAAAGAAGCCGCATTGAATCCGCTTTCGACTCCTGACCAGCTCCAGGGAGCGCTTTACATGAAACGAAAACGATCGACATCGGAAGAGGACGATGAAGAAGAACAACAACAAGAACGGGTGAAACGATTCGACAGCGATCAAGTCCAGATCCGGGCAACTAATCAAGAAGTACAACAACGGATCCAGACATTTATTCAAGCTAAACAGAACGACATTGATGCCAGCAATCGAACCGAGTTTCTTAATCGTCCCGATCCCACCGTAGCGGACGTGACATGTGCGCGAGCTGATGCACGGGAGATCAACCGCAACATTCAAATGAAGTTTGACATTGTCAACAATGAGGACGGCCCTTTGGCACGATCAATGCTGGCCAATGCTACTTCGCGTTCTATCAATGGAGAGGAGACAGCGTCTTCGAATGCTACTGAAAAAAGCGCAGACAGTCGGCTCCGGCCTATTGAGGAGCATCTGAACGTTCAGTTCCAGCCAGGAAAGTTCTCATTAACAGAACGAATCAAGATCCTGGAAAATACACTAATGGAAATAGAGCGGCAATACCCAGTATGGGCAGCCATTCATTTCAACCAACCCAATCGTACCTATCCACCACCACCACCTATTACTTATATCTCTAGAAACTCACCCTCCTTTTCCGAAACCCAGTTCACCTCTTCTACTTTACCTACCATCCGAGATGACACACCTACGTATACGGCAACCCAAATTATGCCTTCAGACGAACGAATGCAAATCAAAACAACCGGCAGAGCCAATTCTTCCCTTACCCGGGCGGTGATCGAACAATTGAATAAGCAGAGATCATCCCCCCCAGCAACGCTCTCCCGACGGACAGAAACCGAATTATCCATAACGAAATAAAACATAATAACGGGAAAAAAAAAGACAGAAAGCAAGATTCTGTAGAGTCCAGACTTGTGTCTTTGCCTCAAGACTCCTGAGATGCAGCGAATTTAACGAATGAATGAATACATCAGATGCTAATCACTTTTCGGAAGAGATATCGGCTTATAGTCCCAACTGACCCTTGTTTCTATGGATATGCTGTTTCTCTTATACTCTCTTTCTCTCTCTTTCTCTCTCTCTCTCACGCACATATACATACATAAGTAACACATAAACACACGCACGCATACATGTTGATCAAATTTGATTTTCAGCATTGTTTCAATTTTTTTTAAACTTTTCTCTTTTCCATAAAGAAAGAAAGAAAAGGATAACGTTTATTTAACTATTGAACTGCTTCTATTTCCCTTCCCCATTCCATCTTTTCTTACTGAGGACGGAAAAAAAAAAGAAGAAACCATAGGAACAGTCACTTAATTAATGAGAACAGGTTGCTATCTCTGCATCCTTCTTTCGTTGCAGATATTGGCTCAACAGAACATACCGACGCCACGATGGGCTCCAGGTAAGCTGAGAAAAAAAAAGGATATCGTCTATTGTCATATAGATATCATCGTCATCATCATCATGCGGAAAGATAAACTCTCTCTCTCTCTCTCTCTCTCTCTTTATTTTTCTCTGTTTTTCGTTTTGTGCTTAAGGTTGTGTCTTGCTTTCGGCCTCCTTGCTCTGCTTCGGGGGAGTGGAGCAAGAGACGGGCAAACCGTCCAATGGCTTGTATTCTCTTCAGTTAACTTCAACCTGGAATACAACGGACCCACCGTGGCAGCTGACTAGCCAGCCTGATCTGCATGCTGCGTACTTTGCCATCGCTGCATTAAACGGGCACAACATCCTTATCAATGGTGGGCGTCAGAATATGACATCAACACAGTCGATGGACAATCATACATGGCTTTATAACGTCCATGAAAAACAATGGAGTCCACCCCTCTTGTTGAACGCCACAGCCGTTCCAAGGTGAGATAAAGCCTTCAAAGAAAGAGCCATGGGTGAGATAGATTCTCATCTTTTTTTTTTTTGCTTTCAGACAAAAGCATACGGCTACATTGGGTATGCATGGTCAGATCTGGTTATGGGGAGGGTCAAGGTAAGAAAAGAAGAGGGATACTGTCCACTGGGCGCTTTGCGTTTCTCTTATAGTAGGTAATAGTGTTCCTACGATTGGCGACAACTATACAGAGTTTTACAATACTTGGCAAGTCATTGATACCAATGTAAGTAAAACGAAGTTTAGGATGGAAAGAGAGAAGAAGAAGATGATGCTATGTAGACTAACATGGTTCCCTGGAGAAGATTTGGACGTTACTTTACCCTGTGCCTCGCAGTGTTGATCCGCCTGCTCGCGTCGACCATACAGCCACACTAATATTCGACACCCATATTCTAATCATCGGTGGCATGGTGTATTCTCACGACGTAACCAATCCAAACAGCGGGCTTACTTTAAATCCTATCTCCATGAGCACGTTATTGCTCTTTGATACTGTGACTACTACATGGAGGACAATCACCGCTGGCGGCAATATTCCTGCACCTCGAGGAGGCCATTCCGCCGTACTAAGTAAGTGGTATCGAGCCTCCGATGTCTTGCAATAAATCCTTTGGCTCATCCTAAATATACGTATGGAAACAAAAAGGGCCCGGAAACGAAAGTGTCATTGTTTTTGGCGGTGCTACATCTGGTAATCAACAATTAAACATCTTTCTTCAAGCAGAGTACTGTTTCATTTATCTTCTCCTTCATTTCCTTTAATTCTAGATAACAATAATACTACGTTGAACGATGTTTTCCAACTGGAATTAAGATCCATGCAATGGATTGCTCCTACTATTGCGGGCATTCCTCCTGAACCAAGAAAATACCATCAAGGTAGGATAAAAACAACGGACGATGCGGTCAATGGTTAGCTTACTTATTGTTGCTACGTATAGCCCTGTTGGTGTCCGCGGACCAAATGTTAGTTCTCTTTGGACGCGGGAACGATCAGACAGCATACAACGATATCAATATACTCAGTATTTCGACCTGGGCATGGGAATCTCAGTACTTTCCTGACCTCGATTGGCTTGCAGGCAACCATACGTTACCTAGTCATGGTGTGACAAGAAGTAACAGTACAGTGGGGGAAGCCCATGGCAACTCGCGTAACCCCGATTCCTCGACTACGTTTGATAACTCGGGCGATGCTGTGGGTCAAGAGGGTGGTTCTTCTGTATCCTCCTCCAAGATTACCGCGGGTGTGATAGCAGGAGTCATCAGCGCAGGCGTTGTGACAGTAAGCTTACCCCATCCAAAAGTGGAAGGAGCGGTATAGCTCAAGGGCACTTTGTTCATTTTATAGATCAGTGGTGGGATCTTTCTTATTCTTAGTGTGATGGTATACAGTCGTCGACAACAAGAACGGCAAAGTCAGACACGATCCAGGCGAACAGATTCCTTTAGTCTGTCTTCCTCGTTTATCCTTTCGCCCATCACAGCAGTTAAACCTGATCATCGAAGCTCCATCTATACCCTTGATTCACATGCCTTTCGGATAGATGATGGAAAAGAGCACAAACCCAATGCAAGAGATGAATAATAATTGGAATACTACATCCGTCTTTTTCCTTTTCCTGTTCTTCTTTGTACTTTTACGAATAATACAAGCTGATATTTGACATTACTTTTCTTTGTTGCTAGGGTTTTCGGGAAGAATGTCATAACCAGACAGGCTGGTATTTGGGGTCATAGGGTACCTTAGCATGGTCAAACGTTTCAATAAACTAAGAGAAAGTTGTGGTTGTCGTGTGAGATCTATCGTTTCCATGGATACGTAATTTACACCTTACCTCTTGATCCGCCAGTACTTTACTTCCAGCAAATTTACGATATTCATCAAAAATAGATGTCATTGACCATCGTTGAATTTTACGGAGACATCCAACAAGACATCCTATCCGATGCTAAAGTAGGAATGTTGTATGAACGAAGTAGCTTCGAAACTCATTCAATAGGGCATATTTAACTTACTTTTCCCTTAAGGCAGTGAATAAGCACTACGATAAATTAGAAAGCATTCCTTTCCATCATCATGAGGACATCATTCCAACCTGGATGGCTTCGTTGATCCAAAAGTTTGACAAGAGCCTGTCGCATATCTTCAGGGTTCACTTCGAGAAAAGGTTCTTTATTGCCTTCCATTCGGAAATGCAGCACTTCAATGCCTTCATGATCAACAAAATGTTTCATTTCTGGAGGGTAATCTTCCATGGCGAAATACCTTGAAACAACAACATTGTTCAGTTTCTTTTTGGTGTATGGTTGATAACTGATCTTAATCGCTTACATGATAGTTTTGAGACCAAGTTTGCGAAGGAATGAGAAGTTTTGTTTGTTAGGATGGCCTGAGCGATAGACACCTGGTGCCACCATGGCGAAATTAAGGGGTGGCACGAGAGGAAATCCTGGTCGTTCATAGCAGATCATACAAGCATCGCGACTATTAGATCGGGCATGACGTTGTGGGATCAGTGATGTATTATCGTTATTGGCTGAGGGGTCTGATGTCTGTACTGCAATAGTTGGCATAGTTGCCTCGGTTGTATATGGAAAGAGAAAGGCCAAAAAAGACTCCGCTGCAAGAAGAAAGTTTTGGGCAATTTTTTCCCCTTGCATAATGGATGGATGAACGATCGTTCGCAAAACCATTTCTTGAGCTCTCTATATTCCTGTGTAGCTCTCTGTCTTGTACGAATGGTTTGATTTCATCCTTCTTTAGGTAGTTGACACAAACCTCCTGCATATAATGACAAAGCTTCAACTGCTCTCCATCAACCCCTTCCTTCATCCCCTTTCAAACCTTCTTTTGCCTTTACTGTTTTTACTGTGTTCTCTCTCTTTCTCCCCTCCTTAAAAAGGACTCTCTTTTTCCCCACTATTTTTTTTTTTTTTAGTTTTCTGCTTTAGGCGGTTGTTGTTCCCCTTCCCCTAATTGACAGTTTGGCGAAGAAGAATAAGAAAAAGCCATGCTATTCTATTTGGTCCCTTTAACCCTCTCTATTTGCGTTTATCCGTTGGTAACCGCCTTTGGTGTACAATCGTGCCCTCCTTTGCCAAAAAGAGATCCAGCTACTTCTGTTCATGACCTTCGTCCTGATGATATCAAGGTCATAGGCGCCATTGGGGATAGGTAGGTTTGGTTCTTTACGAAGGCCAAGTGAAACTCGGACTTACCACTTGTTGCCACACGCCCTTACTTAGCATTACGGCTGGTCTACTAGCCAAGAATATTGATACAGAATATGCTACTCTCAAGGATATCCGAGAATACCGTGGATTAAGTGGCTTTATGGGCGTCGTAAGTGAATTTGTTACCCAGTAAAACAAAATAGATTCATCTTGAACCAAAAATAAAAAAAAATTCTAGAGCGAAGGCACTATTAGTGTTGCAAACTATATCAAACACTATTCTCCTTACCTCGTTGGCGGATCGGATGGAACGGAGCAGCTACCCATTTGTCCAGGTATAGCAAAGGAATAAACTGATAGCAGTGAAAACAATACCATGATAACCAACGTAAGAAAATTCATAGATACATTTTTCTGCCTGGATGCCCACCACAAGTAAATAAATTTGCAGGAAAAAAGAAACACACAAGAGGACTCATCCTTTACTTTCACATGTTTTAGCCCTCAGATTGACCATTTAAATGCAGCCATATCCAGTGCCAGCAGCAAAAGTATAGATGAGCAAGTAGACTATCTCGTTAAGTACATTGGTCGAGGCACCGCGGCAGCGGATGACTGGAAACTTGTCAACGTACTTCTTGGGGCGAACGATGTGGCTGCCTCCTGTCTTCCAGGCTTCGACATGGTCTCGTACCGCAATCGAATGAAAGCCGGCATCCAACGTCTGATAGACAAGGTCGATAAGGTTCTGGTGAACATTGGTAACATTGTTTAAGCAGTGTCATCCCTTTATTAGACTCACATTGATTTTTTTTGTCTCTCACAAAGTTGGTATTTTCCACATCGAAAATATACCGACTATTACGAAACGGCATCCAGACTATCGGAAGCCATTGATTGTCAAGACAAGCAACAATGAAACCACCATTGATCTGCAGGACTATGAGTGTGTCTGTCGCAAAATGTCGCTGGAAGCAGTTGAAAAATTGTTAACAGGGAAGGAACAACTGGCGTCTCTCAACTCGTTGACAAATAAGCCAGCAGAGGAGGCAGCGAACTACTTTTTGGGTCTGCAAGTCGACTTGGCCAATACTATGCTCCGAGAAATCACAGCCGAGTTTGCCCTCACCCGAAATGATAGATCGGCGGTTGTATTTCAACCTTTCAATGTGGCCATTGACACGGTCCCTGTTCAAGCTTTGAGGTAAAAAAAAAAAGAAAAGTCTAGCTCAACCCACGAAAATGTTTCTCATTTCTCGTTTTGAAATCATAGTAATATTGATGGCTACCATCCAGATGTATTGGGCCAGTCATTTCTTGGAACGGTAAATCTCAACAAAAAAAGAAAAAAAAAGAGAAAAGGGGGAAATTTAAGACGGGGGGAAGGAGAGGAGGAAGGAGTACATGCTCTAGTCCAATGCTAATGTGATCTTTGTTGTCATTCTAGTCCGTATGGAACCAAATGTTCCGGCCTTCTTCCGAGAAGTTGTCTACCATCCGTTTTGACGAGAAATTAAGTGCTTACTGTCCCAAGGCGGAAGATCGGTTTCAGACTGTTTAAACATCTTTAAACGGCGAGGAGCTGCCAAGATAGGTCTTGATGACGCTTGGTGGCGTATCAATCAGTTTTCCGCGAATGGTTTCTTTTCCCAACTCCTTATGGGCTGCCCATCGATGGCATCCTCCAAAAGCAAAATAATAGTCTTGTCCTTTGTATTGAACATGATGTACGTCCTGCATAATAAACGTTTTTTTTTAGTCCAACAGTTACTCTCATCCTCTTCTCTGGTGCATATCTATCACATATACTTACAATAGGTGTTAGATCTTTGTCGTGGGATGAATCTTGTAGCAGTGTTTTCATGTTTTCGACTTTTTGTCGATCGAGAATGGAGGGAATCGGTCTATTAATCGCACTTAATGGGATATCATGTACCTTTGGGTTTTGTTCGGTTAGGATAAGATGCAGAGGTATATATTAGGTTGATAAACTTACTTCTTGCACAGAATTTCCATGGATGGAGAAGTTATCGATCGACATTGTTATTTCTGTGGTTACGAACTTGAACATGATCTGTAGCCTCCCCCTATTTATATCACGCCAAGGATAAACTAAGTTTCCGATAGCGTCAGTTTCGGATCAAGAGCTTACTCATCAGTAGTCTTGACCAATCGGTTGGGGTATGATTTTACACTCCGCATGAATAGTGCCGTGTGTGCTTTTCTGATTTGGATAAAGCAGACCGGCAACTCTGAGAAGTTAGGCATCTACACACTGAAATACAATAGAACCGATGCACAACTGGATTGATATTTCTACAGAGTGTTTATTGTATCGGTATTCTGCCATTGAGCTTAAAGACCAGCACGAAAGGATACAAATCAATAGACAAACATTCGTGGTAAAGCGATCGGAGTTTTGTGGAAGGCGTTACAATGCTATATGTCGTTTGCAAAGCTCATTGTTATTGGTGCTAGTCACTCGTTACTGATTCCTTATCCCTTGTTATACTGGCGATATTGCGTGTCAGTTGAGCTAAGTACGTCCGTAGTTTGACGCTTAAGCGTATTCTCGAAAACAGTCTGCTGCTACAATCGTATACAATTTCGACCATTAATCATTGCGATTGATAATGTGCCATATCAGACTGGAAGTGCAAAGAGTCCGAAACTTGCTATTGCGACAACTCTGGGAAGCCTTAATAACAGCAACAGGTCAAGGCATAGGTTAGTGATTCAGGGCTCTATATGTTTTGCAAGTTCTTCAACGGACAATGACACAAATGATGCGACGTTTCGCTATTGGACGAAGCATAAGTTCAGAGAATTCTGGCATGTACAGGTGCAGATGTTTTAAAGGAGGGTTGAAGTTTCCGTTAGCCATCGATTATTTGGAGGAGATACTTTTCAAAAATGCACTTAGTGAAGAATGGATTATCGTCAGACTTCAAGCAGTATTGATTAGAGATGCACGGTGACATGGACAATCAAGCATTAGACAGACAGCTTCGTAACCTAACCGTATTTACTGCATCCGTACTTTCAAAGGGAAATCGACAGACAAGTAAAGGTGCTACATCCATATTGGAACCATGAAATAAAGTTAACTTTGGAATAACTTTTGCCTATCTATCAATTAGCTTGGCTAACCATATCCATTCGATTTCCTTTGTCGACTGCTCTAGAAGAGCGATGACCGTGTGGTCCTCTATCGTCATTTCCTTTGAGCTTCTTTGTATGCGTGACACATGGCTTCCTCGTGGCACTCGTAACATTTGTGGTATAAACCGCTTTGGGTGATGCTGTGAGATTTGCGTTTCAAAGTCAGCACATCGTGCAAAGCTGAATGGCGCTCGTTTCATTGTCTTTAAGAATTACTATATTTACAACTGTCAATTCTGTCTATTCTTTCTCTTTTGCTGCTATCTCCTAGTAGCTAAAAGAAGTAAGTGCTAATGTTTTGTGGCATTGCTTTTGTTTCTATTTTCCAGACGTAATAGTAAGACAATCAGATTCAGTGGAAGCAAGGGCTCGCTCAGATACCTGTGATGAGCAAAGGAAATTAAAAAATTAGAGAGTTTTTATTGGTAAGAAATCAAAAATATAGTAGGCTAAGAGGCAGTTTGATAAAGGTCAATGATTGAAAAGAAATTTCATTCTCAAAGGGACGCTGTTCCTTCATTAAAACAATATCACTGGCTCGTACTATATGTGACGCTTGGGCGCACTCTTTGCTCGAAAAGCAATTTGCTCTCTGTGGCCGCGGTGCACATGTTACAGAAATCTGCAACTGCCTTTTACCAGCCATTTTCTCTGTCTCGATGGGAACCTTTAGGAACTGTTTGCGCGGTTGGACCAAACCCCTCATATATCCCTGATATGTTTGCTCCCGTTAGTCTCACTCCCCCCAAGAACAGATTGTTCTTTTATTTCGCTTCCTTTACTTCTTCAATGCATACAAAACGTGAAGGGGTTTACCAGTCTTGGCTGTTAAATCTGACTTGAGCAATACTCCATACATCCATAGTCATTTAAAGATACATCAACTCGAACTCCGAACATCGTGACGATAATACGTGTATATTGTTTGTTTACCAATGTCGATGGTTTATTAGGAGGTCAGATGAAACCAAAAAAAAATATAAAGTAGACTAGTCGTAACTTAAATAAGAAGAAGAAGAAAAAGAGACCTCGGCTTCCCATTGTTTTCTAAAACCTTTTATCTTTCTTTTCAGTTCCATCAAATTACTCAGAATGACCACCGAAGTTGCCGTTCCAACCATCCATAAGCACACTAGCAATATGATGAATCATAGTATGAAAGATGTTTTCCGTTACTCTATTGTTAAGTCTGAACTTTGTTTGTTTCCAATTAGCGTTGAAACCATTGGCAAGTGGCAATGACCAAGTTGTGTCTGACCTGGACGTGTCATCACCCATGACAAAGTCGAATGCCTCGACAGCTGTAGTTCAAGATATCCATCGCGGTGGTAACCAACAAATCCTTACAAAACTTAATGATGCGACTCATTATTGTGGTTATCCATAGATTCGTTTAAAGCCCGAGTGATATCATTGATTTACTGGGATATTCCCGCTCGTAGTGCCACTGTGCTTGCATCCCTATTAGGTGGTTTGATCTTAACACAGTACTATTCTTTGCTTTACCTTGGCACGGCTGCCTTTACTGTTCTAACCGGCATCAATTGGATTTATGTTAACTTGCATCAACAAGGCCAGAGAGTATGGAGTGGCAAATCAGCAGATGCCGTGGTTCATCCTCATAGGTAAGATGGCTTGGGGAGGAAGTGTGGGAAATCTTTCGTTCAAAAGTATTAACTATGAGAAAAAGCGAGCGATTTCGTCATTCAGCATTTGTTTCCCGTAGCCGCATGGAACGGATAGCCAAAAAGACGGTGGATATGGTCGAATGGACACTTAATGAATTGCTCAAACTGGTATTGGTGGAAGATAGTTGGCGATCGGGTTGTGCTATCTTCATTTCCTACATTACTTGGACTCTGGCTAAGTATTTGGCTGTGAAATATATTGCCGGGTTGATGATTGTTTCCGCCTTTACTTTACCGCGGTTGTACCGCGTACATCATGAAGTGATCGATCATCACTTGGCTCGGGAGACGGAACGCCTGAACCAACTATGGGCGTTTACCTTTCAAAAAATTAACAAAGTCGTATCTACTGTGCAAAATTCTTTTATGTAACAATTAAAATGATTCGAGCCTTTTTCTTTAAAAAAAAAGAAAAATAAAAATAAAAATAAAATGCAAGAGTTGGTTTATTAATACAAATGCGAAGTCATAACCCAAATAGTTCGAGTACCATATCTTGCTTAAAGGCACGCTAGAAATGTACGGTTAAATACCATTATTGAAAATAAAGAGCAAAGGCAGAGTAATTAAAGCCCACAATGAGAGAGTACGACAGCAAGAGATCAAAGAATGTGTGGATATGTTTTGGTGAATCTTCCTGACATTGACAGATGGAACGGACTTGCCACTAAAAGTTATCTCCTGTATTGTATCCGATATAGTTAATAACCCCCGTAAAAGCAAATAGTAAAAAAGCAATGACGGATGCTTCAACCATGCGCCAATACACATCCCATGCTGTGTAATTGGTGTACACAATTTAAACAACATACTGCGAATGCTCCTGTCAACGGAGAGCATCATTACACCCTCCTTTGTTTTGATCAAAACGACTATTTATCTCTTTTTATAAATCTTTCTGCTGCATGGCTTTTGTCCCTGATCTTACTTTGCAGACAATAGACTTTAGTTAAAGTTGTTCACTGCATTACAATATGAAGAAAATAAGGATGAAGAAGGAGGATGAATGCAGCATGTACGCGGGTACACACAGATCATGTCTAGCGCTCTTTTTCTTTTTTTTTTTGTGCCCTGAGCCCAAATTGAATAAGATCTCGACCTTTTTTTTTTCGCCATTAGAATTTATAAACCAACGGAATTTAGGGTATAACATTCAGGTCATCTTGGTTTTTGCATTGATTAGACAAACGAACAATAGTGGTGAGAGAGTTGAAATTCAAATCCATACCTTTACCTTGATACAGCTATAAAAAACCGTTTAGGTTTTAAAGAGATAAACTCGTGCGCGTGCGCTTATGGCCTAATCGCTAGCAAAAGCATAACCCAGCTCCTTTTCCCTTTCTTTGTTTGTACAGCTTTGTCTTGCGAAGATGCATTCCTTCTTAATTTACCTAACACTCCTGATATCACTAGCTGCATTAGGTAAATTCTTTCCTTAACTATCTTTTCACAAGTGTGTTAGCATAACCAACCATTTCTCTCTCCTGGGAACTCGGGAATCACCATAAACACAAAGGTCATGCCAAAGAAGCCGATCAAATTAAAACTGTATGGGCGACACAGACAAAAATTGTAACAGCAAATCCTAAAGCAGCAACAGCCACTGTATATGACAATGGTGGGGAAGACGACGTCGGCTACCAGACGCACACAGTTCCTTCAAAATCAATAGAAACATCGTATCCTAGAAGGAACGAGAATGAAGAGGAGGAAGAAGAAAAATCACGGCAAAGACCTAGCCACAGAAAACATGATGAAGATGAGGAAGAAGAAGATGATGACGAAGAAGTAGAGGAAGAGGAAGAGGAGGAAGAAGGAAAAGGAAGCGTTCTGCATGGTTCTCATCAGTCCGAGCATGAAAATGAGCATCGTAGAAAGCAGACACACGGTAACGAGCAAGAGGAAGGCGATGTATCCACTACAGATGATTCAGAAGATACCTCTTCTTCATCGCCTCCATCCGAGGCTAGTAAATCTAAACAAAACGCTCACGGTGGTGGCGTTGGCGGCGATGAGGAAGACCTAGACGATGAAGAAGATACTAGCGCAGCGGACCTTCACTCGATGCAACCTTCTGCTTCTGCTAATCTTTTGGTCAGCTCTTCCGTATCCATGTCTCGGGTGACACCCATCCGTAGCTCGTCTGCGCAAGCCATGGGCTCCGCATCCAGTCAATCAGAAGGAAGTCTACGTTCTGTGTCTTCTACGGCGGCCCCTGTTCGCGCCGCATCGCCTCATTCAAAGGCTTCTTTGATCATGGTCCGATGGACCACTGTTTTAGGGTTGATTGCAATGACTCTAGTTTCATTTATCTATTAAATACAGTTCTTTTTTTTTTCTCTCTATTTTTTTCTTTTATGATAAAAAGACAAAAGCATGGATAGCATGTGTAATTGGGAAGGGGGTTTCCGTTTCCACTAACGTCGGAAGTATAGATGTCGAACAAGGAGCAGGACAAGGATGCATCATTTCAAAAGTTCAAAGATGGTCATACTTAGTACTGTCGTGGGAATACCCCATACAATCCTTGCGCCCAATCCTCGACTAAATGCGCGCGGACCGCCCTCGTTGGTCCACATCTGACGAGCGATGGTGATCGGGCCCTTTCCAAACGCCGGTTCCTCTGCTGAGACCTGCCATCGTGTTTTGATAACGTCTAAAGGGGTTGATAGAAAGATAGCGACGATGCCTGCACCACTCGCACTGGCTGCATAGGTCAACATGGATGGCGCTTGGTCCAATCTTTTCTTCAGTTGTTCATAGACAGCAAAATAAGCCATGGTATGGGGCACAAACACAAGCAGACCCATCCCATAACCTCGAAAAAAGCCACGTAGACCTTCTTCCTGCCAAATCGAACGCATAAGCCATGATTGGGAGGTGGATGATGAGGAACGCGCGTTGGTCTCGTGTTGTAAGCTCTGTAACCGATTTTTCATCACCTCCATGGGTGTAAAAAGCGTTCCTGCAGCCACCTCGGCCACACAACCCGAAAGCAAATGGTTCCACATGGCATCGCGAGGGCTTATCCTGTTCTTATCCAGCCAGGACTTGGTTGTCTCATAACAGGCAAGGTATACAGATAAGGCAGGTACGCTGAACACCAAAGTTACTGGCAGTCCGCGGTAGAGGGAGAGAAGGTTCGACGTGGTAGTAGACGAACTGTGTACAAATAAAACATGGCGTAAGGCTTGTGTTCTCTTCAGAGGTGTTCTAGACACCTGTAATCGTGTCTTAATGGTATCAACTAAAAAAAAAAAGAAAGAGACAACTCGAGATAAGCGTATGCGCCTTGGAATTTTTCTGCATGCTCAGCAGGTCTAATTTCGTTTCCTGTTTCTTTTACTTGGATGGGTGCATATACGAGCGATCAGCGCTGCTACACTTGAAGCAAAGATATAATGACCATCCACTTCCATGAAATGGTATACACATGTAGAGCCAACCTGTCCTAGCACTTTTCAGGTCCTTTTTTTCTTTTTCCCGCTTTGCTCTGTGACTTGCTGCTTCTCACTTTCCAAGGGGACTTTCTTTTCAGTTCCCTTATTGTGACCCAAATTTTCAGGCTCTTCCTTTGTTTTCACCCTCTCGTTAAAGACTTCTCTCATGCCCAAAATCAGAACTCAACGAACGAAAAGGCCGCCGCCAGGGTTCGATGAAATTGAGCCTACTCTGGAAGAGTTTGCTCAAAAGATGAAAGAAGGTAAAGAGAACCGATTCAACCCGTTTTGTGCACAGCACAGCTTGACATCCAAGATCTTCTTTAGTTGAAAACGAGCCTCATGAGGGAAGGCGCATTGTCGAATCATCGTGGCCCATCTTTCGTATTCACCATCAACGATCCCGTTATATTTATGACTTGTATTACAAAAGAAAGGCAATTTCAAGAGAATTGTACGATTACTTGCTGAAATACAAGTATGCCGACGCCAATCTCATCGCCAAGTGGAAAAAGGTGAGAGACGAATCTTAGACAAGGTTATATTACCTATAGATAATGTATTAATCGAACTCGATATCTTCCAATAGTCTGGATTCGAACGTTTATGTTGTCTTCGATGCATTCAACCACGCGACACCAACTTTGGCACTACCTGTATTTGCCGTGTACCCAAAGAGAAATTAGAGGAAGGAAAAGTAGTCGAATGTGTTCATTGTGGATGCAGAGGCTGTGCCAGTGGTGATTAAAAGAGAAGAAAGGAAAAACAAAATGCACTGTTTCGGTTTTTTGAGGAAATGCACAGCGAGAAAAAGTAAAACTTGTGGGTACGATGCGTATCTGGGGCGATGGGGAGCACTCTCAAATCACGCTGATATTGGTGCGTGAATCACATGGAATAGAACCTTTTATACAGCTAAAAGTGATGTATATCTTTTTTATCGAAATACAGAAAAAGAGGCAAAAAAAAACAGACCATATCTTTCTATGTTGGAATTCTTGGGTACGAATATGAGTTATCTATCTCTATCATTTTCTCAGCTAGTCTGTCAGAGATTATATCCATTTCAGGACGATATATTTGAAGGATGCGTTTTCCTATACGTCTTACGAGATAACCACTAGGTAGCACGTAGCACGAAGAAATTGAATCGTTCACATGGACGTGTAATCGGATGCATGCCCGATATTCGAGCCTGTGTTTGTCATAGCGAATCAGGTGCCCTCTTTATCCGATATGAGTTTGACCACAAGGCTTATCGGACAGCTTCCAAACTTGAAAATGTTGGTTTACCGGAACGTGTCATACAGTCTTCCGCTATTTTTGAGGAAGTGGATGAGGTTTGCAATCTAGAAGACGACATTGAATCGGAAACAGGCTACTGTGGGTCCGTCTTCATCCAACCATAAGCCTAGCATGAATTGACATAACTATGTCTGAAAAAAATGTTAAAAGGAACGTAGCATACTGCCGTTAACTAGTCAATGATCCAAAGTACACGGCAGCTCCAAGATATGAATCACACAAATGTCTGTCTACGGGAGAACGCACAGAACAAATGTTTGTAAGGTTTGATATTGCTAATCTAACTGACTCAAAGCTTTTCTCAACATCAGAAAACCCTTGTAACCAATGGCGCCGTGGCAAAGTTGTGTTTATCTTGTAAAGCAAAAAGAAGGGATTTGATCCTCATCAAGGGATGCTTTGTTGTAAAACCAAGGGATATATCATCACCTCGGTCATTGCTTTTTTATTTGGATTATACCAACATAACGAATCTCTTTTATTCTCAACTCAACCGATAGCATAAATTACAGATATGATGGACCAATACCAAGGTAAGCCGCGATAAAGGGTTGTCGACGACGTGCGAACGGGGCACTGGCGAAGTACAACGTTCTGAGACATGGCTATGTGATGCCAAGTCAACCGCCAATTTTGAGGCAAACAAACGCTATTATTGGCCTGCTTGCAAAACAGCTTGTGCTTGGATGGAAAAGAAAGCAATTCAAACCAATGAAGATATTCTTAGATAACTTTTCGGGTGGAAGAAGATAACTGGAGTCTTACCTTGCCAGGTAAGGCATAGATATGGATCGAGCGACGCCTCATACAATCAATATTTAATATGTTTGTGGAATGCAAAAACAACGCTTCGTTGAGATGACGCGGTAACAAAATTTGGGTAGCCATCAATAATTTGGCATTTCACCTGAAGAAGTCTCTAGTCACTGGCTATGCGGTCGTTATCTTCAAAGAACATCAAAGAATAACCCAATTATGGTATCCGAAGGCCCTGTTTTGTATTCTAAAGATCTCTTTGTTCACGTGCAGACAGAGAGAAAAAGAAGAAGGAAACGCCAGTACGGCAATCCACCGCATGATGACGGATAGAAATGACCTGACGCAAAAAATTACTTCTTTCATGAGGATATCAAGTTAGTGTCGCATGAATGCTGTACTTTTGCAGTGCTCATGTTACCTTACTGAAGGTTATGTGTCGGTCATTATACATTATTTCTTATTGGGTGCCGGAGTAACTACTCATTGAAGAGGGATGAGCTTCTGTATTGCACCATAGGAACAATTAGGTCAAACCGATGTCACGTAAATTAACGAGACAATATCAAAACAATACATCAATATATGATTAAAAGATAAGATAGGAAAAAAAAAGAAGTTTTGGCTTCGATTACAATGCCTTGTGGGATAGACGCTCTTTCCCCTGGAAATAACGAAAACAGCTTTGCAGACAAGAGTTTCCAATGTCGTGCTATTCAAAAGAACGCGAACCATCTCGATTAACTAGCGAAATTAAACGCACGAACCCCCATACAGATCTATTCTGCACAGACAGTGCATATCTTCCAGAAACGAAGAAGAGAACATCTTTCACTATGACACGCGAATCAGAGAGAATAACAGAAATCCCACTATCTAGCACATCATCTATTTCACTAATGGATAAAGATGTACAACATCCTCAACGGTTTAGGCTATGGCCGCAGTTACCATAGTAATTCCGTTGCTCTTTGTTCGATACCTAGGGAATGAGAAAGATAGAAGATAGTCCAGGTCATCTGAATGAAATAGAGAAATAAAACGTTTTCTTTATTACCATTCAATCAAAAACTTTAGGACTTGTTTGGAAAAGATGATAAATTTGGGTAAAAGTGGATGATATTCATTTTATTTTTAGAATTAAGCCGAACGTTCCGAACATTAGCTACAGATCAAACTGGAATAGGTGGAGGAGAGACATTGGAAAAGAAAAAACAGAAGAGAGTTTATCGGCAGCCTCTACATCTTTTGGAGGGTAGATGATGGAAATGAAAATGGGGAGTGAGAGGAAAGTCTTCTTCTTCTGTTGAGTGTCATGCCTGGGTCTGACCCTTCTGTATTTCCATGCAAGTTGTTGTTGAAGCAGGAAAAAGGAGGAGGGGATCATGGTATTGTAGCAATCTTTCGGGTTTTGCGTTTGCCCCCTCCTTTCTTTTATGGTTGATAGACAGCAGTGAATGATAACCAAAAGGCTATGAGATCTTTTGGTTCGTCATCATGTAGCATACGTTCATCCAGTTGCATCTCAAAGTCGGTAAATCCTTCCGATTTCAACAGGTGTCGGAATTCATGGAGACCAATGTAATCTTTATAGCCGCGCGATCCACGCTTCACACGGACATTATGATCGCTTACCACGTGAGCCCCGACTAAAAGGCCTCCAGGTCGGAGGAGCCACTTGACCCTTTGCAGAAATTCCTTGATGCGATCAGAAGAATGGAATAAGTGGATCAGACTCCCGGCATAGACGACGGCAATCTGATGGTGATAGTCGCTCATGGTATCCAAGAAGCTCGCGTCGAACACATTGCCGACCAGGAACCGGATGGGAAGACTCTCTTGACTATCTCGACAAAGAGCGTAACCACATTCTATAAAATGTTTTGAAATATCGGTTCCAATCAGATAGTCAGCAGGATAGCCATCTAACATGAGTTGCCTAAGATCAGTTCCTGGGTTGTTAATTCGATAACAAGAAGAGGATGACGAATTTGAGTCATGGGTCAATGAAATGAAAGAATTCCCTTTTTTTCTTTTTATTTTCTTTCTTTCTTTACCTGCACAGCAACCGATATCAAGCAGCCAAGGAGAAGGATGATGTTTTCCAATACGTAATAATGTTTCGTAGAAGAATCGTCGGCACATTCTAGAATATGCGAACTTGAACTGGTCTATGCAACGATAGATTGGCCCTTCCTATACCAAAAAAAGAAAGAAAAAGAAATAAAACGTATATTCCATTTTATTATTATTCTTAAACTTTTTTTTTTGCGGGTGATGGTTTGTTGCGATATTCACGTCTCAGCTTCCCGTAATGTACGTGGCGATCCGATTTGCATTTTCTGTCTTTTTTTTTCTCTCTTTCTCCCCTTTCTCCCCCCATCCCTTGTTTTACTCGGATAACACGCTCTTATTTTCTTTTTAGTTTTACCTGGCATAGTTTTGTACGAATCTTGTTTAAATGACGACCTAGTTCATCTGGATCCTTAATGCCAACATAGTCAGCGTAGAACCGTCTAGCTTTCGGGTCCATTTTGACTGGCAGGAGTGAGTTAGACATAGGATAAGACAAAGAGCATAAGATAAAAGAAAAAAATAAAGGGAAAGGGAATATGGTTTCACGAAGCGTAGAGGACGACGCCAAATACGGTCATTTTTTCGATTTTTGCCCTAATTACCCCAAAAAGGTTTGAAGAAGGCTCGTTGGATAACCGTGTGACTGTTGGCAAGGCGTCGTTTTCTTTTCTATTGTTCTTTCTAATTGTTTGAAGAAAGAGGAGTGACTTTCTAGAATAACAAGAATGAAAAAGAAAAGAAGCCTTTGCTATGCGTAGTAAGTAAAAAAGGAAAAAGAGTGGTCAAAGGACTAAGGCTACAGTCAGTCGATGCCTATGTCTTGGGAACAACGCACCCCGTCCTATCTCTCTTTTCTCTCTCTCTCTCTCTCTCTTTGATCTTCCGGTGCAGGTCAAAGTATAGGTCAATCAATATAATAACGGGGAATGTTGAGAATATTCGACACAATGAACTCCTACCTCGACCATTATCAAACATCTTTCTCTCCCCCACACCCCCTCCTTTTTTGATCCACTGCGTCTGTGTATGAAGTATGCTGGGGTTATGTATATGTGTGTAAGTGTGTAGGTAAGCAAGATTTAATGGGTCTATATGATGTATATGTCTAGTCTGTAGATGTGTAATGAATTACCTGGGTTTTTTTTTGTTTTTGTTTTTTTTTTTACTTTGCTTTGTGTTTTGCCCTTGCATAAGTCTTTTTTTTTTCTTTTTCAACAACAATAAAAAGACCCAACTTTTTCCTTTCTTCTTCCCTTTTGTTTTGTTTCTTTATTGTTGTATCTTTCATCTCCTTTATTCAATCAGATTCTAGCATCATGTCACTCGCAATTCTTAATGTATGCCAAGATGATCTCAACGTGTCCATGCCCTCCAATATCCTTACCATTCATCATCGTCGTCAAATCATCAAGAAAAAGGTCGTGGCCATCGGTAGACTATCGAGATCATTGACTGTCCTAAGGGAAAATCCCGAACTGGTCAAGCAATTCAAGCAATTATCGGGTAAAAACACCTTGCCACTAGGAACCCTTGCTCTAGGTGAGAAGGGTCTTCGGGATGGTAATAAACAACAAATAGAAAAACATCACACAAAGAGAGTGAAATAAGGAAAAATGGGGGTTATACCACACCTCTACTCTTTCTCTCTTTCCTTTTCATTGAATACAGGGATACTAACAACATCGACTTCTTTTCCTTTAGCTATCGCATCGTTGGAAGACCAGTCATTGACAAAATAACCAGCCATGGTGCAAGGCAAAAAAAAACTGCGGATGCGAGATCGCCCAGAGTGAATAGCTATTTTGTTCCCTCGATAACATCAAACATCAAGGTTTCTACAGAGAAAAACAAATCTGATTTATGTACAATAAACAAAGAGTGTTGTCTGGTCAGTTTATCAATAAAACGGAAACGCTAAAGATCCCCTCCATCATATAACCAAACGTGCAAATCTATATCGCTGTGTTTTCCTTCCAAACCCTGTCCCCCCCCCTTCTCTCTACCTAATTTGCCTCCCGCAAATTAAACCACTTTTGGAACGAAAAGAATTCAAAAACCTCATTGCCAAAATTTGGGATCGCAGCCGTCCGCGCCATATGACGCTCGGACACCTTCCATGCATAAGACGGCCTAAATATGAAAATGCCTTTATTCAACAGTATATTATTGGGCCTAAAAATGTATTGCGGATAGTAAAGGGTAAGGAGGGTTACGGGCGTTAAGGGTGGTCGGATTTCTTTTGTCGTTCTTCTGCTTCTTTCGCTCGAAGGAATTCTTGTTGTGCTTGAGCTTGAGCATGCTGTACTTGTTGTGCCTGCTGAAGCTGTTGTTGTAATTGTAATGCCTGCTGGAATTGGGCAACTTGAAACCGTTGTTGTTGCGCAGCCAGAAGTGCCGCCGATAGCCCACCATTGGACGCAGCAATGGCATTGGCTAACTGCTGAGGAGACGGCGTGTTTTGATTGATACCTGGGCTACCCAAGATCTGAGGCGTTTGTGGCGAACCTTGGCCGCCCGCTCCGCCAACACCACCGGCTCCTGCAGTGGCGGCCGTCCCTCCAGCTGCCACAGCCGCGGCAGCAGCAGCAGCAGCAGCCGCTTGGGCCTGAATCTGGGCCTGGGCCTGAGCTTGAGCTTGTGTTGTTGCTGCAGTGCGCATTTGAAATTGAGCTAGATATCGCTGCAATTGAGCTTGTTGACTAGGTGCCAGTTGAGGAATTGCGTATCCCATCTGAGCGAGCTGTAACAAAGGATTGGCTGTATTGGCATGCATCGTAGCTTGGTGGGGAGACTGTGCAGGTCCTTGCTGTGGAAGTGCTGGGGAAGCTACCTGGGATACTTGTTGAGGCTGCTGTTGTTGCATAAATTCTGAATTTGTGGCAGGTGAATGTGCTGCTACAGAGAACGTTAGTGCAAAAGGTCGGTATGATTGTACATCATACCTTGAGGCTGCGAAACAGGCACGACATTTGCAAAACGTTGGATAGGAGCTGATACAGGGGGGCGTGCTTGCCCTGGAGCCTGACCTGCCGCGAGGAACATTTGGTGTTGTCGAAGCAAGTGTAGTTGTGCAGCTGGATATCGGTTGAGCGGTAATCCCGTCGCACCCTGATTTGACGGAATCTGTGGCGGTCTCGCTACTCCCCCGGACGATGCTGTCATAACACGATTTGCCGCCGCCGCCGCTGCTGCTGCTGCTGCTACAGCCGCTGAAGAAGCCGTAGGCGTAGGTGGAGTAGCGGCACTAGCGCTTGTTGTCGCAGGTCGCGGCTGTGCCGGGACTTGAGCATGTTGTAACGGCATCGCACCCGAATGAGTAGCCCTTGCAACACCCTTATATCGCTTATTCAGTATTCATGTATACATTCTTTGTCTGCTTACATTAGTTGGTTGAGCAGCCAAGCTATATTGTCGCTGTTCCAATAACGCTTGGGCCATTTGCCTGTCGCGCTGAGCTTTATGCATGCTCATCTCCATTGCAGTAGGCAGTCGCTGACCAGTGCTACTCATACCGTATGTTTCGATAGTGCTTCGTGGAGGAGCCACTGTACCTAAGTCATAGTAAAACTTTTATCAGCCCGTATATGTTACATCAACTTCTTACTGGATGTCCTCTGAGATTCTTCTCGTTTCTTTTGAGTCTTCTTGATCGCTTCAAATATATTATATTGGCGTTGTCTCTTCTTAGCCGAATCAAATTTAAACAGTGATTGCCGTTTTGAAAGATCTTTCTTCAGCTTTGCAACGTAGGCTATTTACGGAATATGCAAAATTAACATTGTTTTCATTTCAAATATCACTGTATTACCTGAGTTAACCTGTCCCGACAGCGACGTAAGATTGTTTCGCTTCCAATGCTCGTGACACTCCCAAGGAGTACGTTTTTCACCGTTGATGGGAGTGCGAACAGTATTGAAAGCATCGCATATTAACTCCCAATTGAAAGAATATTGCAAGATCAATGATATCAAACATATATCATCTTCTTCTGACCAAGCGCTTGTGGAACGCTCACCGCTCGGGGGCTGTGGTGTGGGAGGTTGCTGAGCCGGAATATCCTTGAGTCTCTTCGGGGCAAATAATGCTAAAAGCCAATTAACACATCTATTATCCCTTCCAGAAAAAAACCCCCTGCTTACGTGATAACAATGGTGCAGTATCGTAACGTTCGTGCCTCGGTAATACTTTGATTTCCTTTTTATCTTCCTCCTCTTCATAAATTACAATTTGCTGACCGTCAGCTGTTCGTTTTCGGCTTAGACGTTGAGGTTTCTTGAATTTAAGTTTGCGTGTGGATAGTTTAGATATAGGTACGATCCTGCCGTACTCAGATTCATCAAAATATGGATCGTTTGCATCCGGTTTTGGTGGCTCATATAATAGAAGCTCCGGAAACACGGTATCAACATTGAAATCTGCAAACTCTTCGTCCGATAGCACTAATGTGGGAACGTCTAAACTCAAAGTTTTCACTGCTGTTCTTATCTTTTCGATCGTCTCTAACGAAAGCGTAGGCGTAGCTTCCGGCTCCTCTGCCGTCGCTGTCGTTGTAGTAGTAGTTGTAGTAGTAGGTGTCTCAGTTTCCTTTCGTTTAGGTGGCTCAGGGACGCTTGGGCCTGAAGATTGTTGGTGGTCCTCTTCGACAGCCTCTTCTGCTGATGGCTGTTGGACTTGTTGTATTATCTCACCTGTATTACAAGGCGATGGCTCGGGCATTACACTAGACGCAGGCGTACCTTCTTCTTCTTTAGTCGGCGAAACGGACATGTCTTGTGCTTCATTGAATACTACTTCTTGGTTGTCTGAAGCACCCATCTCTATATCAGGCACGTGATTGGGACCTTCTAAAGACATCGTGTTACTCTCCGAAGCCTTTTCGCTGCCCTTATATTCCACTGGCGATGGTATAAGCGCCTGATAAGCTATTCAGTACTTTCATTCGCAATTAGACTTGCAAATACCTTGACACAAACAGATGATTTATCTTCAGCTTTGTGCCACTCCAATACCGCCCTGGATAACATAAAGGCACACGCAATCTTCCACTTTCTTTCCTCCTTAAAATCAGTCCTCATCCATTTCTAGATGTGTATACAATCTTAAAAATAGATTCACAGCACAGCGCAAACTAGTCTTACCATCTCGTCCAGCAAAGAGTCCCAATGCGTTTTTGTTCTTGGTACTGACTTTTGCCGTTTCAGCTGTCGGAAACTCCACATATTTCCTTTCTTGAGATTCTCGATGCTTTGAATTGTTTTGATAGATTTAAGTTCATCACGAGCAAGCTACATGACTTAGAAAAATGTAACCATAAGTGTTGCTTACCATCCAGTCGTGAGTCGTCAAAATTTTGCGAGCCGTCTGTAAAGACTTGTATAAAGGCTGTGCATTGGCTCTCAACTGCCACGCATAAAGATCAAAGGTACTAAACTTGTCACTCCGGCGATCAAGAAACTTATGGCCGTTGTAAGTGAGGATTGGATAATTCTTTGAATCGGACCGTCGAAGAAGCGGTGTAATTGTACGCTGAGGTGTTCGTCTTGCACTAGGTCGTGGAGTCAACACCTGCTGTTGTACAGCTGTTTCGGTTGTAGGTGATAACGAAGGAACTTTTTCTTTTTGAGGCGTTGCCAGGCTGTCCAGCTCTTTATTCTGAAAATATTTCTTCGTCAAGATCCCGTTCCCTGCACAAAGTATACACAAACGCACACACTTTCATATGATACTTACATCAAGACCTGCGAGGATTTCTTCAACGCTTTTATGCCGAATAGCTCCGCTCACTCCGCGAGTCACCATTCGCGCCGGTGGTGGCGGCATCCGTCTAGCTGACTTCTTTGCTAAGTCACTCGACTTATCCTCTGGTCTTTGTGCGTCAGACACACCATCTACCATCATTTCTTCCGATATTGGTTCTTCTTCCAACGGAGTCTCCGGAGATATACTAGGGCCAGCATATAAACCCTATGCTCCCCCCTTGATATGGATACCACTTACCTAAGCTTATGTTTATCCAGGAATTTATTCCATTTTTCATTGTCCAGATTTGTCACATCGCTATCTTCCAAAAAGTCCATCACCCCATCGCTACCCCCTTCCTTCTGGCCCATTATAACAAATAATTCTTTGAGTAGCGTCTCTCGATGCGAAGCTATTGATCTTTACATATCGTTCGTCAGTATTATGAATAACAGCCGTTCACAAGACGCTTGCCTTAATTTCTCTTTTCGGTCTTCTTCAGCCTGTATGCGCAGTTCTTCAATATTAATCTTCAAACTCGTTAAATGATTTTTGCCAACTTGACTGATGCTACCTACTAATGGAATGGAGCTATGTGATTTTTCAGCCGTTGGACTTTCTTGCCCTGTAGTCGGATGGTTCGAAATATCCGCAGCCATAATCTACCGCATATACCACGCTTAGGAGGGAATGTTGTATTATCGGTTGTGTTTCTTTAGGCAGAAAGAAGGCGTTGGAAAAAGTTTCTGCTCGGACAGCTATAGATGCTGTTTTCTCGCTAGAATGTCTCAAAGTCCTCCTCTTTGGTTGCAAATGACAGCGGGAAAAGTATCGTTGAATACGGGTATCGTGCGTCAGCTGTTGTTATTGTAGTTGTATTATTCGTCTCTATCAGTAGTAGGCAAACGATTTCCTTATTATCCGCGTAAGCACTATTTAAGCGATTAATTCAGCCATGATATTCGGAGGATTCCGCCCATGAGACTGCCCAAGCCACATCATCATGAAGTGCATTCCTTTGATTCGTGATTATAACACATGATTTGCCATATCAAGTTTCTGCACGATTAACAAAGAGCCCTCGCCATAATGTAAGTGGATCATCAACATCCTCGAATGTCACATCATTCAAAATTTCGAGGTCAAAAATGAACGGAAAAAAACCGTTCGCTGCACCCGAGATCGTACAAAACTCGCCTAATACCATGCTTCTCCAAGAGGAAAGAAACGGAATTATGCCTACCTCTGCTAGCCTGAACTGCGCAATGGACCCTTTAGTGTGCGATCTCTTTGTATTATTACGTGGCGAGTAAGAAAAAGAGAAATGACGCAATCAAAGATATGATTGGGTTTGTTATTTGCACGACAACTTACTGTACACTACCTCTCGCAGCCACGTTTTAGTCAGTATGGTGTTCTCATGATAAGTACAAACTGATGCGCATTCTTGGCACAAAGCCATGTTGTCTACAGTGAAAAATGAGTTCTTGGATTTGTCTTTAAACAATTAGTATCTAACCATAGCGAGAAAGCAGAAACAATCTTCCAACTTCTATAAGATGCCTCGGGGTGCTATAAAACTCAGGATAATAGATGAAAAATCCGCATGCGTATACCCGCCAAAAAGAGAGCACCGATGCTGTTTCCACATATATCTGTCACTAGAACAGTACCGAAGATTTACTTGTATATTAAAAGTAGATCCTTTGCCCGAAAATATCAAAAGGAAGATTGAAACCTGTAGTAGAGCATAAATTTTCCTTTTATTGACGGTTATCTGCAATGATCAATGAAAAGCTTATACTGATCTAATGATGTGTGATTGCTTGCTGGATGATGAAGATGGTACTAACAGTTCGAGTGGACAGAAAAGACAGATCCCTTGATGATCGTCCTGGCTAGAGGTGGGCGAAGTGTCACATTTCAGTTTTCTGACTTCCTACTATGAATAGCATAGGAAAAATATCCGTTTTGCCGTCCTTTTCACCACTAATGAAAGAATGGTATTACTACGTTTTTTTAGTGTGTAAAATAATGGAAAGGTTGAATTTATGCTACGTAAAAATGAAACGACAGTGGAACATTAACGGGTAGTGCTGGCACTTAGTATTGGGAGAAACTAAAAGTAAGGAATATATCAGCAAATCAAATCTCATGCCTATATCAGTATCTTACATTGCCAACAACTACACTGGGAAGGTCAAATATATCTCGCTTGATGGTGAAGCAAAAGCTGCAAGGAACAGGTCGGTACGTTGGACTCATCAAGATGACAGACATAAAGACAGCAGACTCGGCAGGATCAAATGCATGCATAGAATACCTTTCCCAATACTCAACTACTGACCCATTATCCATCAACTAGACCTATCAAGTTAGGCATGACGCGATGTTAAACCGAACCATTACCTCATAAATGTAAGTCTTTTTCCCTAGTAATGCTTCTTTGCTCCACTGTGTCAAAAGAGAAAACTCTTTCCCTACGAGTACTATCTCTCCCGTTCGTCTCCACACAACAGTGGGTGTCCCCGAAAAACTAATTAGCTTTTCAAATTCCTATATTGAAAACTTAGACATATAGTACAAACGCAACACGGCTGCGCGCTTACCAGTAGAGTACGTTGTACGCACTTTTCCATGTAAATCAAATCCTCTTCAGTAAGATTGGCAACCATTGAAATAAAGGATGGTCGGAATAATGCAAGTGCACGACTTATTCTCATCAAGTCCTGTCGACCCATCCTAGCGGAGAGAGGAGATATTTAGTTGCTTCTACCATGCAATGTGATGACTACCTTTGCTTTACATGCTGGATCAGGTAATGATAGCCTTCCGCGTGATTATATGGTCTTTTTACCCTTGTGTATATCTCATCCGGTGAGTTACCCACTCCTTTCCGCTGTTTTACGATTTTCTGCACCACATTCCCAGCTTCTTCCGACTTATTAACCTCTGGAGACGAACTCAAATGGGGTGGATATCCTAGTTCATACTTTGCTGACGCTGGAGTTTGTTGGGGTGTTGATACGTTCGGATGTTGCATTGGGGTCGATGTTTGTAAACTGTCATTACTGGTATGAGTGGGCGATAAGCTTGATGGTGTATCCGAGATTTGTCTGAATGTATCTAAGACCGGATTGGTTGCCCAAGGAGGGAAGAGGAGCCCTGCATTAAATGCATTCTGCGGAAAATCTTGGGAATTCTTCGAATCGATGTCATTATTTTGCAGCATGTTAGAAAGAATTCCATATTCCATATTAGTTGATTCCGAGCCAAAGCCATGATTTCCAGCAAGGTTCATCAACAATGATTGATCGATACTCGGAGCTGATATATACCGTTAACTCTCCATTCAGCAATTACGTATAAACTTACAAGATAGAAAGCCTTGATCGAACGAAAATGGTTGGGATTGAATTGGTTCGTGAGAAGTGTCCTCTGCTACAGCATCAATATCTCTTTTGGGGGTTTCGTTCTGAAAATACCGTATTCATCGTCCTGTAAATATTTTGCTTTTTTGCGCGCTCCATCAGCACAAGTGCTCTGCAATCCCCGCTTTATACATCTTTGGCATGGACGAGCTAGAACAGAGCAATGCAGCGTTCAGAGGCTATTATAAATAAAAGAAAAAGGAGTAAAACAAAAACTTACAATCGTCGCATGTCAAGTGAGCCTATATAGGATCTATGGTTAGCTATATACATATTGGAACATGGAGATTTGCTTGTCAGCACACCTTTTGACAATGAGAGCAAGCCCGCGAGGCTTTTTTCCTGCGCTTTTTGCTTTCTGTATCCGATGCTTGCGACATGATAATTTACAGGTATGAATGGAGAAGGTATTGTTTCGGCAGATGCCACGTTGGCATCCTTAACATTAAAGATACGTAGGAGTTGAAAAAAAGGCTTGAAAAACCAGCAAAATTAATGGTCTTTCCATGGCGGACCTTACTTTTTTTTGGTGTTGGTGTTTCCAGACACTTTTTATCGGCTGGCAACTGTGCCTATTAGCCATATAGCCTCCATCTTATTTGGGACATCACTAACGTCCATAATAGCGTCTAGTTTCATCTTGCATAATAGTAACCAAAAATATTTTCCGATAGCATTTGAAACTGATAGACTTTCATCGAATTTCAACCTTGTCATGTCTGGGGTGAAGGCAAGCAGTTTAGAAGCTTCCTTGTGTAACATACAGTAGCCACTGTGGAGCATAGTCCAAGATAAAGTAGCAGTGGCTATCAAAAAGTGATGAATTGGCTAAAAGGATTACGGTCTGTTATCAAATGCGCATACTCTAAGACCCCGCCATTCGCATTATCTTCTGCTTGATGTAGTCACGCCTTTTTCGTAGGTCCTATGGAATCGAAATTACAGACTTGTATCACCATCAGCACGCAGTCATTCCGTTTTTACCTTCCGTATCAACATAATTAGTTGCAAAGTGAATATGGATGATTATTTCCTTGGCTTGCCAGCTGATACTACCTTGAGACCATGCCATTAAGTATTCTTTTGTGAAAACGGCAATAGAAAAATTAACTCATTGTGGTACTACCCCATCATTTCGGCGTTTGTATGAACGTGAGATTGATTTCTGGCTGCCCATTGGTAAGTGTGGAAAAGGTTTGTAGCACAACATCAAGCAAGGAATGCAAAGGCCACCGGTACATGAGTTTGTTTAAGCATGGCACCCATTTACCAGGAGTAGATTCCAGACCACAATGTAAAGAATTGGCATGACAAAATAGGGTTCAGGGTAACCCGCCCCTTTTCTCGGCATGCAGGTTATATATATTCCGGTAACAATAAGGAAAAGAACAATGTAAAAGAGAAGTACACGATGCGTCATGTATGATCTATGTCAAATTAAATGTGTTAATGATACCAACGATGAGATGCTACGTAATTATCTCATCACTGAGTGGTTTTACTAGTCTGAAGAGAGGGATAGTTGCGTCCTCTTCCTAATACAACGTTAAGATTGAGATAAATGGATAAAAGTACGGGGAAAGAAGACAAAAAGATCTCCCGAGAAATTGAGAGACAACCCTTGAAAAAGCAGTTCTGGATCTTCCCTCATTTCCTGCGATTCGTTTTGACTGGTCTAGGACGTAGCTTTTTAGGGTTTTTTTTTTCAGTTTGCTTTTATTCAGATATTTTAGTTTAATACCGTTCAATTTACAAAAATAACGGTCTGGGCTTTATTTTTGTTCCTCAAATGTAGATGGTAAAATACAAATTTGCAATACAATAGGAGTCCACTTGAGACGTGCATGGGTCGTTCTTGATAACGATTAGGATGAGCTCCAGTTCTTTATGTGCCATCGCAAAATGGGGTGCGATCATCTGCGCATCGAATAGGTTGAGGCGTGGGAGCGGCATCTGTTGAGTATAGAGTACCCAAAACCAGGAGGGAAAGTATAGCAATCATATACTGGAATTTCATGCTTGGCAAAAGAAGAGGAAAAAGAGCGTAGATAGAAAGCAAGTATAAAGAATGTTTGAAGAAAAAGGGATATCAAGCTTTATATACCTTCCATTTTTCTTATTGACTCCTTTTTTTCATTGAAGCTTCTATAAAAAGGCATAATGTATCCTACTCCATGTTTCCATATTTTGCAAATTGTTGTATGGGAGAGGAAGAGGCCAAGGAGATCTCACTTGGAAAGAGAGCTTCACTGGTTTGTCAATTGTATGCGTCATCTTCACTGTTCCACTCCTGATGAGAATCTGCTACTCCCTCTTTCCTTCTTGAAGCTAGACTTGGTAAAGCCGTGCCCCATTTACGAGTTTTCCCGCTCATACTACTTCTCCTCGTCTAAGTCACAAAACCATCAGTATGATGATTTGTCCACTCATAATGATAGCACTCTACCCAAATTGGCTCAAACTGGTTTGCAAAATGCTTTTCCCTTATTCCTATTTATGAAAAGCAACATGTCAGATGCACTTTTAAGCATAACTATGTTGGTTACCATGGTATGCATAGCCATACCATGGTTATCTATAGCAAATAATAGTTAATCAACTCACCAATCAAACAAGGATGTCTGTCTTTGCATACTCGAGACGGTTGCGTGATATCGATCTTCTTTATTTTTGCACGTGTAAAGTACACTCTGAATCTTCGTTAAGATAAACTGATTCCACGTGTGCGATTGACAACAAGTATAATTGAACTGTTGATTGGAAAATCGAAAACTGAGACCAACGTATCAGTCAAAATGTGTTCCATGATGCCATATGTAGTAGTTTCGATCGCTACTTTGGCTCATAATTTGCCTCACAGCAATATGAAACACAAGGGGTCCAAGTTGATCAACATCAATCTATTACTATAATGCCAAGCACGTTGCATCCGCGGCTGTATGAGCCGCTTCTTTTCTTTCTATAACAAACAGTTAAAGACAACTAGACCAAAAGTGTCTCTTTGTCCCAAATGGTATACTAGTTCGTGGGCGCATTGCTCTGGCGTTCCTTAATCTGTATATTACTAAAGTCTTTGCATCTTTACCTACTTAACGCTATACGTTGATCCTTCCATATGCGAAAATGTATCTAATTCATCTGTTGTAAGTAACGGTCAAAACAACCCGTGTAGAATCTAATGCCACAAAATTGGTCCATTCTTCCAGTACAATAGCACGTATTGGATACATGGAGCGTTTCGAATAATTACGTATCTGGTCTCTTGGAATTTTCTCCACTTTCCATGTGAATCGCCTGTATCAGCTAACAATACGGTTAAATTTGTCTACCGTCAGAGATGATCAGGCTTTTAGTGCTGAGTTCTATCTTTTCCAAGAAGAAAAGTGACAGCTTTTACGGTCTTTTTTTGAACGTCAAACGGTAGTTATTTCATAAGGAATCCATTTTGCAGTAAGGCTTTGCAAACGGAAAATTAGGTATACGGATATTACAGATGTCTCAGGTCTATTTTTTCTTCGTGTAACAAAGTATATGCTATGCATCACCTATTACAATGTTAATGAGAATCCTGCAACAGTATGCAAGGACAATCATATCGATATCGAATATTAGTATAGTGGAATTAGAACTATTTTTTAATAAATCATGGGAAGCCTTTATCTGTATGCATCTAAAATCCATTGTTTCATTATAGAAACATTTACTATACTCGGCTTGTGCGAATTTGATAATTATCAAGCATAAAATACTCAGATCGTATTAATGAAGCTCTAGAAATGAACTACTAAAACCAGGGATGAATGAGAACCAATTGATGATTATCATCTTGGGGTTAGAACAAGGAATTAGGCGCGCAAAACTAGTTTGAGCATGAACTAATGATGTAGGACACAAGTTGGACAACTGACCATGTCATATTCAGGCGTAAAAAGAATGCATATTTCATGGACTTTGAAGACGGACTTACAGAAATGAAGGGCAACGGATCCCAACTCAGTTTCTTCATACAATAAAGTCTTGCCGAGTTTCTACGATCTGCTACAGAGAAAATTATTCATTATAGCAAGCAATCACATATGACCTAGCACAAGAATTATTCTCACAGTCGTATCCATCCAGACTGAAAGGACACTGTAGCATAAAAGAACAATGTTTTTATACAAATAAACAACATCTATATCAAGACTCGCCTACTTTGCGACTGCTTATTCCCATTTTCAGGTCAAGACATGGCAAGCCGCGACATGTACGGACTACCAAGTCTATAATTTTCGGCATTTAAGGCGTTGAGAATAATAATAATGAGACCATGTTAAAGACAGATGTCACATCTATACAGTGCGCCTTGGATGACAGTACATCAATGCATTTGGATTCACCTCGTTGTGAATAGCTGGGATTTTCTCCATTATCACAGTAATCAATGCTTCATAGATTGTATAACGATCAATGATTATCACAATTTACCAGGAACACATTCAAAACCTAAGATAACGGTATATAAAGATTCATTGTTGCGTTCTATACATCCTGTGTAGAACCATGAATTTTTATGAGTACCCGTCTATTTCTATCCATATTATTTGACAGGGACTTCAACAACCAACCATCAACAGAACCTCATGCCGAGCATGCAAATTAAATTAAATATACAGTTGTTTCATCGCCTGTGTCATAGCCTTCCCTTCATCATTTTCTGCTTCTTTAGGTTGCTGTTGCTTTTTGGCCCGCTGATTTTCTTTTTGCCGTAATTTAGCCTGTCTCTTACGCTCTCTGGCAGGAATCTTTTTTGGCTTTGGTATCAGTTCCTGTTTGTCTGGCTTTTCAACAGGTGGTTGTGTCACCGACTCAATTGCCTGTGTCGCCTGTGCTAAAGCTGGCTCATCCTTTGTTGCCTCCTGAGTAGAAGATACCAAGTGACTATTGTCATGCTTGTCTTCTTTGCTGTCATTGTCTTCTGCATGTCTTGCATCGTCTATAGCTGGTTGTTCAGGGTTTTCTTCGGCTTCTATGGCGTTGTATAGCACATCGATAACCTTGTCCGTGTTTCCTTTATGTTTCCGAAGTAAACGTCGAATTTTACGTAGCTCTACATCGGGACAGGCTTCCCGTACTACCTTTTCTCTGGAACTAAACTCAGAATCCTCTATTCCGTCATCACTTTCGGATTCCTCATTCAGTTCCGTGGACTATCGTGTAATCGTTAGTTTCTCCCCTTTCCTATAGCACAATAACATCCGCTAATTATGAGTAATAACGTACATGCACCTCAGGTGGGCCGGTAAAAGGACCATCCAGGTTTCGAACAGAGCTGTAATGCTCCCAACTGTGATAGCTAAAAGAAAAGCAAAGTCATAGTCAGTAACGCCCGCTTTTCGCATTAACGGTATATTTACGCTATATGAAGAACCTGTTTATCTTCGCTATCTTGCTCGCTCTCCTCTTCTTCTGTACCAGTTATGATGTATCTACACTTAAATGTCCCTTAATTTTTCAGTTTTTCACATAGAAGCCATCATTCATTTTGTTTGTCTCGCTCTTACATCATTCCAGGCTGATATACTTTGATATCTACGCCTTTGAGGCGCGCAAATGCAGCCAATTCCATATTTCCACCGAATGTACCGTCGTTTTCCATGCAGTTAACATGATAATCGAACGACTGATCATCCTCCACAAAATATTTGTAAGTCTCCTCGTTCGCTCGCAGATAAGCGCATATTTCTTGCCGAATCATTTTATGTCGAGAATCATTTCCGTGAAACTGGTCTGAAAGTGCTCTAAGAAGAGAAACGCGTCAGGTTCAAAAAGTCGACTTCCAATTAAACAAAATATAATAAACGGACCGAAAGAGGCAGTTACCATCGCCAGCCATGTCTTTGGTACACAGATTGAGTGAACGTAACTGACTGTCCAAATCCTCTCCACCATCCATGGTGAACGTGCCCTATCAGTGGGATCAGATCAAAAGATTATAATTTGCGAACCAGATCGTACCTTGCGCGCACGTCGTTCCTTGCGCTGTTTCTCTGCAATGGTGTTAGATTGAGCTCTAAGTTGCCGTTAATGCAGACTAACTCGTTTTTGCCGTGTGCCTTTTAGATTTTCTCCCTTTGTCTTTGGTCATAATCAAACCCGGTTAACGTTCAGCAGTCGACAAACCGAAGATATTATCCAGGGCTGAACATTCAACCGGGCGGTCACTTACTGCATTGATCTGACAGGAACCAGATACTCGAATAAGCTCTCTTATCTTGCATTGGAAAACTTCTGTTCAAAAACGATAAATGACAAGATAGAGAGCAAAGGTGCAGTTGTCGTTTACTGTTTTTTTCACAAAGCAAACGAAAACAATAGTGAAATGACAGGAATTCAGCTACTGCATGTCAAAAGAGATGTTGCCTGAGCGATGGCCTCTCTCCTATTACGCAATTGGTCTTGTAACCCAATTTCCTTGCTCTTGCAAAAGCGAGAGTGTGTTTAAGCCGTTGCTTGATTGGAAATCAAAACATTTGCAGCTGTAAATCTACTGTATTTCTGACACATGATTCCAGTACTCTGTACTCTTCTCTACATAAGTTTTTAAATAGCTACTTGGTTCATATCCACATGCTTTCATATCTTCAATAGCCAAATCCAATCTTGGATCGTTCGCAAATGCAAGCTTCTTGACGAGCTTATAGTAACATCCGCGCAGCGGAATAAGTCCCATGTCCTTCATTTCTTCCAAGTACTTGAACGCCTCTTCATAGCAATCTTGCGTGCAAATGAGAGTCACCATTTTGCTCATGGTGGATGCTGTTGGTCGTATCCCTCGTTTCTTCTCTTCCTCGTATACCTGGACCCCGGTTGAAACCTCTGCAGCATGAATACATGCATCCAAAACGGAGTCTAATGTTTCAACATTGGGTTCAACATTCAGCTGGCTAGCCTTCTTGTAAACAGAGATAGCATCGTCAAATAAGCCATGATAAGCAAGTGCATGGATGACCACATTGAAAGCAACGACATCAAGCGCCTTTTCCGCTGCAAGACTATCCAGGACTACCTGCGCCCGTTCCACGGCGTTTTTATCCACCGCTAGTCTATGTGCTATTGCCTTGGCTGTGTTTCTATTTGGGACAACCCCAGTTTTACGCATGGAACTCAAAAGCAAGAAGCATTTGCGCACATCCGTTGTCGAGGCGAAAGCTTCCATGAGAAGCGTAAAATGAGATTCTCGGTACGGGTATCCTAGCAAATCCAGTGTTTGGACCACATCACTAGCCAAGTGAGAGTCCTTGAATCTGGATGCTATCCGTAAAACATGGTGAATCGTCCCATCATCAGGTTGAAATTTCTTAGTCATCACCGCTGTCTGCCAACATTCCTTTACTATTTTGTACTTCAAGACCCATGATCAATACTTCTGCTTGCCGGCATATTCAACTTACAGAGTCATTTAGGGCTGCACATCGGAGAACTGACATCCTGAGATGTTCCTCATGTATATCAAATGCACTGGATCTAGCTGCTTTCTGTAGCAGTTGGAATGCCAGGGTCGGCTCGTCTGATCGTATGCACAAGTCGATCACACTTCGATAGCACGCTAAGCTTGGAGTGACTTTGTCCACTCGCACCATATATTCCAGCGTATCCAGCGCTCGTTCGGGTTCGTAATTGTTTGACATTGACTCAAACAGAACCTTGTACGTTTTCTCTGTTCGTCGTATCCCAAAGTGCTGCATTTTGTCCAATATTTCGGATTGGAATCTCATATCCAATATACGCTTGGAAAACTGTGTCCAATGTGAATTCTTTGTTGACAAGCTCGAACATAAAAAAGCAATGTCTAGAACCTTACGTGCAAGGCCTTATCGAAAAATTCTGGAGACGGTTTGCAATTGTCAGCGTCCATTCGATCGAATAGCGAGAGTATTTCTTCTTTTGCGTCGACTCTGGTATAAGCAATAAGAAGTGATAAATAAACTGTGTGGTTGAATCTAATATTGCGTTCTTCTAGTTCGCGCGTGAAGTCGAGTATCTGTTTCAGCATAGTATTCGGTTCCACCCGTACTCTCGAATTCAACGCTATCAAATGCGTCATACGCTTGCAGATTTTTTTAAGAAAACGCTCATTTTGTGCAGCTAATACATCGCATTCCTTTGTTCGCTCAATTGTTTTGTTCGGTTTAGATCGGTTAGGTAATGTATTGCTTTGCTGAGGGGTCTGACTGACGGGCCCTAGTGAAAGGACAAGTAAATTCGCGCTTTGATCTACATATACGCAAATGACTTACTTGCTACTACCGTAGTCATTCTTGCATAGGCCAATTTTATACGAGGACATCGTAGACTCACTGCAACACGGAACATGTGAACAGTAAATCGGAAATGCGTGGTAGGTTAAGGTCTAAGTCCGAGAAAAGTCGACGTACGAGACTGCTTTTCGGCCGCCTTTCTTTCATTCAATGTTTCAAACCCATGCTCACATTGCACGACGGCGCGGAACAAGCGGCACCGATAGAAGCGAGTACTTGCGTCAACTTGTTCAGGAGTACAAGGCCACGGAGGACTTGGGTAAAATATGCTTGAGGCACGACGTTTTTATGTTAATTCAAGGGATTAATAGATGCGAAGCAACAAATCCTCGCAAACCTTGCTAATTTCGCATACGATCCCATCAATTACGATTGGTTATGGCAGCTGAACGTTGCGGAACTTTTTCTAAGTGTGTACCTTATTCTCCCTTTCAATTCTATTTGATCTAAACAAGACTGTATAGGTGGCATAACCGAAAGCGATCCATTGCTGAAAGAGTTTGCAATGGGTGGGCTTGCGAACATTTGTTTAGGTAGGTTTATGCAGCATCTAACTTCATGGGTGCTTAACATTCAGTTTATGTATCTAGAAACCCGTCATCGGGACTACATTTTGTCTGAGCCATATTACCTTGATGCCATCATGGCATGTATCCTTGACGACTCGCTCTCCTGCACGGAGGATACTGTCATCAACGCGATGACTACTCTGATCTACCTCGTGTCACCTGAAACGCGGTCTCGTAAGTCCCCGACAAGCCACGTAGTTCAAATTCTCTAAGCTTTGGTATGCTAGTTATTCTGATTGATGAGCTAAAGACGAAGCTTCATGATATCAAAAACGATAGACGTCACGTACGCAAAAGTACAATGGCGGATCTGTTCCTTCGAGATTATTTTAGGGATAAATAGGTTTATTGATCCGATGTTTCGCGTGCAATTGGCCATCGACCATGTTCGACAAATTGATGTCTCATTCCTACCTGCCAACCAACCGACACCCTTTCATACAAGACGATATCCCAGTTGGCTGCATTAGGAAGATCTTTGAATTCTTGACGGACATCTTCTTGCATACGTTCGAGTAAATGCTCGATCATGGTGAGCACGTACCATTGCTGGTTCTGCTCCTGTGTTGCGTGCGGCTCATCCCAATATGCCAAGCTAATGTGATTGGTAGCCTTGGTACGAACAGTAATACGATCATCTCTTTCACAACAGCGCTCTGCAAACTGTCGGGCAATTTGATGATAAGGCTCGGGAGCCAACACGGGCAAAAGCAAATGCGAAAATAAACGGCTCGTTGTATGCATGGGCTCTTTGCCAACCTGCGGCGGCGGAAGGGCCTGTAGAAGGCTGCAGTCCTCTTTGTTCAGGAGCATATTGCTGAGCAACTGGCAGATATCAGTAACCAACTCAGGCTCATTAGGGATCTTAAAAAAGCCTGTCATGCTGACATGACAGCTGTACTTGGTTGCTGTTGTTGGGTAGTAACGGTCCGCCTGCTCTTCCAGAAAACGGTCTATGCTATTACGGAATGCCGTTGATTTTGTTGGCTCCAAGTACAGGATGAATTCCCTTGCGTCGCTCATAGAACAAGTTAAACGGCAACTTTGTGACTTTCTACGTGCCTCTTAAGACAGAACCGCTGGTTTCACCAACTGGAAGAGGAATAAAAAGAGGCAACGCTTCTCTACCTTTGATGCTCACTATCCCATGCTTTCTCTCCCCAGGTTAAAGTAGGTTTCATATTCGATGTTTGGTTTCTCTGCTTCCTCCCGTACCAATGGGATGAAATCCGGAAACAGTGATTCTTTGTTTTATGTTCGATGCTATTGTGCTGTTGTATAGACTCCTAAAGAGACGTAGATTTCCTTTCTATTTTTGTTCTGTTTTTTTTTGCTTTTCTCAATAATTGCTAGATTGTCGATCATAGTTTGCTCCGCCAGCACGCTTCAAAGAGGTCATGATATCCTTTTCATCCAGATCATGGGTGCTCGATGCGGGAACCTCAATATGATAATTTCGTAGGATATTCTTCACGTCAGCAATTTGGATGCTCAACTTAGCCTTTCGCATGACACCCACAGATTCTCCACACCATGGCACCAACACAAACTTGACGCGTTGAGAGTACCTGAAAGTGTAAAATGCTCAGGAAAACTTGCCTCTTTTCTTTCTTATTTGTTATTGATAAACGCAGGCTTACTCATCGTTACTCATGTTCATTCGAACATAACCCCATCCGGCCAGCTCAGGTTTCAGTTGTTGGATGAATTCGCTTAGGCCACCGGTGCCTGTGCCAGCGACTTTCAGACGATCCGGCTTGCCATTGGCGAAGTCAAAGAATGCCCAGTTAGTTTCGGTTTTATCATCTCGAACATCTTCATAAGCTTCAGTGAGGGCCGGGTCAGAGATGTTCAGGGACATGATGAAGAAAGAGAGAACAAGGATGTACGGGTTGTCGTTGCTAGCTTTTGCAGGGCAATTTGCGCCGCCTGAAACTATTTTTGCGCTACCCAATAAAACACGTTTGCGCTTTTTCTGAATGGATCCTGCGTTCTCTGAGATTTTGCACGAAGTATTTTCATTCCATAGCGTAATGGAAACTCATCCTCTCGAGTCTATAGGGGGCTCATCTTTACTAGTCCATTTGCAAAAAATAGAATGTACAGATTACTTAGCGTTCTAGTCCGTAGATGTAAGTAAATGTTAAAATTCATTAATTCAATATAAACTTCCGTGGTGTACAACACTGAAATACATGCTTTTGGCCACTATTCGTAATTCAAACCAAAGATTCAATTAGAATGTCAAGACGGAATCATCATGAATGGGTTCATAATCAGCTGTTTGATGATATTATCCCACTGCTAATTGTTTACTGATATAGGTGCAAGCGTAAGTATTGACCAAAGCTTCCGATAAAATTAACTTTGAGATCTACTTTCAATAAATCACATCCACAGACACGAAAGCGGCACCCGTATCTTTTTCCAACAACGGAAAAAATGCCATTGGTTTTGCTCGGAGTGATTATTCTGAAGGAAAAGGGCACGCTTCAAACAAGGGGAAATGATCGGCAACAGTTAACGAATTATGGAATCTACTTAAAAGAAGAGAGCGACGTGATGGGCTGCTCGCTGTGGCTATAGATATATTGTATACTTTCCAGGTTGGAGCATCTTTTACATGTTCGTATTTATGGAGCGATATATCCAGGTTTGTCATGCATGTATGAGAAGAGATTTGAGCAAGATCATTATAGCCGATGGTATTTCACACGGTATATCTGTATGCAAAAACTGTCATATACTGTGGCAAAGAAATGTCAACTCGGGGAAATTGATGTATCACATCGCTGACTCGGTGTGGTCGGGGCTTGGACGCCCTGCAGAATTTCATAGAACACAATACTGTATTTCTTAAAATTGCCACTAAGAATGTGGCTTCCTGTTACCTTATGGTAGCAGCGATTCGGATAGACACGTCTGGGATGGTAAGTTCAATACTTTCTGATTACTTTTTCTGACGACTTGTCTTTCCGCCATTCCTAAGTTTCTTCTGTATATACCATCTGAGTAAGTAAAAACCCATTATCCTAGGTAAGCAATATTCTCACAATCCCCTTATCCATATCGTTGCCAACCGCTGCAAACATTTTATTTATCTCAACGCAGATAATTTGGTAAATAAAGCAAATCGTTATACAACAAACAGTAGTTGGTTGGTCTAAAGAAGAATGGGACAAACAGTGCTCAGATTCTGGCTGGCAGGGAGTAAGTTGTCCAATTAGACGGCGAGCTCTGAGGAAATCCATAGTCAGTTCATTGACCGCTCTACGGGTTAATAAAACTGGATGGGAATCTATCTTGCGCTTCCATAGAGAATATATGTATATTTATTGCTTGATTATGAGAAAATTATAATAACAACAAATAGAGAATTGACAAAGGAAACACTTTCAGAGATTCTATGGATTGTTACAGAATAGAATCATAGTTGTTTGCTGGTTGAGGTATCAACTGTATTTTCTCATCTCGAAAAGAGCATAGAAAACGGCTTTGCAAGAATGCTTTGCAATTCTAATGCACAATTTCTTGACCCCGGGTGAACAGCACGCCAGGTACATAGTATAGGACCGTCTATCCGCATCAGCTAACCGTGCAGTTGTCTGGTACGGATAGATGGTTGCCTATTTTCTACTTTGGATGGGAGCTGAGCTAAACAGCCATGTCGCAAATTATGGTGCCAATATAAAGTATCTCCCAAAGATTATTTTGCAAACTACGGAAATCGAAGTCGCAGGCCTTTGGAAATGAAATTTATATATGCATCTTGCATTCACTTGGCTGGGAGATGGGTGTGGCATCGTCAGTTTTATGACAGGTATGTAAAAGTGGTCAATTCGAACTCATAACACGACAATTGATGTAATTTGTTAGCCTCAAGCCCAGTTTCCAAAATGCGCCAACTGAATTTGCTAGATGCGACTTTAATTTTTAAAAATAAAGTACATGGCCTCTCTCGCCAGAACGTATGCAATTGAATTAAAGCATGCTAACCCTTGCTTACTATCCTTACAGTGAGAAAAGAAGTGTGTTTCTGCCGCAGATATGTAAAATCCTACGATTTTTGGCTAGTTTCTCACGCGTCAAGTCAATATCCACGTACGATGACTTAAATCATTGAGCGCCTACTCTCATTGAGATAATATTATTAAGTATGTGCTGACAAGATGGCTAAGTTGAGGGGAAGTCAACCATTGCGGCACTAAATAAGAGCCACAGAATAAACAGGAAAAAAAATAATTCGGTTGTATGTTGGGTCTTTCAGCTATGGCCAAGCTGAGTGAATCATGTTGGACCGAGCCCAACGTGCAGATGCGCTATTTACGTAAGTCTATAATAGGAAGAGTCTAAGCCTTACTAAACAAATGGCGTTGGTCATACACAGCGGAGCCACCAAAAGTCGTAGGTAGGGAAGAGAATACGTCTTCGCGGCTTTTACCTGTTCGATTTGATAAAAAGGGAATGACCTCTTATTTTTTCCATATATGGTCATTTCTTTTAAGCTTACCGTCTCCGACCGTACAGACTTCGGTTAAGCCGCTGTAATATAGTTAACACACGCTGAGCCTCATTTCCACTGATCTGACTATAAAATGGCAAGCAGATTGTCATCTGGCGCCTATCCTCACCATTTATACGATATTATATGCACTTTATATCTTTTAGCCTTCGGTTGCTACCCTTTTATTTCGCTCTAAGCGATGCTTTTCCTGTGGCAAGTCCTGGTTCTGATGGTCTGGCCCGCCTTCCTCTCCAAGGGATCCGCCACAACCGTTTCCAGAATAATGGCTTGTCTCAACCTGCTAACTACGGGGAGACGTCTCCCAAATCTTCCTCGGGAACCACTGTTATTTATGACACGGATATAGTTGAAATCGGTATCCCTATATCGGTTGGAACGCCAGGCCAAGACTTTTTTGTTGTCTTTGATACCGGTAGTTCCGATACATGGCTTCCTTCAACCAAGTGTACTGCAAAAGACGGATGTGGTGGTAGTATCAGGCCCTATGATGCATCCAAGTCATCTACATATCAGCCCAGCAACCTCATATTCAACATTACTTATGGCAGTGGAAGCAACTTGGGAAACTACTTTTACGACAAGATCTCCGTTGCTAACCTTACCTTGCCTCATCAAACATTGGCAGCCGCAAACGCAGTCGTCGGCAGTTTGGCTAATCAAACCGGGAAGCCTCCACTCGATGGAATCTTTGGCGCCGGCTTTCCCACTAATACAGCCATGCTGCAGCAATACGATGATAAAACTTACCTACCTGTGCCGATTGCTCTTTACGAGCATAAACTGATCCGTGAACCCATCTTCTCCGTGTACATCGATAGCGCGAAGGAGGATATATGGTCAGGTGAAATCGTATTTGGCGGGGTAGACTACTCTAAGGTGAAGGGCAATATGAGCTATACCGATTTGGTTACTGTTTGTCAGATATACGGCTGCAACAAGGAGAAGGACAGCAAAAGCGAGAAGGACGTTTACATTGAATGGAGTATCCAGATACAAAAGCTGGAGGTAGAAGGAGCATCGCACTCCGCCATCCTATCCAACTTTTCTTCTACTCCCTTACTTATTGACACTGGCACCAGCGACATTTACTTTCAAAAGGAACAAGCTGATGAGCTTGTCCGTGCCATTGCATCCGATGCGACATTTGAAAATGGAAGATACAAAGTCAGCTGTTCCTATCTAGAATCTCCTGGTAACATCAAACTTTACTTCAAGTCCTCCACAGCCAAAGAAAATATTGTCTCTCTCCAGATTCCTATCAAGGAGTTGGTGCTCAAGGAGAATGATACTACTTGTCGTCTTATTGTCTACCAGCAAGCCGACCGAGAAGCGATTTTGGGCAACCGTATCCTTCGTCATTTTGTTACTGCATTTGACTTTGGCAACCATCGCATCGGATTTGGAAACGTTGTTTCCAAATGATTCATACGCAGCTTAGACAGATTCCACCGAAATATTTGCCCAATGTAACAACAACACTATTAAATAAAAACTCAGTGCTTTTTCATTTTTTTTAACGTTTCACCAGTTGTTCCATCTAAGTTTAGCGACTCCTCGCTCTGCATACACTGCGCCTTTCATTAAAGATGTTCGGTATCGATAGAAACTTTGAGTCTGATGGCAACGACATACTCATGTGGAAAGAGACCATAGGTGAATACTGCGCCAGTTCCTAGGACTCTAGTATAGACATCTGAGCATTTGAACCATTGCATGTCTATAAATTCCATATCATAACCAATGCAAATAAGCGACAGTCAATTCCAGCAAATAAAACACTAACTATGGTTAAATGTAAAGGTACTATTGGGGATTTGACTGTGATAAGTTAAGGAGGTTATGATATCCTTATACTGTTTATTGAACAATTTTTTACGCTACTCTAAATAAATTTTGCGTCCATGCAAGGATCAAGTTTGCGCTAAAAGGGATATAAATATGCGTCATTAGTAGATGGATTATGCGGAAAATATATTTTACTTACCTCAACTTGATCCTTCCGTGGACACAAAATTCATTCGAGCAGCGTAAAAGAATGTTCATGGTTAGTAAATGGAAGGCTAGCTTGACATCTTTTTTGCTTACCCCCGAAGGGTAATCCTATCCAAAGGTAGGGGCCGGTCCGCACCTGTATCAGCGGGGGCGGCGAGAGAGAGACACGGCTTCCATGAGCGACCGGTTGAAGGTAACGTACTGCAGAGGACTTGAAGCGATGCAACACCTGGCGAGGACTTGGAAGCAGAAGATAATGAATGACACTGAGCATAAACAGACAACATTTCTTTTCCACTTACCGAGTGGAGTGCAGGGAGCTTACTTACACAACCAAAGTGGTTCGGGACAGAGGTCATGCAGGCTAAAGGGTACAGAAGAGGAATATCAGTCATTCTGCACATATGATCAATGCGAAGTACATACCGGGAATGTTTTGGATAACAGAGCCAAAGAATTGAAAAGGTGTTGTCCCTTCGCTTTTAAATAGTACGTGATTACTGAAACCAAAAGTCACAGTCATGGATAAGAAAATCGATGGATGTCTTATGGATGACAACAATTCAGAGATAAGACAACAATTCTCCCAAGAGTAAAAACGGACTCAGTCTGACAGAAACTATGGAACAGAATGGAACATCTGTAGAGGAAATAAACCCTCTTCGTTCGTTTCTGTACGTCATTGATAATATCATATCCGTTTCTGTCAGTTATGGCATCAGAAGCTGTCTGGGCAATGGTATCCAGTTCCCGGTTCTGTTCAATTGTATTGTCTTTACATTCCACTTTTTTTCCCCTGAATATAGCTATGTTCTCCTTTTCTTCTATTATATCTTATAGTTTGTCTATTACGCAATTACAAAAGATTGGATTGCCACGGAATGAACGCTTAGTATCTTGTCATAGGTAATGTACCCATCCATACACCAGTCAAGGTTAAGCAGTTGGCCGAAGAAAGAGGATACAAATGTCTCTATTTTCCTCTCTACTCTCCCTTTTTCAACCCAATAAAAGAGTTTTGGGCCAAAGTGAAAGCTGGGGTAAGAAGGGAGCTCTTACGAGTTGACGATAACCGTCAAGAGCGTATTGTTCAAGCAGCGCGAAAAGTAAAACGCTCAGACTATTAAGGATGCATCAGACACGCTGAGAGCTTTTGCGTTGGATGCAAAAAATAGAGAACCACTTCTTAAATAAACTCGTCTTGCTGTGGTTTGAAATAAACTATCTTAGTAAATAGTGAACATAGACGCGACTGTACGCAAATAAGGGTAGTCTGACCGCAACTATTTCATCTAATCATGCAAAAGTATTCTTTGGATTCCGCAAAAACTTGAATCCCAGTCCGCAAATAAAAAAGTTAGAAACACGCAGACATATAGGAAAAACACAGTAAATGTACTACTAGTCCTTCTGCACTCGCTTCGCTCCTTCCGTTACAGCCGCGTGCGGCTGCAGTAAATGAATTTGTGACCATTTTTAACATATGCTTACGTTGATGTAAGATATTGCTAAAAATGAAGTCTTCGTTTTAATGCAAGATATTCAAGAGGTGTACCTAAGTGACTGATATGATATGGTGTTGGGCAATAAAGATGCACCATGTAAGATAAATGGTCTAAAACGCGGAAAACAATCTGGAGACATAAGAACGCAAATAAGCCAGTATCGTTTGTGGGCAACAATTTCAGATAGGCAAAAAAAGAGCAGAATGAATGTTTGAAGCCTAAGTACCTGCCTCGTATAACATAGCTTATGGACCTTGATCTTACGTTGAAAAATTACAGAGCGAATGACAAAGTTAGCATAGGAATGGTTACTTCTGTTGGCAATAGAATATGTAACAAACAGAGATAAATTGACAGTGTTCACTAAAAGTTCATGTCTACAGGAACAAAGCAAAGTCCTCCATATATTGATCCTATCATTGAGCATTTTCCTCCTATAAAAAACGGGTGGAGGTCAATCAGACAATATATTCAACTACTCGCTGCACTTTGGAAAACACGACCCTTCTCAATACTGCTGAAATTTTTACATGAATGCCTATTTAATGATCTTCTTAATATTCTTCCACCCACTTATTGCAGCTCAACTTTCTTCACCCACACATCAAGATTGCACCCCCCCCACCAAATTGCTACTGAGAGCAACTCGACTCTTTGAGCCTTGTTGGAAAGCGCCACATAACATCTAAGACAAATCTATTCCTCTAATTTATTGCTGGACGTACTCTTTTCTCCTAAATAAAGACTTCTATATATATCAACTGAAGAGTACGACAGTCGAACCAGCTTGCACAAAACTGGTTGTAGTACCGGCAAAACGTTTTTGCGCGCAAAAATTACTCGAAAATACAGTATACTTATAGAGAGAAGCGAGATAGAGAGATTACTATGAGATATTGGCAATTGTGAGAAAACCTTAGCAAATCAATTTGACCCAGGAACCTTGAGGAAGCAATTTGGCTCTCAGGAAGCGAAGGGGTAGCTGAAGAAGCAGCAGGATACAGAATCACAAGAAGAGGATTAATATGCAAACTTCTCTAACAGCAACTATTGCTGACACCTGAATCACTTGTAAAACTAATTTTCTTACGCCTCATATTAGAGGCAGAGATAGCCATTGGCAAAATAACCTGTCAGATAGTCTGATCGTCTTTGGCTTACTTTATGTCGTTTTGCCTGTTAATTATCGAGCAAAGAGCAAGTGAGTGGATGCATTAAAAGTTTAGGTGGATATATCCAAAAGTTTCAACGCTACATGATAACGTATAGGAAGTGGGATAATCTGATGAGCTAAACAGATTGATATCAGTATTGAACCCTCCAGCGAATGATTGGATAACAGATGGTATCCCATATATGAAGACTGCTGACAGATATCATTATCACCTCTTCATATTTCCCCAATTCCAACATCGATAACCATAAAAAGCTTAAAAATCTACATAAAAGGAAGATGATGACTTCCAGCCGTCTATTGGCATTCAACATAAAACACGTTTAGGTAGCATTAATGCTTTTATGACCGTGGCATATAAGTAGCTAAATGGTGATCTGATCAAAGTTGGCAACACTGCCAAAAAAAAACAAAGGAAAACGAAAATGATCGATTTACTCCATGTTACACAGAAGGATGCTGATGAAGCGGAGAGCTCATCTCGCAAACACACCTAAAGAATTCCTGAAGCAGGCACTTAACTTTTTCCCACGCTTCCTGGATCTTGCGCACAAGCTGTCGAAGGTCCATCATCCGTAAAGAAGTTGAAGGTTCTGTTCGAGGCTCAAAAAGCATATGAAAAAAGAAGCACAAAATAATCGGAGAGGCACAAGCAAATTGTGCCAGGATCCTACCACAAAAAGGAAACCTCCGAAAACCTTCAAGCAAACGCGAGTTATCAAAGCCTCGCTGTCAAACATCTGTCGGAGCACAAGCTTTATCGTAAATGTCAGAGAATGCATAAAGCATGTGCGAGACGTGACATATGTTAGGTCTCTCTTTGCCAATTTTACTTCGTAAAGCTACTTCCCGAATCAAAAGAGATTCCGCCGATAACCCATCAACTATGCTAGACACTTTTTGCATTACTCGCAGGCGGAGCACATAATGCCGATGAAAGTCTTAAAATCACGTTTGCCACTTTCCAGGAGACCCTTGATAATTATCAAGAAAGCAAGTTCAACTCGAAAGGATTCATGACAGTGATCTCAAGTGCGGCCAAAGAACACGAAGAGGCGATTCGCAATCATTTTGCGCAAACTGTAGGAAAAAGACGACACAGTACCTGTTGATTTGCATGTCCGACAAGAATGATGAAGCCTTCTGAGAGTCGTCCACAGTGAAATATTCTTACACTATGGCGGTACACATTTACAACATAATATGTGGCGTCGATTGTCAGTGGCCTACATCAATTGAGAAAAATCAAGAGATTACTGACATATCCGAATCACTCGTCAAATTGGTTCTCTCTACCCTTAGTGTAACCTCCATGGATGACAACATTTTGAGTAGCAAACTTCATTTGTCTTTACCCTGATTATTTCGAGTCAGAGCGATTTGAGCAGAAAATTGCCATTACTGAAGGCAAACTGCGAAAACAGGTTTCTATCGCATACGTCCACCGGATGGTGGAACAAGTAACTTAGCTTTGCCCTATCTTAAATTCCAATATACTGATTCTTCTCCGTTTTTGGCCTGGTTAGCACGAACCCTCTGTCTAAACGACTGTGATATGTATCAAATACGCGATCAGGGAACGATCTTTGCTTCAGCTTCCCAAAAAGGTTTAAACCACTCCTTGAAGGTGAAATGGCTAGTCTTAAAGCTTTCATCAAAGAAACAAGTGAAGCCCTTGAAAGCAATACGTTGGCTCTGGGAAAATATCTGATTCGAAAGGAATCCGGAAGTATACAATGCTGCCTGTTTATAGTGCGACACATTACTATTGATAATAAGCATTCGCACATCTTTTGTTTCAAGCCGGTACACAAGATCATTAGACGCCCCTAAAATCTTTAAAAACACGGCATGAATAATTTGATTTGTTAGACATGGCCAAGATCGGTTCTCCAGCCTATGAAAGCCTAGAAAATGCAAAGATTATATTTTGGTAAGTCAATGGCATGCTATACGTTAAATTACTGAAGTGGGTTGAAGGTACGTCATCAGCACCGACCTATTGGAAGTGGAGTTCTTATCCAAGAAGCACAAAGAGCCATTTGATTCTAATAAGAACCTCTTACTCCGGGCCAATCTGAGGGCAAGGAATACAAATACAGTGATTTGACGTGTCGATCCATGAGTCTCAAGTGTGTTTGTAGCTGCGGATGGCAATCCTTCCTCACAGCACCAAGTTCGCACGAACCATACTACCGAGTATTACTCCATCTGTAGCTACAATGGTGCAAACCAGAGGCGGAAACAGTTTATGGATGCCGAGCCTGAAGCCAAAACGTTGATTGACAATATGTCTCTTAGAACAGCCTACCTACAGAAGCTCACTGACTCTATGAAGTATATTATGCAGCATTATGAAACAATTATAGAATTTTGTAGCAGAGATCTGAGGTAGGATTGTCGTTATATTACCTATTATATAACGACACTGTTGGTACAGAAAACTTAAAATTTAAAATCATATGTCGGTAAAAAGAAAAAGAACAAACCGAGATAGATAAAAGGTTATTACCTAATAGCAAGAAATGCAGCATCGATAGTTCTTAGAATGAGAAAAAGCAGAATGAAAACAAATGGGTAGCTGATTGCCCCAATGACAAACATGATGAGAAAAATGGACCTATAATAATTGCTTATGACGATGGGTCCTTCTCAAGTTCAATGCGCAGTCTGGTGGCTGCCCCAAAGAAAGCAATAGTTAGGGAATAAAAATATCATGGCTTTTAGAAGAACGGTAATGCTTAATGTAATGTTCCATTAGGGAGAAGATGGATTTAAATAGACTTGATGTTTCGGGAATCTCAGCGATACACTCAATGGTGGGAAGTGTTTTGCTGTTCGACTCTACTGATTTCAGCCTTGACAGCAGGCGAGTACTGTTTGGGAGCTGTCTTATAGTGGGCAAGGAGAGAACTCAAAGAGATAGATGTGCTTTCCAAATAAGGGAAAAAGTAAGGAAAACGATGGAAAGCATACAACATTTGATTTTGCGGAGCTTGCCAGCTTTACCCGTGAGAACATTCTGATCAAGGGTGAAATCAGTTGAAAGCATTCAAGACTGCCCTTGCATATTTGCTTCTCATGAATCGAGAAGAAAAACAAATTTTTTATCTTATTGATCATTGAATAAAAACAAGCAGAAAAGCTTTTCAGAGATTGTATCTATTGCAGGTTATAAATGCTCGTGGACACCTCAGGGACAGATGCGGACGAGATGTTCAACTTATTCACAGAGCCACAAAACCCTTGTTATTTCCGTGCAAGAAAGCGTTCGAGAATGTTCATTGTGTAGATGGACATTAGGATAAATTTTTTTATCAAACAGATTCATCGATAAAAGGATACTGGATTACGTTTCCAAATATAAAAGATCTCAGATGGCGAAAACCAGTTGGTCTCTGATAACTCGGTGTTTGGCGGGGTAACTCATCTTCTTTTAAATTGATACCCTAAAGCTATCTTGCTTTCAAGACTTTGAAGCCAAACATGGGATATCTCGCTCTGCCAATATGTATCTCATATACATGGCTATGAAGATTATGGCGAAGCAAACCGCGATAGAAGCATGCTCAACTTGCGTTCCAAAAGAAAAGACTTTGTCCGATCATGCGAAATTTACATCTCCGTTCCTGTGCAACACTCTGCACATCGTGCAATGCTGTTGTCAGGAGTCTCTTCTTACTTCCTCGTACGATTGCTACTGCTAAACAATTCCATGCCATATCTAATAAATAATTTATTCTACAACATATAGCGGGTTGTCGATAGCTGTACATGTTTTTAAAAGAGATACACTGTTTATCCTTTTTTTTAGCCCAAATGCCCGACAATTGAATATAACTTGCATTCTATTCAAAGTATTATAAATTTGTTACATGGGTAGAAAGAATCTGTAACTTATAACGATGATTGGCCATAGTCCACTGAACTTTTTACCACCAACAAACTTTATTTACATCCAGACAAACAAGAATAAAAGGTAATGGACAAGGCTCCTTTCCCTTAATTTTTTAGTTTCCTTTCACGACAGGATAAACAACTCATTTTAGCTATCAATTTACTATTGCTCTCTAAATAAAGGGGCGGAGAAGGTTCAGTTCTTCTGATGTTTCAAACTCTTTCTATTGACGTCTTGAAGTGCAAATGAGCTTGTAATGTTCTCTTTTCCCTATAGAGAAAGAGATCATAGCTCAGCCTTTATAGTGCCAAGATCAATCGCGGATCAGCCAGTCCTCTTTAATAGTTGTACATACTCCAAGGTTCATAGCATCTTTGTAACACAAAGCATACATTAGGCCTGTCTTCATGAGTGGCTACGTAAAGCGCATATCCCTTTCCGAAAACAACAGCCGCATGAGACGATGATGGTCATAATTTCGCTTATTTATTGGCAACGCTCGTTGTCACTAAATTAATGACAGTACTCTACTCAACTATCGGTGTTACCTATCGTTACTGTTGCATCGTAAAGTTTAGAAGAGTAAACAATTCGAAAGTAATAATTTCCTGCACTGCTAACGATAGCCATGAATAACGAATCTGCTAAACCACGTCTTAGATTAGGTGAAACATAGAATGTATTCTCATCTGCTTTTTAATGGACTATATAGACAATGAAAGAATTTGCTTTCTTTGTTTTATTTCTGCCTTTATAGTTATGTTGGTTACACACGTGTTTGACCTATTTGAATCGTTTCTAAAATAAGATTTTTTAGGCTCATTTCTTTCGATCTGGCCATAAAACTTCAGATCTCTCTCTCTTCCCGAACTTTTCTTTAATACATCACCTTTAGCATTTCAATGCTATTCATACCTTTTATTCTTGGGCTGCTGCCCTTTTATCTCACGTTGGTTAACTGCGTGCCAACAAAAAGCCCAGGTTCCGATGGCCTCTTACGCTTTCCTCTCCATAAGATTCGCCGCGATCACTCCACTGATGCTGTTCTACGAGGTGCTCACAGGTCGAAAGGTTCTTCTGATTCTTCTATACTGTCCACGCCACTGTCCACGGATAAAGACCACGTTTTATACGGTATAGACGTCAATATTGGCACACCCCCGCAGCCTTTCCGGCTTATATTTGATACTGGAAGCTCTGACATATGGGTTCCTTCATTCCCTTTGACTAACGATACGTCAACCAAATACTTTAACTATTCTAAATCATCGACATACAAACAATTGAACTATACAGTTGACGTCACATATATCGGTGATGTCCAGGCAGCAGGAAATTACGCCCGAGATACGATGGCAGTTTCCAACCATACCCTACACAATCAGACATTCGCATTGGCAAGCTCTGTCAGTAATAGAGAAAATTTACATGAATACGACGGAGTACTTGGTGCTGGATTCCCATACGATAGTCACATGCATAACACATACTGTGAGTCGTACGAGACAATGCCAATATCGCTTTACAGCAAGTCGCTTGTTTCTAAGCCATTGTTTTCCCTGTATCTAAGTGTCCCAGGAGGAGACCCAACAGCTCAGGTCGTATTTGGTGGTACAATTCAGTCCCTCGTCAGCAGCGCCTTTCACTACACTGATGTGTTAAAATATATCCCTCTGGGAGGGAAACAAATTGACAAAAAATGTCTCGACGATCTGAGAAGTAATCCGTACCTAAAATGGATTATCAAGATGGGAAAGATTGAGGTCGGGTCGGGGTCAAACCGCAGTGAAGTAGTGCTGGAGGAAGCTTCTAGACCGGTTGTTATAGATAGCGGCACGACAAACATTTTTCTTCACGAACGTGTTGCGGACAGCCTTGTCAGGGAAATTGCACCTGACTTCGTAAAGAAAAGCAGCAACAACATAACGTACTATTCCATTGGTTGTGACCACATGTATTCTACGAAGCCCGTCAAGCTGTACTTCGAGTCCTCCGCAGATAATGGTAACTTCTACCTCAACTTTATGGCCAAAAGCTTTGTATATCAGATATCAAACACAAACGATTGTAGTCTGATAATCCAACCACTCCAAGACGAAAAGTCCGATCAGATTTTTGGAAACAGGTTCCTTTCCTATATAGCCACTGCTTTTGACTTTGGACAACATCGTATAGGATTCGCGCAAAGGAATACTAGTCACGTATTGGTGCAGATGGATAGTTCATCAAGATAATCATGCGTCGTAATAAAAATTTGAGTCAAAGAAACTGTAATATAAACGCAACATGGTGGTCGACTTTTTTGCTTTTAGCACCACGGACAGTAATCTGATGCGCAAACCAAACGTATTGCACCCTTGATCCATCTTTATACACAAATGGATCTTAGTGATATCGATAGCATTGGATATGTCATGGCTTTTGCAAAGACAAGTATGATATAGGCTGCGATATTTGGCGTACGGTACCGCTATCGATCTGTAGCGATACGACTGACATCCTATTCTGCGGAGATATGGACTGGGCAAAATTTGCCATCTAACTAGACGCTTTGCAAAACCTTGACCATAATTATTGATGTTTTTTTGACTGGATATGCTATATGTGTCATACGGTAAACGCGTTGTAAGCAAAATAAAATAAGGTATTTTAAAGATTTCAGTTGCTTTTCATTCTTCTTCCCTTTGGTTCAATGACCATATATTCATATGAATCTATTTTTTAATTAACAATGCTAAGAAAGAAAAGCTAGTGCCAGTCGGAGAACAAATGAGTAACTACCATTCCTTCCTCATGCTGTTTGAAACAACTGATATCTCTACGTTTATGACAGCGATAGTTTGGCTAACTCTTCCCGTAATGACTTTCCTTTTTGGACTTTGGCGTGTTGCTCTGCATTTAACTGTTCGCCCTTGATCAACTTTTGCTCGAGCTCTGAGATCTGCCGCAGCTTTTTCTGAATAGCTTTGATCTTCTTTTCTTCTGGTGTTTTCTCTGAAGTGGATAGTTGTTCTTGCTGCGCGGGAGTTTCTTTTGGCGCCGTTTTCTCTATGGCAACTGATGATTCATCCTTGGTTGCTGCCTCCTTCTGTGTTTTCCCTTCTGTTTCAACTTTCTTCACCTTGGGCTTACTACCAGGAATTTCTGCTTTCTTTTTAGGGTTATAACCCGGTGGATACTGACTCGCTGGCTTAGATTGCATGCGCGCATTGGTGTAGCGTTGAACATCTTCGAGAGGAACGAAACCTGGTCTCACTTTTCTCTCCTTACGAATGGATCCATCGGCTCGACGAGATGCAGGGATCCAGCGGTCTTCGCCAACTTGGATGATACCAGCATTAGAAGGCTCTGTCATTGTTGTTCTTCTGTAAAAGAGGAGATTGTCTGTTGTGGATGTTCAAAGTCACAGATCGCACTCGGACCATGAACGACTTATCGGGTTATGTTATGGGAAGCCAAATAGAGTGCTTCTTCCCTATGCTCAGCTATAGATGAAATCAGAATGCGTAGCGATAGATAATATAATTTTTACTAATACATACCGTATGTAATCAGTAGTACAGGTTAGGTCATTGCGTGCACCTTATAATTCGTGAGAGGAACATGAAAACCCGGTACCCGTAAGAATTCGGCGCAGATATGATAGCCGTGTACAGAAAGGCGCATTAAGTTTGATATTCTTACCATTGCCTGGGAAACTTTCGTCTGTACCGATGAGACAAAGTATAGATTGACACAACAGCAACTACCAGTTTAAACGCAGACTTTATGTCCGTCCGTGTTGTTTCTACTTAACTATAAAGCAGCGCTCAATGCTATTACCCTAAGGAAGATAGCAAACTGAGGACAGCATCCACTATCGTAAAAGAAATCAAAACAATTAAGGAAACCGCGGGTATTGCCACAAACTACTGTGTGAGTCAGGGATTGGTATAGTGCAAGAATATACAACTGAAATTTCGTTAGTTCCTGGAACAAATACGCTACTGGTCTATGGGGGTGGCGTTGCTACTGCTGAATGTAAGCCTAAATATATATGGAAAGCGTGGACTTAATCTTGCGGAAAGAAAGCATCAATTGATATTACGACGGTGTCCGATTATTGTTACATGTATGATATGGCACAAAGCAAATGGACACAACAACATCCTCAAGGTAGTCCAAGTGCTGGAGAAAGATACGATCATTCAGGTAGAAAGAAAAGAAAATAATGCTACACGTAATCGTAGCGCTGCCGATATTTTGATTTCTTATTCTTCCGTTTATTGCTCTAATGAGAGCAGCAGTGTTAATCTGTAACAGTACGCTGTTCATTCTATTCGGTGTTGGATCAAATACTTCTGAAATGCAATTAGGCGAATTCTTCATACTTCAGCTAGAGAATATGACTTTGGACCAATCATTATTACCGTGTACCAATATAATCTTGTCCCTTCTAATCCAGAACAAAGCGTAATAGGAGTGGGTGCTATAGTTGATATCGCTATCGGGTGTTTTGTAGCTGTGACTAGCATGTTCAATGGTAAAAAAGCGGATTTACAAGAACGCCCCGTTTAGTTGGTTTTTGGAGCAGCAATTGCTATCTGGCTCTTCCTTAGAAAGAACAGATCGCGTCCGGTTAACGCGTCGATTGACCTCACGCATGAAGGAGACCATTTCATCGGCAAAGCGAAAGACAGCTTTACTACGCCATTTACACCGAAAGAAACAGCTGCGATGCAAAACATGAATACTGCTCCAGTCGAACTCCAGACCCATGTTATATCTTTCAATTTTGCCCAAGGCCCCACTGTCATGTCACTATCCAAAAACGCACCATCCGGACCGGTTGAAAAGCCAGACTTGGGCAACCGAGCTTTTACGGACCCCTCACCATCACCTGTTAAACCGGACAATTTTACCAGCACAGACACAAACGATCAAGCAGACTGAACTGGGGGTACATCACGAATACAAAGCCTCTTTCAAACTTTGTTTAGTTAGCCTAGTAAGGCAGTATAACCGCAAATATTATAATGCAACGCATCATTCTTTAATAATAAGGCACAATGTTTACTTGCTGCAATAACAGAAAGTTTTATTTATACAATTGGGCATTCAAAGAAAATGAAAGAGCAAAGATTGACTACAACAGGGTGACTATAGGTTTACTTTTTAAGTGTACCAAAGCCAATACGATGTTTTCCGAAATCGAAAATAGTGACATAATGGCGGAGGAAAACGTTTCCGATGATAAAGTTGTTGGTGTTGCCACTGACGATAGCTAACACGCATTGGTTCCCTGTCAGTGAAGGTCGCACCAGTTGGCCAATGGGCACTTGAATAGAAGATCTTTTACTGTCCATATTGGTGGTGCTAGGATGTAGATTGAAAGCAAGCATCTGAGTCGAGTTTCTGTAGCTGCAATTGACGTAATAAAGACTGTTTCTTTTTTCCGCACTTGGTATCATGTTGCTAATCAAGATGTCCGAGTCAGCAGAGGGCATAAAGATACCGTCTGAGCCCGTATCAACAGCAAACGAAATATAACCATTATTGGCCGAAAGCGTTCCGACATCACCCTCCGGTGTCTCGAATCGCACGCCCGATACCAGGACGTTCCAGACAAAGTAAACACCCGAGGGCCCGTTCCTGATATTATACCTCGGAATACTTGCGTACAAAATATCACCATCGATTTTAGAATAGTCAATGCCGCCAAAAGTAAGCTCGCCTGCCCAATCTGTGTGGTCCGATTCTCCAACATAGACCGAATACAATGGTTCTGGGATCAACTTCTTCTCCCATAAAGAAAATGGTACGGGCAGATACAGCTTTTTGTGCCTGAAATACATGCTTGTAGCATACGGAAATCCGGCGCCAAGGATACCGTCCAACATGGGTGTTGCTTTCTGATTGACTAGTGGGCCGGTCATGGTATCAATGGTAGCCATGAATTGTCCCGTATTTGTCACGTCGCCGATCGTAATGCTATCCTGGAAGTAATTGCCCGTTGTACTTCCTGTCACATACTGCAAAGAATAGTCGTATTCAGAAGCATTATATGTGGACGAAGCAGCAGGATCGTAGTGATTGCTAGACGGACAACCATCCTGTGGTTGGCATCTTGTTGAGGGGATCCATGTGTCGGAACTTCCACTATCCAGAAGCAAGAGAAATTCTTGCGGTGGAGTACCGATAGCAACTTGTACTCCGAGTTCGTGCATTTCAAGGTCGTTTAAGAGACTGGTTTCAAGACCTAAAGACATTTGTTTTAGACCGTTCAATGTCTGGTTGAATGCCTTATGAGTAATGCGACGTATCGGTAAACGTATTGGCTCTTTCATCACGGGCCCGGCGTAGCCATACTGAAACAGATAGGATAAGACCACAAGACAGTGAGTTAATGTATGGGGAGGCTTCATCATTGATGATCAAGTCTTTGCTTACACAATGAATGCTGTTAATGAGAAGAGTATTTATGATCGGTAATAAAAGGGTCCTTTTATTGCATATATGGCCGTTCGGGCAACCGTACGGAAGCCCCTTGATTCATCGCAAATGTACTTGCATAACGCTTCAGTCAGTTACGCTTTCGTTGAAAAGGTTTCTGCAACTATTTAAATAATATCTTTTCTCCTTTTGCTCCCGGTTTTTAACCTGTTCCAATATTATGCCGCATTTCCTTCTAATGCAACTGAAACTATCGTAACCCCGGAATCAAGGCACATTGAACTTATCTGTAAGGTGTAATTGCAATTGCAGAAAGTATACGCTCGGCACAATCGTCTTGTTAACCTGTTAGCTCCATCTCCGGAAATCCGGATGTTTAGACATAACTATCTTTTTCAGCAATTATGTTTTCGGCAGGATGAAAGCCTATTGCTGACAGAAACAATATGTATGCTATCCTTGCCGTTGGTTTCGAGATATTGGTATATTATCTAAGCATAAATGAACATAAAGCCGCTTAAGATGGAGAGAATCGTTGAGCGTTATCTCGCACTTTTTAAACATAGGAATCAGGTGTTAACTAGCGGCTTCAGTTATGAGTATAAGCTTCTGAGCATCGATTACTGCAAGTTGGCAGTCTGAATAAACCAGCGCAATCTATCCCCTCATACGGAGCCGACCGTCTTGGTTTGAGACGGTTTGCATCCAGGAAAGGGATATATCCCAGCCCATTTTCCATTTATATCGCTCTGTATTAGACATTTGCCAGCGTCTTTGCGTTAGCAAAATTATAAGCTCTTGTTTGGTGCAAGACTTGTTTGGACCAACTTGTAGATAGTATCTCAGAAGATGTTAACCTTGCTAAACTTACTCATCAAATCAGCTTGATTCAGATCCATTGCTATATGTTTATCTACCGTGTTTTTCCCAATAGTTTACTGTATTTTCCTTTATGCTGTATTTGTATTTGTATATGTTTCCTAAATGCCATAACGATCATGTAGCGAGGCTCGGACCTCTGGTGTCATCATAGAAAGTCCTTGCTGCCACTGCTGTTCACCAAACATATTCTTATAACCGATCAGAATCTGCAATAATTGACATGGTTAAAATATTAATTCTTTCTAGAAATACTACTTACATTTCCAAACGATTCGTTAAGTGCAGGGGGAACTGCCTGGAAGTTCGCGATGGCAGTGCAGAGAGATGGGAATTCCTAAGGGACAATTTAAGCAAAAGACTTAAACTTAGACCATCTTTACCTTGGCAGCACCTTGTGGGTTTGCCTTGATGATCTCGCAAAGTCCGCTGAAGGCAGATGCCTTTTCGTCATTATCACGGATGGGCGTCAAAGCCAAAAGCCATGGATGAATAAAATTCTCCAGATGAGGCGCTACTGCATCCGTGCACACCAATCCCAGGCGACCAATGGCAATAGCCACATTCTCCAATAATGTGCGCTGGATTTGAGGATTGACGATCAAAGGAAATAGTCGCTGTAGTAATGGTTCAACATAAGGTTGGATTTCAGTACCTTTATGTCAATCGATGAATTAGTATACAGGGAAGAAGGACCAGCGATTGCAAACTCACCCCACTTGATGGCAATTTCTCCTGCGGCCCAGGTTGCATTATTACAGACGGAAACATGCTCAGCTTGTGGATCAATTTGATGTAGGACATGGGGCATGAACTGGGGAACAACACCTCTGATGTGCTCGAAGCATGAAATGGCAAGGTCGCCAAGCAAAGCATAGGCTGACTGTCGAACTTCAGCAACTTCATCCTGTGTACTATCCTTTAGTTCCTACAAGCTAAACAAAATACAATGACAAACCTGAATACAGATGGACAAGAATTGCACGACAGGAGGGTTTGTGTTGGCAACCAACGCTTCAGCATCAGTGTTAAGGGCCTGAACGATTCCTGACATCAAATCCAAAGACACAATCATAAAATCTTTATCTGGCTGATCCCTTGACGGGTCCATGGCTGCCAATTGACATTGTTCGAGTGTCTTGCAGATAATGCTCACACATCGCATATACACAGGTTCAGCAAATGGTTTGAAACTCTTACCGAGAGCGGTAGTAATGGAGGATAAGCACTGGCGATACAATTAAAACATGGTTGATGAACGTCTGCACTCAGCTTACCTCCAACAGCGGGAAGAGGTCCATGCTATCGTCTGGAAGTTCTTGCCATTTTTGAATGATAGGTGGCATAATAAGTTGAATATACTCAGGCTTGTTCAAAGCGTCGGAAACCATTTCAGCCAATGTTCCCAGAGTATCATATAGCAAGAAACGGTTTCGGTGTTGATATTTCTCAAAGGCAGTGGAGATTGTAACCAAGATGGGATGCAAGTAGGGTACGAGTTCGGTAGCAGCTTCTTCTTCAAGAAGAGAGAAAGAGGAGCAAGCAGCCTCTTGAACACGCTTGTTATTATCCAAAATACGTTGTAATAAAATTTGCACCAGTGGCTCAAAGAAATGTTTGCGAGCTTCCATGTTCTGCTGGGCACTCTGCACAATCCAGGCAGAATAGCGACCAAGTGTCCAACATGTAATCGATCGGATAAGAGGCTACATATCACAGGATGTACCTATAAGCTCATATTCTTCTACACGTACTTTCTGCTTTACCTTGGGGTCATTCAAGTTTGTCAACAGATAAGGAACAAGCTCTGGTAGATGAGGTGCAATATCGTGCACGCCACCTAACCCGTGTACATTCAGTTAATAGGTAAAGATGTTATGCTATATATTCTACCTTCAGCAGCAGCACCGAGAGCAAGAATACCACATTCTCTGTGAAGCCAGTCCGGACTTTCAAGTTCGGTCTTGAGCAATGGTATGATAAGACGAACCGTTTCCCCTTCAAATGCAGTGCACATTGTATCCAATGCAGCAGCGCTACATTTTCTCAGATTCCATTCGCCATAGAAATCGTCATCTTCCGAATCATAACCTTCTTCATCCTCGTCTTCATCCTCCTCATCATCACTCAGCAAACCGTCAGCTCTGCTTTTCTTTTTGTCCTCTTGGTTATCGTCATCCTTATGTGTATGTTCGGATTGGACAACATTAGCTCTATGGAAACGAGGCTTGATGTCTTGTTCGCTATCTTCCACGTGAGCGTCATCTTCATCATCGCCCAGGGCCAACAGATCCATTTCCGAGTAAACCATGCCTTTCAAAAGCACTGGTATGATCTTGGGAAGATATGGTCGCAGTTCTTCTCTGAGCTCATCCTGTTCCGCAAAGACTAGCCAGAACTCACAGGCCTCAAGAGCCAAGTCCGGGTCATCCGATTGCGTTGAGAACAACATATATTCCACCAGATTGGGCATATGAGGGAGTAAGACAGTTGGGGTCATCTCCAGAAGCCCAACCAATGCCTGACAAACAGCCTTTCGGACATCAACATTTTCATCTGTTGCTCTGTTAAACAGCGCACCGAGATACTCGTTCATTCTTCTCATCAATGGTTCCGATCGCAGCGTAATAAAGTTACCCACAGAAAGAATGGCACTGAGTCGGATCTTGCAGTTCGGATGATCAAAAAAGGCAATAAATTTCGGGATCATGAAATCCAAGGGCTCCACCCCATCGATCTTGGTATCCAAATCACGAGAAGAGTCTTCGCACACTTTTTGGAGAGTACTGATCGCATTCTGAATAACCATACCAAGAGTTATATTTTGCCTATCCAGAATCTCATCCATCTTTACCTCAACCACAGTTGGGTTCGGATCATCCAATTTCTCCAAGAGGAATTGTAGCGCCTGTGGCCAATTGCGAATTTGACCCCTAGCGATAATTGACGCGATAACCATGCTGACGGCCTTACCCACGTCTGCATCTCCAATATGCTGCAGACAGCATTCTTTGACGTAATCCAGCACTGGTTGAGGGATTGTAGGGAAATAAGATCGGATGTTGTTTTTCAGGGTCAGTCCGGCTACAGATCGAATATATTGATCCTCCTGTGGCATTTGCGTCAAGATATACGCCAAGTAGGAATTGTAGTCAGGGATCTTATTGAAATAGTCGAGTCTCTGCAAATAAGCTCGGTAAGCATAAGGAGTCTATTTCGGGAGTTCGACACCTACTTCCTGTACGCGCTGACTATCGGTAGGATTGATAGCTTCACGCAATAGCTGCAACAGGTCCGAAAGACCTATAAGTATGTCTCTACAGTCAATAAACAGTCATTCCATCTCCTGTGGAGCGTTGACCTTGTTCTGTTGGTTGCCAATGGCTCATACTATGTTGAATGCCCGACTAGGTGAAAGCGAAAGAAGACGTAGCTACAGGTACACAGATGCGGATTAGACTTTATCATAAGTAAGCATTGGCTCTTCATTAATAGGAACCTGCGAAAGGAAGCAAAAGTAATGCAGCACTGTCAATGGATCGATTTCGTCCACAGAGACTCCTTAGCTCTTTTTTTTTTGTGTTATAGGTTTGGGACTGTCCCCGCAAAGCCCGCAAAAAATTGTGACGACCCTAAATAAAACAAAATAGGAAATCACTGCAAGTTTGGAACACCGACTACACTACAGGTTTTTTTGAAGTTTCGAAGTGCCAAGTTTTGCAGAATCATCCAATCAAACTATGAAGATTCCAATAACAGATTTTGAATCAAAGACGTGTTCTCGTTCATGGGCAAGCGTAACTCCATCACAAAAACATGGATACCCATCCCAGTAATTAGAAGATAATTCTAAACGACCCAATGCTTAAAACAGTTGAGAATACGGGAAAATATCAGCAAAAATAGTGTAGCCGATTCTGTTTGTTTCATACAAGACGCCAGATGTCTGTATGATGTATGGAAAGACAATAAGTAAAAGTTAAACTTTATTAAACATATAATTTACCCTAATAATAAAAAGAAAATCAGTGACAATAATAAACGTTGACAGTTTGAAATACTGAGTATTAACACATACGAGGAGGATTACATGCTGCTTAAATGAAGCCATGGTTCTCAACGTGCTGACCCTCGTTCTCAATGTCCTGTGGATCATCTCACAAACAAGATAATGGAGCCTTTGATTATTCCACTATATCTGCTTCTGCATTACATGAGGTGTCATTCATAACAGCTCGTTGTGTGAAACGAATTAAATGAATCATTTCGTATATAGGAACGCTGACCGTTCCCGTAATGACACAAAAGGACGAAGTAAAATTCAAATAGAGAGTGAAATATTTACAGTCCATTTCATATGATCCTGTTTTATTTATGTAGCGGGATCCAGAGCGCATATTAACAGAGATTTCGGTAGTTCCATGTTACAGCAAACAATATTAAATATCATACTGTAGCGGTAAAGTCCATAAGTATAGTATCAAGAACCCTTTGCCGAAAAGAAGAGCTCATAATGCCACGTCATTATTAACTCAGGTCTAGCTGAATTCGTTCTCATCGCATATACACTGGCACATGCTCCTAAATGAAGCAAACGGAACCCTGTTGAAAAATGACCGGCAAATCAATGAAGTCGTTCTCTTTGTATAGTCAATTTTTTATACTCTAGAACAAGTGCTGTCGGCAACAGGCAGTGCATACCACATCTTCTTTCTCTCTTTCTTTAGCTTTGTTGTTTTCTGTATCGTCTTGTTTGGATACACTTCCATTATTTATACAAGGGATGAAGTTTGGGTAACCTGTAGGGTCCAGATTATTAGGTACGTGGGAACTGGGTGCGGAACAAAAGGTTGTCGAATGCAAAACCTGGTCGGCACACAGCCAGAAGAAAGGTGAAAAGCCTATTAAGTTTATTAAAGGGTTTCCTCAGGGTTCCCCTTTCTAAGACTTCCTCATGATCTGTTTTCCCGTGGTATGAGTGGATCAAGATATGATGTAATTTTGTGCTAGACGCAAAAAGACAACAATCATTTTGCATTAAAAACGTGTTGTCGCGCCATTCCGTTTTCAATCACCGCTTATTGATCAGTTCTTTTTCGTGTGTTGTCTTCCTCCCTCTTTCTCTTACCCTCTTCACCCCGTCTTGTTACTTTTTTTAAGTGCCCTCTGACTATATTGAAATAACACAAACGTTTCTTGCAAGTGTCGGCGTCTACATTGACGCGGTTATGATTTTGATCTTCCATAAGAAAACAGTACAACTAGCTGAATAGGCACGAGAGGCAGAGAGAAGAAAAACTGGTCTGTAATTTGGAATATGCGTTTCAGAACAGGCATTGACAAACAACCAATTTTTTCAGTGATTTGCAAAGACTGCTCTGAAGAAGGGCATCCAAACAAGCGATACAGAGCTTGTCCTCAAAATAAGAGTCGCGGCAGTAATCAAGGCAAGAGTCATCAATGCATCACTAGAACTTTGCTCACTCTCATTTTATTGTTGGAAAAAAAAATGAAAATTGACAACTGAGGAAGAAGCCGAACATTCCAGGCAAAAAAAAAAAAAAAAAACGCGGCAGGGTTTGGAAGGATGAAGAGACAAGGAACAAAAATGTCCCATCCAGTCCATGTCCAGCCTGCGGTTTGACTGACCATGCTTCTGCAAGAAGCAGGTCTTGCACGGGTCATGCAAAAACTATAAACGAAACAAGTCAATGAAGAACTTGGAAAAGATCATGAAAGATACACAAGAAAGCTACCGCTTGATTCTATCATCCGTCCGGAGTACCGTGAGGAATTCAAAAGGAAACTTACGAATCTGTGCGGTTTTTTGCGCGAAGTAGTCTTCCGAGCTCAAATCTTCGTGAATGGTTACATTATCTCAAACGCCGATCAGGGAATAAGTACATACTTTACACATAGTCTTTCTGGTATTCCGTATGTGTATTAGTCCTCGATAAGAAGGTCTCCAACAAAAACTCCAACATGCCATCCGATCTACTAGGTTATTGGGCACAATTTCGTGCGGCATATCCTTCCGTAATTTTCTCTCCACAGGGCTTTTCTGGATACAGTGATGCCTTATCGGCGGCCTGCAAGACTTTGGTAACATGTTATACCAATAGCATTGTCGAAACTTTTGAGAACCGAGTGGTGCAGTACTCAATCCGCAAGTTGAAAGCAGCAGTACCGGTAAATATCTTTGTAATCAATAGAGAGATCATAACCAACTTCGTTCTTGCTTTTTCTAGGAACTTCCTAATGGTCGTATAAAAGATCTCGCTAGGAAGTATGTCTGCGAACGCGTTTGTGGCGGAGATCCCGTATGGCCTGATGCAGTTCCCTTGGTCTCCACGGGTATAACCAGCGCAGTTAATTCTCTCTGTGAGGAGTTATCCAGTGTCATCCCCGTCCCTGCAATGGCAGAGACCATGTCCGCTTCCCCAGGGAGTTTTTACGCCGGCGCTGTATCATATGGTCAGTACCTATGACGAAGAATATAAGAACAGCAAAGGTTGTGATGACGAGGAACTCCCCCGGCGATTCAGCCTATCACCCATGCCGTCTACAAAGTGGTGATTTGCGACAATAAGTGCAAAAGCCTTATCATGCTTAACAGAACTCACATCTGAAGGGGTTTTTGAGCAAAACACTGCCTTATTTCATACTGTCTTTGACTTTACCAAAGTAGGATACAGAAGGTAAGATAGAGAAAAGTCGTCGATAAAAAAGAATTCTAACTGCAGGATGTTTAGCGTTGAAGAACTGAAAAACTCGTCGGTTGATCGTGGCGTTATCTTCACTAATCAAATTCTCTCTGAGGGGTTAGCAGTTGACTTCCACTTTGCCAGAAAATCGGCAAAGGGAGAAAGAGCTACGGTGGACGCAGAGCTCACTGCCACCGATTTTACAGAAGAGGAGATAACTAATTATTTCCAACCATATGCAGTGGATCCCGCCCGATCGGAAGTGTTTATGGCCGCATATGGGTGCGGCAACAGTCCATCATTACTTGTTCCTATTCCAACAGAATAGATCTCGTACCATGTATTCTTTATCTGATGGTTGATACACCAAAGTATATAATAAACAGCCGCATCCATTAATGATTCACTATTGGAAGAAGATGACGTATATCAGAAATAGGTGGAAGAAAGATTCACCCTATATTTTCCCGAAACGACGAACAAACCGTTACCGACAAGATAAATTGACTGCTGTTACGAATGACCTAATTTATTGAAAATGTCAAACTGTGAAATCCATGATTTTCAGAATCATGATAAAAGATTTAGAAATGCACTCCGATTCGTCATTTTTTATGTGGTTCAGTGTAGTCTAGTTTTTCATAGTAACTCATACGCTTGGTATGGAAAGAGACAGAAGAAAGGCGTGACTTCATGATTACTGTTTGCTAGTGTTCATGTCATGTATACCGGCTGCCAGCATCCTAGCGCAAATCTTGATAGCGAAGGGATTAGAGAGTCAATTGCAATATGAATGCTAATAAACGAGTCCAGACGATTTGAATTATCGGTTCATTTTTATAATATTCGGTCCAAGCAAGTGAACAAAAAGCACCAATCAGAAAGAATGAACGCATATAACGTGCCTTGTTAGCAAAAAACCTTACATAATCTTCTAATCTTGATAGACATGAACGTGCTCTAAAAGGGTCTCTGATAAGCTTGTTTATAAACGGAAAAGGTTTTGGAATTCTGGTTACCATACATTGCGCATTTTAGGTTTGAATAATTTGTTATTATCGTTTTTAACAGCCTTTATTGTAGATATTAACAAGCAGAATACAAAAATGGAGGGCCACTATGTAAACTTTTTAAAAGCTCCATTGAAAACTAAACTTGTAAAGCCGTAGCAAACCGAGAATAACGGTTCCGCAATGTGTTAATCACATATATTGTTTAATTGGAATAGACTCGGATTGTTTACAACTTCGCAACGCGTAAGTACATACTATGCATGGCTTGTTGCCACAAGCTTCCTCAAATGAGCGGATGGTCGTGGACCGTTCGGAAGACACAACAATAACGGCGCCACATCCGAATCCGGACGTAGTATTTCTTTCCTAGAAAATAAATTACACAAATATCGGCAAATTCATCCGTAAAATGTGTCGGCAACACATTTCAGTAACAACTCTATTCATTGTCACTCAGAGCAAGAGGATGGATCCAGGATGTCGTTTACATCCTACTCCTTAGGTTATTTTTGTGATATTGTGAATTCATCGTTTGTATGAACGAATATCCATTCCATAACGTTCATTTAACATCTTGTCCATCTCTTGGCAAAGCTGAGCAGAGTCTTAAGTCTTATCTAGGCGCAGCAGTTCCTTGTCATCCGTGGTTGCTGAGCTTCAAAGTTTTCCAGTTCGGTCATTAATATATAATTTTGGGGGAAAAATGGAGCATCAGCCATTTAACAAGGTTACGCCTCAAAATCCAGCACAGGATCGATTGCTTCTGTCTAACCGGTAGAACGGCAGAGCTATTTTTGATATGGTCAAAAGCAGGAGTAATGGTACACACATAAACACACGTGCTGTCACGCTGCAGATCCGAGATTAAAACAAAGACGGATACCGATGGCGAACTGTGTTTTTCCTTTCCACTTTCTCTTAAACAAACAAAATGCCAAGCCAAGAAAAATGTGAAAGACTCTGCGAACCATGGAACTTTGAAAATGTACCATACGATAACATCCTACAAGACATGACGTCTCGTCAGCTTGATCATGACTGGACCATGCAGGATGAAAAGGACTTTGAAATAACGATCCGCATGGAAGCTGAAAAAATAGATCGGATTATTGGTAAACGCTTACGAGATGTCGATATGCGCATCGCCTACTGCGAACGAGGCCTGATGCAACCGAGGCATAGAAGACCAAAGATGCTGAATCAGTGCTTGACCGACACCCTACATAGCTTGGATGATCTAGCGTGTTTTATCCGTTGCAATCACAAGGCACTTCGCGATCTGATTCAAATGCATAATACAGTAATCCTTACTCAGAAACGTCAACGTCTCGTGGATCTGATCCCTTCACGATGCATAGACCGCCAAAGGCTGGATGAAATCCTTGTTCGAGCATCATCTCTTCAAGCACTAGCTAACACAGAACGAAACATGTTGTCTCTATCCAGGGCCAGCTTCTGGATCCACCCTCATCATCTGTCGGAGGTCAAGGCAATGCTTCTGTTCCATCTGGCAGGGTCAGATACAGAAACAGGAAAGAAAGAAACAGATCGGCTAGTCTCCCAGGTGTACTTTGACAGTCCAGTCTTTGAACTCTACGAAGATTACCTGCAGTATGCTAAAGGTAGTGCAACTCTATCTTTCTGTCGAATTTCGGATGAGAAAATAGACATCGAGTATGAAACAAATAGAGAGCAAGGGCCACACCGGTTCCAGCTCGATATAAAGGATGTTACAGAATTTTCAGCTGCAAAAAATAATGCGGGTACTTCCAGTGGAGAATCGATAGCCGAAAACGTATACGAAGGAGGTAAATTTGCTTCCAAAGTCCAGGACGTTATTACGGAAAAGCAATTGAAGCCCATCCTGCAAATGATTTGCCGTCGATCAACATTTCGAGCTCCAGACAATGGACAGCTAACGATTTTCTTGGATACTAATATTGAGTTTACAAATGAACCGGAGGTTACATGTACCGTGCCAAAAACCACGATGCATTCTTTCCCGTACTCCGTTCTCCAGATCAAACGAACTCCAGCAGACCTCAATGAGCAGCTTCCGTCATGGCTCATAGAATTGATTGATTCGCGACTAATTTATGAAGTACCTTGCTTTTCGAAATATCTTTATGGCGTTGCTTACTTCTGGAAGTCGGAGCTCTCGCTTTTACCATGGTGGTTGGAAGACGTTTCAAAAGATATACGAACAGAACAAAGTACGAGTTGTAAGCGCCGCCTACCGCCTTTGGAGACAGGTTACCGGTTAGGATATTTGGAAGCTCTCTTACAGAAATCCGTTTCAGAAAGGGGTGAACAAGAGCCAGCGACCCCTGTGCGTCATCTTCAACGTAAAGGACTCCAAACGGCTATCCCTGGTAAAGCAGCAAGTCCAGACTGCGTGCGGCTCGAAATTACAGGAGCTGAAGATACGTCTTCTGTTCCAGCTGAAGGGGAACCGTCTAAGCCAAAGAAAGTCAAAGGAGAAAAACGCAAACTTAAGCTCTCAACTCGAGTGGAACCAAAGATATTCTTTGCGAATGAACGTAACTTTATACACTGGCTACACTTTTCGTCCTTATTACTGACGGCTGCACTCACTCTTCTCAATTTCGGTGATCGTGTATGCCGAATTTCTGGTGCGTTTTATTTCGGTATAGCCTTTAGCTTTGCCCTGTATGCCTTTGGTCGCTTCCGTTATCGGGTTCATCAGATTCGCACCAGACCTTACTTGCGATATGATGATCTTTATGGACCTATTGGGCTCTGTGTCTTGCTGATTGCAGCCCTAATTGTAAGTGAAAACCATCATTACGTCCGTTCCAGCGAACTGCGTGTCCTTACCTCACTGATACTCTTTATTCTGGACTTAGCTTAATTTCATTCTACGCGCGCAAAAGCCTCCAGAGAAGACCACTTATCTTGGGATCCATAACACCACTTCTGCCGAATAAAATCTTACTTATTTGCACATTTGCCTCTTCTTTAACCAATAAAATGAATTCGAAGCCTTACTTGTATCTGGTTTGGTCAATCTTGCTACTGAATATTTCGGCTGCATTGTCAAGTATCTGCTATATTAAGCTCACAGCTTGCTGACGTTTATTCAACATGCAATGACCAGAGAACTATAGGAGCTGACAAGATCCGTAAGACGCAACTGTCAGGCATGTTTCTTACCGCTGCCGATAAACCGTTTGCCTATTGCAGATAGCGATCAAGATAGATCGTGATGAATTTCAGGTGTTGCATAATCGTAGACAATCAAGCTCGATCAAGAAAGAGTGAATGCGATCAGAAGTCATTTAAGTAGTCTGATCGCTATATGAGCATGTATGATATGCATTTTCTTACGTGGCACTCATGGACCATGAGTTCAACTTGCTTTCTTCATTTTCTTTTGTTTTTAAGAACCGATGCTTATGGGTACCACGGTTTGCAAATAGTATTGCCGGTTAAGGCGTGGCAGCTAACCTCAATTATCTTCCACTTTATCTCGTCATGAGTTGCTAGGTTATTGACCCAGGGTCTCGTGAGTCCTATTCGCTGACTAAGATGTTCTAGAAATAAATAACATCCACCGAAACGATTAATATTCCGGCAGTCTACCTCTTGAGAAGAAAATCTTTGGGAAACTATGAAAAAAAGCTAGGCAAAAGACAAAGGAAAGAGAATCTCATCGTATGCTCCGAAAAAAAAAATCGAAAGGGGTTTGGAAAGAAGTGTTGAGGCACCTTGGGCAACAGCTCTTGGTGTTCGCAGATAGGACGACCAGTTACTGGAACGGAAGTCTGAGCATATAGATTTCGAGCAGGCACAAACGCTCGATTACTCAGACACCCACTGTTAAGCAGCTATAAGCAGAACTCGGTGCTATCAAACTGAAAATCAGTCGACTCAAAAAGCAAAGCGATTCCCTCCTTGAGCACTTCGCCGAGCTTCCCGAAATATCAATCCATCTCTTCCCTAATGTAACCCGCCCATTCAATTCCCGTGCTTAATAAATTTGAACATCTCGTCAAAAGCATCCCCGTCTCCAGACTCTGAATTTTCCCAGCTTTTAGAAGGCTGTGGAGTATAGAAACACGAAAGCCTTAAAAAGCCAAACTGCTGTTTCCGGTACTCGTGAGGAATTACTATGGGTATTGCATTCCAGCACTCTCGCCCCAAGATTTTGGTTCCGCCAATAGTCAAGTTAATCGAGAATCCTTGGCGCGTTTGTAACACTCAGGAGCAGGATCAGTTATAAGAAATAGCAAAGAATGCCTTTGCATTGACAATGGATTCACAATAGAATAATGCGATAATACAGCTGGATTACTGTTTTTGCAAACCATCAATGCAAAGGAATTAGACAAGACCTGGAAATCACCGATCGATATTCTATTAAATCCGATAATTAAAAGCCACGCAAAATAGGCGAGACTCAATATATAACTTCCTCTATTCGCATAAAATCATTGCACTTTCTAGTAAAGTGCCTGTTGATCCTAATGGATACGCCTGTGATAATCAATCCTTGTACTACGTGGTTGTAGTTGCCTGTCTGCTATAATGAAGAGCCTTCTCCGTAGCATATCATAGAAACTAGGCAATGACTCTTTGTAGCAAGAAACTGAGATCAGGTTCCTTGATTCTGTATTATGTAAATTCGTATTCAAAGTCTATCTTCGCAATCCACACATAATCATATTGGTAAACGTTCATTGTAGGCATGGCTACATCGGACAAGACCATTAATGACGCAGCAACAAAGATCAAACGATACGATGATATTGACTTTGACAACTATATCCACATTACCAAAGTCGTATCTCTAAGCAAGTGTCTTATCGAACCTCACCGTTTGCCGGATACATTCCGATACCAATTACCCTGATCAACGTCTGGGGTTCTTTGCTGGTGTTTGCATTAGAAACAGCGGTATCGAGTCACATTAGGGTCAAAGATATCGCAGATCACCTTTCATAGTCCTGCACGTATGAAAAAATAGATATGCCACGGCCATTCTAAACTGCTTTTACCGATACGGACATAAATAGCACAAAGAATAAGAAAAGAAATCGATGTGAATCGATCAACTAACGTGTTTCAGTTATGAGATCGCGATGGCAGGACTTTACGTCTCCACAAACATCATTTCAGTCCACCCATGACTTTGCTATTAACCCTTATGACACGAGTGCAATGGACTCAAGATTACTGTTTTGACCCTGTTTCATCCCGAAATCAAAAAAAATCGGTCATTTAGTTGAAACTCGAAATGAAATAGAACTTTTTGCCAAATATCTGCATATCCTCTTCTCCCTTGTTCTTGGAGAAAGTCACCTAAGCAATATGAGCGATCAATTCCATGAAATAGCTCATGCACGTTAAGAAAATCACGAGTGGAAAAGATCGCACCTAAAGAGAAAAACGCCGTTGCATCCCATGGATGTTCCAGATAGCGCGAATTCTCACGATAACACAATACTCGGCCCAGGATGCGGCTATTTTGCTGTTTGGTGCTTTCGTAAGAAATGAAATTGTTTAAGCGGTTTCAAGCGGGCTAAACATGCGGGTGCATCGGACATCTGATTTCATTGGGTAAGTTGCATAGCCTTGGTTGTTTCACAGCATGGTCCAGTTGGGGATGAACATTGCTTCCTTCCTTTCCCACTCTGGATCAGTTTGTTTGACCCAGCGTGTTTTATCCATTATTTGTTTCTTGTTTTTGATTATCATTCCTTATCGTAAATGAAGTTCGGTCTTCAATTGCAAAACGAGGTGTTTGAGCCATGGCGGCTATCATATATTCAGTACGATGTTTTGAAATCGGAATTAAAGCATCGTCAGATGGATCATGTTTGGGATGAACGAGACGAAAGAGACTTTATAGAATTGTTGGATAATGAGCTCGACAAGGTGTATACGTTCATTGTAGCCAAGATGGGCGAAATTGAGAGTCGCATCACTTATTGCGAGCGCACGTTGCAGACCTTTATGAATAATCCCACGGCGTGGTCGGACGAGAATTGGAACTTGGTTGATTCTGCAATCACTGAAGTCTTGTTCGATGTCAATGATCTCGCCCGATTCACGCGTATCAATTATATCGGGTTTCAGAAAATCCTTAAGAAACACGATAAGTGGACCCATCTCCATTTACAACAAGACTTTGTTCAGAAACTGCGGGCAAAACCCTTGGACAACCAACAATTCGATGTGGCCATCGTCTTCTTGTCAGGTCTGCATGATATGTGTAAATTGAAAGGTCAGCCTCGGACAGGGGATTCTGCTGCTGGTGGTGACCAAAATGCTTTTGAACGTGCCACTGCCAAGTACTGGATTCATCCACAGAACGTGACAGAGGTCAAGGCCATCATCATGTTACACCTTCCGGTCTTGGTCTTTAATGCCGAAAAGCGTTTCGAACCCAGCGATTCCGCTATTTCCAGTGTCTACTTTGATAATGAAGATTTCGATCTCTATACCGGTCGACTTCAGCGAGATGAGGATGCTGAAGCCATTCGTTTCCGTTGGTATGGACCCACCACGTCCAACAATATCTTTATTGAACGCAAAACGCACCATGCGTCATGGAACAACGGTGTCTCAGTCAAAGATCGGTTCCGGTTGGATTACAACGATGTTCAGCCCTTCATTACAGGCGAGCTCACAGCGGACGAGTATGCTAACCGCCTGCGAGCAAAGGGCGTGGATGAGGAAACAGTCAAGGCCAACCACTTTATCGCCCAAGGTGTCCAGCAATCCATTCTGACGAAGCAGCTCAGACCTTTGATACGCATCTTTTACAACAGGACAGCTTTTCAGTTACCAGGAGATCAGCGAGTGCGCCTTAGTCTGGATACCAATCTAACCTTCATACGGGAAGATGATCGGGATGGCAAGCAACGACGCCCACCAGGACAATGGCGCCGCCCGGATGTAGGGATCGATTACCCGTTTTGTTACTTGGACGAATCCGATATCTTGCGGTTTCCTTTCGCCGTTCTGGAAACCAAACTTCAGACTCATCTGGGACAAGAACCACCGGATTGGCTGACCAAGTTGCTTGATTCTCATCTCGTGCACGAGGTTCCCCGGTTCTCAAAGTATCTTCATGCAGCAGCCACACTGCACCACGACGTGCTATCACTGATGCCATGGTGGTTACCAGATATCAATAATGACATTCGCAAGCCGCGCGAGACCAATTTTGGTTTGACTCGATCCAAGTCGTTTAAGCCGCTTATTGATGGCCGCTACAGTAATGCGATGAAGAAAGAAGAACAGAGAATGGGCGTCATGGCAGATACCCTCAAAAGTCGCAATTCTATTCGATCGGCTCATAGGATGGCACAAGGATCGACAAAGCAAGAAGTGCAGGAAGAGGCTACACGGCTACCTGAGTCACCGATCCTGGAACCCGTATCAGAAGACTCTGGCAAGAAAGAGGCGGGCGCTTCATTGTACGCAGCGAAGCAAAACGGCTCGATGAAACCAGAGTATTGGCAGACCGTGAGTGGAGAGCAGCCAGGCCACAGTACACTGATGGTTCCTGGTGCACCTCCAGTGAACTATCAAAGAACCCAGCCTGTCAAGGTAGAAGCGCCTATTGCTGGCAGTGTGGGAATCCAGGATCAAGCTGTTACCGTGACAGAGAATGACGACGTTGAAGGCCAAGAGAAAGGCCAAACACAAGAGAAGAAACCACGCGGACTGCATCGTTTCTGGGGAAATACCTCTCCTATGCTCATTGGGGATCCGAACAATCCCGGTGGGGTTGTTCCGCTTAAGAAGGTCCGAGTGGAGCCAAAGGTGTTCTTCGCAAATGAACGCACGTTTATTAGCTGGCTCCAATTTTGTGCATTGTTATTGACAGTTTCTCTAAGTTTACTCAATTTTGGTGATGCTACATCCCGTATTGCAGGCGGTGTATTTATTGGAATAGCAGCAGTGGTGGCGATCTACGCTCTCTACCGATTCGAGAAACGCGCATGGTATGTACCATCTTGTCTTTATTTACTTGGAAACCTTCACTAAACATATCATCTAACTTTAGGATGATTAATCGAAGGATCTTGGGTCGTTATGATGACTTATGGGGACCAGCCATCCTTTGCGCTTTGTTGGTTGGAGCATTGATTGTCAACTTTTATCTTCGATTCCATTAGATACCGATAGCAAACCAGTAAAAATATAGATGATAAAGAAATCGACATATAATATACAGTTATTCTCCTGTTATAAAGAAGTTATGATCGCATGCCTGTTTTCATATTATCAAACTGGCTTTGTGGGTATTCCAAATGATTCGGCATCGTATCATGTTGATTTCCCAAGGCCTGGTAAACAATTTGAAGCAGACTTCGAGGATGGCCAGCTGGAGCATCTCCTGACAGTTCCCAGAACATGGCGCCACCTAATTGCATTTGTTTGATATAGTCGCATTTGGCCTGGACAATAGGTGGGCTATCGTAGGTGACCATCTCTCGTAAAGACGGATCGTAGGACCACGCGGCCATCTTTTGCCAATCGTGATGCTCCACAGCTCCTGGTCTAGGAAGAGCTTTGTAGTCATACATTCCTTTTTCCCATGAACCCTCCGGCATGCCATTGTAGGGTCTTCCCGGTCCATCCGTATTCGAAAAAGCTCGACCATATGCAGGCAAACCTAACACCAGTTTATGCGGAGGCACTGATTGCATGTAATGCTGAACTGCTTGATGAACATGGAGTCCCTCTCCGTGGAGAGCCGATTGATGGCCCGCATGAGCATCCCAGGAACCAGCAAAGTCATAAGCCATGAGATAAAATAAGTCGATGTAGGGCTCCATTTCACGAAGACGCAACGTCTTGTAATGACTAGGGCCGCATGGGACAGCGACGGTCAATAAAAGACGTGGTTGGTTGGTCTGCTGTAATCGTTGCTGGTATTTATCCAAGGCAATGCGAACTTCATAGATGAGATGAACGTAAAAGAAGGCTTCTCGATCATCCTTTGGAAATTCCCAGTCAATATCTAATAGCCTACTGGTTCAGCTGCCATCCCGCTGTCTGAGCGTAGTATGTTACCAATGCCGTCCAAGCCCAGGTCAGCGACATGCTGTACAGCCGTCTCGACAAATTTTGCACGTTTAGCAGGATCGGATGCTACCTCAGCAAAGTTGGTTGACCATGTCCATCCTCCAATACTTAATGAAACTTTGAGATGTCGATGCCGTTGTTTGAGAAGATACAACTGTTTGAAGTTTCCATACAGGTTGTTTCCTTGTTCATTCCAGCTATCAGCCTGTTGATTGACCGTTTGCTCTATTGCTCAAAAGTTGAGCATGTTCGTTTTTGCTCTTCTTTTCATTTTTACCTGGCGGGAAGTGCTTATCCTTGTCAGCCCAGACATCCTAATATTTTGAAAAAAAAACCGTTGTTCAGTCTATGGACACATACTGAATACACACAAAGCTCTCCTACCCCAAGTACAACGGACCCGTCCGATTCGCAACGTGCAAAAGCATAGAGTATATGGGTTAACTGATGAGCAGACGCGGCCAAGTCGATCACGTTGTAATTTCGCGCGTATATACTCCTGCATTCAGCCAAGCTTTATTTTTAGCAACCACAGGTTGAGAATGGACATTGAACGCACCAATTGGTAAAATAACCTGCGATCACTTTGCCATTCGTTGCTGGAGGAGGTTGCATCATGGTGGGTGTATAACTAATGAACGACGAGAGCCAAGAATACAGTACAATTTCAGTCCGCCAAGGACGGGCCCTGGAGCTGCATCACACTAAAATTTCCATGTCCAATTAATTATGCAGCAATCAGGACCCTGAGCACTCCACATGCAGTGCTTTCAATTTCATAATACCATGATAGACCTCTCTCCCTCCATGATGAAGTTATAAATACCATACATCCCCTCAGAATCCACCAAGTTTGGATAATCCAAGTATGTATATAAAATAAAGACCTTGTTGAATTTATCACCGTTTCCTTTGAGTTATTTAACCAGCTTTTCTAAACTAAGCAGTCGAAAGATAACGTAAATGGAAGGATACGTAAGTCTTTCCCGGCATAACGTAAACTGGTTAGCGTGGCATAGTAGGAAGTTACACGTAAGATGGCGGGCGGGAAGAAAAAGCCGTAAAGACACTAATCGTTTTCCTTCACCCAGAATGATAGCGCGCAGTAACATAAAGTGTATGATTTGCTTGTTTAACATATAACTACAGCAAGGACTCCGTTGGTGTTGTTGGGAAACGGTAACGTACGAAAGAGTCTCGGCTAAATTTCTCCGCAGTCCCATGCTAAAACTTGCGAAAAAGTCAACCAATGAGCCCTTTGGATCGTAGGTATGAAACTACGTTAGATATACGGTTCTACTAGCTTTGTATCACGATAGAAACGAAAGGCGGTAATAGCATTTCAATCTTAATTTCTTTCCGGTCCGAGCCCATTTGCCAAGGACGCATGTTAAGGCAAAATGCTCGCTTGCGGGAAAAGCATACATCCGTTAGACACGCTTTGAATCCTCAAAAAGTCGGTTTAGGAAAATGGATTAGCAAATCATAGCTCCTTTTTTAGCATTACTTAATGATGAACAAGTCGACAGTAGCTCATACAGACAATTCAGTCTTCGGGAATAATACTGCCGGTTCATGCAGAGCGACCTTAAGATTGGTCCTCTATGATTCCGTGCAAAACTATAAAATGAATGCATTTCCTCGTAGCATATCGTCGCCGTTTTATCGTCCGTCTTCATTATGGTCTATCTTATTACTGGTGCGTCACGAGGTCTCGGTCTCGAATTTGTCAAACAACTTTCTGCTCGAGGAGACATAGTCATTGCTGCTGCGCGTAACCCTGATCGTGCGGATGCACTCCAGGCGCTTGCCAAGGAAAACAGTAATGTGCACATCATCGCATTGGATACAGTCAACAGAGAATCTATCCAGGTAAAGTTGGCTGTTTTATCCAGTCTGTTTACCTAACGACCGGATAACAGGCTGCCGTCAAGGAAGTTGATCGTATTGCTCCCAACGGTTTGGACGTGCTCATTAATAACGCCGGTATCTCTGGTAACTTACCCAATGCAACCGTTCTAGACACGTAAGTGGACTTGGCAAAAGTAAAAGAAACGACAAGGAAGGCTGTGGAAAATTTGTTCGGTTGACACTGTTGATTAGACCTGGCCAGGAGTACCTCGATGTCTTTGAGACAAATGTGGTCGGTACTTCAAATGTAACTCAAGCATTCCTACCCGCCCTTCGCAAAAGGGAGACACGCAAGATCATCAATATTTCGTCCCGTATTGGATCGATTGGCATTTTGCATTCTGCGCCTGATCCTCTACAAGGTCTTAACACAGCCTATCGGGTATCCAAAGCGGCTGAAAACATGCTATCGGTTTCCTGGTCAAAAGCCCTAAAGAAGGAAGGCTTCACCGTTGTTCCGATCCATCCTGGCTGGGTACAGACGGATATGGGTGGTAAATATGCTCCTCTTACACCTCAAGAGTCCATTAGTAGCATTTTGCAGTACATTGAAACGTTGACGCCCGAATACAGTGGGGTTTATGTTGACTATAAAGGACTTCCCTTGTCATTATAGCCCATGATATTTCATTTCTAGTATAAACGTAATTCATACCGCGAATAAACTTAAAATTTTGAAAAGATATGGATAGTCTTTTGTTGTTTTTAACCAAAATCACAACGGGATTTTATTGAATTCTGTCAAAATAGAGGAAAATGATAAAGGACTGTTCTCGTCCATAAAATCGAAACTAAATATATACAATCTACACACAATAGAACGAGAAGAAGGAAAACAAAGAGAAATTGGGGGAAAGGAAATTTGAACAAGTCGGCTATCATAATGCATACGCTTAGTCAACTTCTTCCATCTTAGAAGCCTCGACTGCTTCTTCGGTGGGTGCGGCAGCATCAGCGGCAGTAGCTGGTTCTTCAGCAACTTGCTCATCCTCATCAATGCTCAAACCGAGCGCAACCATGCGGTGAATGCGGTTAGCAAACGAGTTGGGTTCCTCCAAAGAGAAACCGGAGGTCAACAAGGCTGTTTCGTACAACAGTGTAGTGAGGTCTTTGACAGTACGGTCATTGGCGTCAGCAGCAATCTTGTCTTTCAGCGTCTTGATAATAGCATGATTAGGGTTCAACTCCAACGTCTTCTTGGAGGCCATGTAAGCGGACATGGAGCTGTCACGGAGCGCCTGCGCCTTCATGATGCGTTCCATGTTTGCGGACCAGCCGAATTGACCGGTGGTAAGAACGCAAGGAGAATCGGTCAGCTTGTTCGACACCACCACTTTCTCCACCTTGTCACCCAAGAACTCCTTGACAGCTTTGCACAAGTCTTCGAATTTCTTCTCTTCTTCCTCACGAGCCTTCTTCTCTTCTTCATCTTCTTCAATTTCAACCCCTTCCTTGGTAATGCAGACCAACTTTTTGCCATCGTATTCTTTCAATTGGCTAGTTGAGTATTCATCAATAGGATCTGTCATCAACAAGACTTCAGTGCCTCTCTTCTTGAAACCTTCGAGGAAGGGGGAGTTCTCAATAGCAGCACGGGATTCACCAGTGATGTAGTAAATGTTCTTTTGCTTCTCAGGCATACGGGTAACATAATCCTTGAGCGAGGTCATCTCGTCACCAGACTTGGTAGAGTAGTAGCGCAAGAGTTCTGCCAACTTCTGGCGGTTCTGGGAGTCTTCGTGGATACCTAGCTTGAGGTTCTTGGAAAAGGCTTCGTAGAACTTGTCGAAGCTCTCCTTGTCTTCTGCGATCTCGGAGAACATCTCCAGACATTTCTTGACCAAGTTCTTGCGGATGACCTTCAAGATCTTGTTCTGCTGAAGCATTTCACGAGAAATGTTCAAAGGCAAGTCTTCAGAATCAACAACACCCTTGACGAAGTTGAGCCACTCGGGAATCAAATCCTCACAGTCGTCCATGATGAAAACACGGCGCACATATAGCTTGATGTTGTTACGCTTCTTCTTCGTCTCAAACAAGTCGAAAGGAGCACGCTTGGGAACAAACAGGATAGCACGGAACTCGAGCTGACCTTCAACAGAAAAGTGCTTGACCGCCAAGTGATCTTCCCAGTCGTTGGTAAGAGCCTTATAGAACTGACCATACTCTTCGGGCTTGATGTCCTCCGGATTACGAGTCCATAGAGGCTTTGTCTTGTTCAGTTCCTCGGTGTCAGTAGTCTTTTCCTTAATTTTCTTCTTCTTCTTCTCCTTCTTGTCTTCCTCATCGTCAATTTCTTCAATCTTAGGCTTCTCTTCATCCTCCTTGACTTCTTCAGCTTCATCATCAGATACTTCCTTCTCCACTTCCTTTTCCACCACAAGCTGGATGGGGTACGAAATGAATTCGGAATGTTTCTTGACAATGTCCTTAATACGTCTCTCTTCCAAGTACTCCAACTACAATTGACGGAAGACATATGCGATTAATCTCAGTGTAACAATAGGCAGCTGCTTTAGAATTTACCTGATCTTCCTTCAAGAACAGACGCATTTCTGTACCACGTCCAAGAGAGGGGTTGACCTCATCGCGAGTAATGGTGAATGATCCGCCAGCAGCTGATTCCCAAATGTACTGTTCGTCATCATTGTGCTTGGTGATGACTTGAACCTTGTCAGCAACCAAGTAGGCCGAGTAGAAACCCACACCGAATTGACCAATCATGGAGATATCAGCTCCGGAAGAGAGAGCTTCCATGAAAGCCTTGGTTCCAGACTTGGCAATGGTACCCAAGTTGTTGACCAGGTCGGCCTTTGTCATGCCGATACCAGAATCACGGATGGACAAGATATTGTTTTCCTTGTCAGGGATAATCCGGACGAATAGATCCTTTTCAGAGTCCAAAACCGATGGATCCGTCAAGGACTGATAACGAATCTTATCCAAAGCATCCGAGGAATTGGAAATCAGTTCACGCAAGAAAATTTCCTGATAGAAAAAGAATTCTGATGTTAGTTTTCATTGTCTTTTGAGGATCTATAAATCATTTACCTTATTGGAATAGAAGGTGTTGATGATCAAACTCATCAACTGAGAGATCTCAGCTTGGAATGAAAAGGTCTCAGTTTCGGCGGTCATATTCAGCAATAGGTTCTTCTTTCTGAAAAATGAAAAAGAAACGTTGAGAAGAAGTATGTATGCACTTTGGCACTTCTATTTAAACATGTCTGAAATACAGTCCGCTATCCACTTAAATCCTGTTATTTTAACCGCAGCAGCAGATATGCGAGTCACAATGGTTCTCGCAACTTCGACAAGCTTCAAGCAGTTCGAAAGGGTTTTCACCAATGGCGGGGAATTAACCCTAATCTGTTTAAATCCAATCATCTGATTGGTAGATAGATGATAGACCTGCGATCGCTCAAAAGAAAAAAAACAGTGCGCTAACCGGATTGGTTCGTCATCTGTGCTGCACTAGAATCATATCTGGTATGCTGAAGCAAGATCTGTTGAAGAGCAGGGAATTGACCCTCTCATGTTGAAAAAGTAAAATAAACTGTTTCAGAAAAGATCCTAGGAGAGACCAAGCTAAAATTGCAGGCGGCATAAAGTAACCACCTTTATACTGTATAAACTGACCAACATTTTTGTCCATATGGCGATCTTTTAGTTGTCCAGTAGATAAACATACCGTATAGCTGTGCACAATGCGGATGATGATGGAAAGGAATCCCCAGAACTCCCGTCTGCATGCAATGCTATTCCTCGCTGCATGGTTTATTTAATGTCGAAACTTTTTGACAATTGGAAAAGTTTCTGATTGAAAAAATGCATAAAACGATCAATACATAAAAGTACCAGTTAATGAACGGCAATTCCCCTGTTTCTTTTTTACTATTTTCTATCACCTCACATCTGCGATGGCCGCAATTGTCCTTTCTAAGAAAACGAAGCTTGGCTCAGACTTCAAGTTTGGTTTAGAACTCCAACAAAAGCCTGTACAAAAACCAAAGGCAACCCAATCCCTCGTGAAAATCCTGGCTACGGCTCTGAATCACCGGTATCTATTGAACATGAGCGGGGAAAAGAGCGATACTGAAAGTATATATGTGCGGCAGAGATATCTGGATTATGAAGGACATGTACCAGGGTATTAAACTTGGTTCGGTCCTTGGTGCCGATGCAGTGGGCGTCGTCGTCGAAAATGGGCCTACAGCAGCAATTGACGTTGGTCAACGTGTCCTAATAAACCCTGGACAAGGCTGGGAATCAGATGCCCGTGGGCCTGAAGGGCAGTTTAGCATTCTAGGTCTGCTTCCTTGTGTAGGCAAGTCCTCGGTCGAGACTACCTATACGTTGACTCACTCAGGAAAGGAACATCAGGTACATTAACCGAGTCTGTGACGGTAGACAGCAAGGAATTGGTGCAATGTCCAGATCACTTATCAAATGCTGAAGCTGCCGCCCTACCATTAGCTGGACTCACCGCTTTTCGGTAAGTCATACCATAAGAAGCCTCTCTCAGGTAATGGCGGCCGTGTGGTCTAAACCAACCACAATCGAATCAATAGAGCTGTTTTCACAAAAGCTCAGGTTAAGAAAGGAGATCATGTCCTTATCACTGGTATTGGTGGTGGGGTAGCAATAATAGCACTTCAATTTGCTGTCGCTGCCGGAGCACATGTCTATGTGACATCTTCCAGTCCAGAGAAGATCCAACGTGCAGTCGATCTTGGAGCAAAAGGAGGAGTCAATTACAAGGACGGTAACTGTCAGAACTACATTACCGCCGAGATAAGACGTCCTTTATTAAAGCAATGATTAAACTAGAGAATTGTATTGCCCAACTGAAAAAACTTCTGGGAGGCAACTTACTGTCAGCTATTGTCGATGGGGCTGGGGGTCCTCTTTATTCGGAATATCCCGAAGTGTTACGAGCTGGTGGCATGATTATTAATTATGGACAGACAGGAAGCGCTGAAGGCGTTATTTACACCATGGATCATGTGAAGAACAACATTGAATTACGTGGATCTACAATGGGTTCTCGCAGAGAGTTTCAAGAGATGGTGGCGTTTGTTAAAGAGCATAAGATCACGCCAGTTGTATCTCAGGTTTGGCAAGGACTAAATGAAACCACCGTCTATGAAGCTCTCGAAGTAATGAAGTGAGTAGCTATTTTGTGCAACGCTAACACTATGTAACTAATGGCGTCCTTGACAACTTTGCTTTCAATAGCCGAAGTGAACAATTCGGAAAATTGGTCATTAAGGTCGACTAGAGTTCTGCCTAACAAGTACTTTTAAGCAACCGCTGTGATCCTTACTTAGAATCATGGTAGATGCTCAGAAATGGTCCATATCTATAATATAGCTCTTTGGTACATTAGAATAAAATCTTCCACTTTGGTTATGATACACGTACACTTCCCCTTATTAGGGCTGGGGAATTGCTCCTTTTTATCCATAAAAACGGATGATACTTCAATTTCGATGCCCCGTTTAGACGTTCTGCAGATGAAAGAAAGAAAGAAAGCTATGGACAGTTAGCTTGTTTTCATCAATAGTTTGACTTTGCAAAAAAAAAAAAAGCAGCGATTGAACATGGAGAAAGTTGGTAATCAGTGATACTAAACAATATATAGTGCAGTGAGCTCGACTTACAGATGTAGCGAGCTATGGCCACTTTTACATTAGCCGTCAAAAAGCCAAATTGAGTGAAAAATAATAGATTTCATATTATCAATATGAAACCGAACATAAAGTGCCCTCACGGTTACAGAGGGGGGGAAATGATGCAATTGCACTTAAAACAAACAATAGTTTTAGAGCTCTTTTCTTCCGCATACTATTCTCCGATAGAAACCTAATATACACTGACCCGTATTTGTGCTCCGATCGCCACAGCAGCCATCGCTTCGAAGAGAACATGGGGATAGCCTGACGGGTATCGGGTTTTTTCCTAATGCTTTACATCCGTGTCATACGCAGATCCAGTCTTACTCAGCCCGAATATCCCTTGTGAAATTCTGTTGCTATGAAGATAAGCCCCAGAGAAAAGTGGTTGACGTGCTTTTGAGGGATACAACGGAAAAGTTGTACCACACCATAATAAGCAGGTTGGCATCAAATGGATTAGTAATACATCCTATTGCATAACAGCGAGATCAACTTGCATGATATAGTAAGTAGCACTATGCTTCTACATGTACATATTCTAGTACCTTAAAGCCATTGTGTTATTAACCTCCACTTAGTACAAGTTTGCGCCGTGCGAAAGTGTTTTTTCTCCCGACTGATCTTTGTACAGACAAAGAACAAAGCTACCGAGACTAATTGAGACTCAGTGGATACAAACAGAGCTTGTTTAGTAATCAGAGAAACCTATATAATTACTTTGCGGATCAGCTCGTTTTCATATTGCTTGTATAAACTTGTATTGTCGTTATGTCTGCTATTGTTATTACTGAAACTTCAGGATCTGAAAGCGATTTCAAATACGATGTCAAACTTGAGAAACATCAAGTGAAGGAGCCAAAAGCCGGAGAGTCTCTGGTAAAAATTCACGCTGCAGCGTTAAACCACCGGTAAGAACTTTCTCGAAAAGAAAAGAAAACCTCTGTTCCAATCTCGCTAACATCTGTCTACTTAGCGATATCTGGATTATGAAAGGCCAATACCCAGGCCCGTCACCTGTTGGTTCGGTTCTTGCGGCTGATGGTGTTGGAACTGTCGTGAAGAACGGATCTACAGCAGCAGTTGAAGTTGGTCAGCGTGTCCTAATTAATCCTGGCCATGGCTGGGATTCTGATGAACGTGAACCTGAGCGGGCATTTGGCATTCTGGGTCTGCTTCCCCTACCAGGCAAGGATTCGAAATCTTGCTTATTTGTACATAAGACTAACACACATATACTCGTTCAATAATAAATAGGCACATTGGCCGAATCTATCACTATAGAGAGCAAAGAGCTATTTCCTTGCCCAGATCATCTATCGGATACTGAAGCTGCCGCCTTGCCGCTAGTTGGTCTCACCGCTTTCAGGTAAGTCGTAGGAAAGGCAAAAAAAACCTCTCTCGGGAAATGAGTGGCATAGTATCTAAATCGCTCACAATCAAATTCAATAGAGCTGTTTTCACAAAGGCCCAAGTTAAGAAAGGAGATCATGTCCTTGTCACTGGTATTGGTGGTGGCGTAGCGATAACAGCACTTCAGTTTGCTATTGCCGCTGGCGCACATGTTTATGTGACATCTTCCAGTCCAGAAAAGATTCAAAGGGCAGTCAGTCTTGGAGCAAAAGGAGGAGTCAGCTATAAGGACGGTAATGTCTGGATCGTACTTTTCCCGGGATCGAATACCCTTTACTTAGAGCTCCGTTTGATTAGAAAACTTTGTTGCTGAGCTGAAGAAGCTTCTTGGAGACAATTTACTGTCAGCCATCATTGATGGATCTGGAGGCCCTCTGTACCAACAATATCCTGATGTGTTACGAAATGGTGGTATTATTGTCAACTACGGGCAGACAGCCGGTATAGCTCCCTTCAACAGGACTGCTTTCATTAAAAACATTGAATTGCGTGGATCTACCATGGGATCAAGGAGAGAATTCCAAGAGATGGTGAAGTTTGTTAAGGATCGTCAGATCAAGCCGATCGTTTCTCAAGTATGGTATGAATTGAGCGAGAAATCAATCAAAGAGGCGCTTAAGGTGATGAAGTAAGTCAACACAACAGTGTGCGGTTTGTTGCGGTCTTTAACCTCTTTAACGTTTTCTGTAGTCAAAGCCAGCAATTTGGAAAGCTGGTAATTGAGATCAATAATAACTAATCCTTTTCCGAAACTATTATGCGGATTGACACTGTATCTAACGAGATCATTGTTCTTATCCATACCGAGAGCCAAAGACTAAATAAATGTTACGTCTGAATGATTTGGCAATGGAAACCTACTAAAATAAAAATTAAATCTAATTAACTTGGATACCTAAATGTGCTTTAGAAGTAACATGTTATACAAGTTATCCGGTCGTAATTTCTATATCGATCATGGAAGCATGTGAGGGTATTTGGTGATGTAATTTCTCTGATTAGACAGGGGAAACACGGTCATACCTTTCACATGTCCTGCTACGATCATATCGCATACAGTAACCGCTGTTTTACCCAACATTCTCAGTATTACCTAAATTGGAACGTAAGTTGGGGATCATCCCGTGAAAGCGCTAACAACAGACGTCTCCATATGCACCGTACCATGGCAACAAAGAAGGAATGACTTGAATCAAAAACGTTACCCTTTCGGAGAATATAAAATACCTGTTTGATTGGCAAAAATTTCCATGCTACGGAACCTACTGATCCAGTGAGGTCAGCTGTAAGCCAAAACAGTATCAATGAAATTTTTATTCAAAGCATGCCAAAGACTTGTTTCTATTTCCCTTAAGCTAAAATGGAAGGATGCGGTAATACAAAGTTGTCCCTACTGTACAGGATATAATTAAGTTTATGGAAATAAAAGAGCTCAAAACTCGCTGTCTATCCAGATTGTACCATTGGTGGATTTTCCATGGTATGGTTCAAACAAACCCTCTATAAATGTTTCTCGGATATAGCAATCCAATGAATCCGGCACTTTCAGGCTATAATCCCTCCAGAAACTGGCACCTGGCGCGTCTCCATGACGTCCGACGCTGTGTAACATGAAATCTGGAGTCCGGCGGGTGTGACTAACAGTAAGTAAAAAAAAAAAAAAAACCGCGAACAATAAGCACTCCAAACAAAAAAAGAGTCGGTATCTTTTTTTTCCCTTACCCGAATATTTGACCTAGGCCGTATTTATGTTTCTCGATGAGCTCTAATACGTTTTCATCCTTCACATATAACACGGATTCTGCTTCATAAACAAACTTGTCTGCAAAGTACATGTTGATTTTTCGTTCAAAGCGTTGACCAGTGGGTGTGCTGTTCTGGTTAAGACGACCGTTATCCAATTCGCTGTCTGGCACTGCCTTATTCATAATGATCTCTACGCGACTAGGGACGTTGTAGTAAGCTGATAAGATGCGTTGGAGGTTCCCTGTCGCTTGTAATAGCATGCGTTCCAGGGGTGAGAACTCGGACGGCAACCGCAGGAAAACATTTTTGGATGACACTAAGTTTTTTTTTTCCCTTTGTTCAGTCTCCAACTTTCATATTATTAAAAAAAACATGGGTTATAGTTACATTCTTCTGTAAAACGAAACGGAATCACATTGTAATTTTCAGATCCTCTAGGTGCTGGGAGGCCTTTGGTCATAGTCACGGCAAATATGGATAAGAGAATGAACGTGCAAAAAAACATCGAGCGGAGCAGCTGGGGTCTGCCTTATTTTTCTTTTCAGGACTATCAAAGCGGACAATCGGCCCCCTCTTTTTAAACTTTTGTCCAGTAGGGGTCGATCAGCCACTGCTGAGAATGAAACATTTCATAGGAAATAAAAGTAGGTTTCACTTTTCCATGCAAAACAGCAAAAGGGTTACATTAAACACAAACACATATTTCATTTGTCATTTCTGACATCCGGTCAAACTTTTCTCCTTATGCACTACAAACGGGGGTATTTCCTTCTGTTTTTCTGTTTCACCGATCTGATTAAGAAAAAACAAAAAGCTGGAAAAAAGAAGTGATAGATTTGGATCCTTCTAATAGAGTGAAATCTCAGGTATGCTTAGTTTCCGTGATAGATAAGTAGAAAGAGAGATCACTGTAATTGTTTCGTTGAAATGTCGTAAATCTGATTCATATGATATACGGTGTATATACGGACGATCACTCTGGAAAAGGGATCTGTTGAGAAGCAGGGAAATTTGATTCCCACGAACCTACATTAGTTGATCCCGTCCCCCTTATCTCATAGAGCAAAACGCAGGTAATACATTAATTTGGCAACAATCATGCAATTGCCCTTTACACGTTGCCTGCCTGCAATCGCATGCGCAATTGCATAATCAAAAAAAATCATTTACGCCTATAACCATAGTAAAATTTAATGGTCCCATGTTAGAGTACTGCCACGTGATAGGAGAAATCGGTCTTTCATCTTTCTTCATCAAGTTAGTAATTCATGCAATCATAATCGTTGGAAAGGGAAAGAGTTACATGCCCTATGGTTCTCTAGTAAATGTAGAAAACGATGATGACAATACTATCTCTCGGACAGTGATGTTAGGTGCTCAAGAGAGCTTTCAATCTTGGTGGTGTGACACAATGCAGTTGGAGAGGTCAAAGGATAAATGGGCATATATGAATCAGACAGATCGAACTTCATCGCAAACTAAAAATTTGTGCATATCGGCAAGGAGCACTGCGTTCCGTTGGTGCTTATGGTTTCTGTGAGGGAATAGGATTGATATAGAAAAGAGGCTTTTCCTGATCGGAGATACGAGAGGCTGTCAGCCAAAAAGAAGAGCGAAGCACACAAAGTCATTGGCAAAGATCGGGTTCCCACTTTGGTCATGTTGTCATTCTCGAACCATGCACGCATGCTGATTCGCCGTTCTTACAGTAGCTCCAAAACATTTCAAGTAATAAAGACGAAACTAAAAGAGAACTAACGTATTTGTTGTGGAGTACTTACACGCATGCATACCCTTTAGCATTTAGGCATTCCAACCAAAACAGCTGAACGCTTACGATCCGAATTTGGCATTGAGCGACCAACCCAAGCACAAACCCAGTTTATACCCGCAGTGCGATCGGGCCGTGATCTCTTACTACGCGACCGTACTGGTACAGGCAAGACATTCGGTCTTGCTTTGGCCCTTACCTCATTAAGACGACGATCGCTTTATCTGGCGCCCAATGAGGAACTGGTCACCCAAGTGCGTCACTGGATCGATCGTCTTGGAGGAATAGGATCATTGACATCCAAAGAACTGCTAGTCAGTACTCCTGCCGACGCTATGAAGATCGACCGTGCCATTCTCCGGGATGTGCATCGGATCGTCCTCGATGAGGCCGATCAGGCGCTACGATTACCTAAGCGGTACGCTACCGCACGTCAGCAACGTCTACGTCAGGAACACCCTAAGCCGGCGCAAATACTGATAGACCAGCTTATCATGGAAAAGAAAAAGAAACCACAGATCATTGTAGCCTCCGCAACGCTCAATCGACCTTTGCGGTACTGGTTACAACAGCAAGGATGGACCGACGACCCATTGTTCATCGACCTGGCCAAACAACAGCAACAACCAGTAGAGACGGGGGACACGGATGAATGGGAAAAGAGAAACCAGGTACATCATTACTGTCTGGTGGTGTCGGACGATGAAATCAGGAATATCATGTCGTCTCCATCTTCATTATCCGAAGAAGAAGAAGAACGACCACTGGCAGAAGATGAAAGAAACAATGGAAAACGAGGTTCCGCGTCTGTCGAATTTGACGATCTGGACGATCGTATGTTGGACAGTGTGGCTACCTTGACCCAAATCGAATCAGCATCACAGAGCATTCTTTTTGTCCATCCATCCGTTAGTACAGCCTATGTACAAACTTATCTAGCCAAGCATGATATCCAATCCCGTGATTTACGTGAGTATGTGGTGGGGCAGCAACCATCTTCCACAGAACGCCCGACGCTTTGGCTGGCGACAGAATTCAGTGCCCGAGGCATGGACTTACCGGATGTTTCGCACGTCTATATACTCGGCCGGCCGACATCGGTTCCAAGTTATTTGCATATGGCTGGTAGAACAGGTCGCTTAGGCTATCGCAGTCCTCATCAAAGCAAAGTTATCAGTTTGGTTCGAGACCAAGGATGGACAACGAAGAAGATGTTGACCATGTATCAGTTTATGAATATTTCGGTAGAACATTACGAACATGTACAATAATATAGAAGTAATAACAAACCATGAATATAAACCATCCTATTTCTTCTCCTCTTTGCTTTATTCACACGATATCCATTTTGCCATTTGATGCTCGTCCTTGATCGCTTGCTCGGGACAGTCTCGCAAGACACGAAGGAAAAACTGTTTCTGTTCGTGCTCCGTCGCCAACTCTAATAATTTGAAGATACGTTTGACGATCTAGAACATATAATACTCGATCATTAGAGGCGACGATTTAAGAAAATAAAGCCATCATGTTCTTGTTCCTTTCTTTTTCTTCCTTTACCTGTTGCTGTGGCTGCGGATAGTCATTAGCCAAATTGATAACATGCGCAAGTAAATAGTCAGTGTCCGCTAAATCCACAGCGATCTTCTTCTTCAGTTTGGGTGAATGTGCGTCTTCAGAATTTATCCAATCACTCCACCATAATACAGTCAACACTCGACGTAGAGCCAAGGTAATACCATTCTGCAACATGGCCTCTCCTTGTTCAAGTGCAAGACTACCAATGACAATCAACACGTCCAAAAGACGCACAACCCATCCAAAACGATCGTGGACCGTTCGTGCATGGTACTTGATAGCCTCAGCCAATACGTCCCATGTCATTGTGTTCTTCACGCCAGCTCGTAGAAGCTGTGTCGTGACCTCGGTAAGATACTTAGGGACCACTTCTGTTCTTCCCAAACGACACACTTCCGTGACAGCCACAACCTGTCCGTAGGCTGTTTCAGGTTTTAACCATGTTTGCATATCCTCGTTCAGTTGACCCATCTCGTTAATGCCGCATTCGACAGCCTTTCGAACCACAATAGCATAATTTTCCCGGTATTGAAGATCGGCGCGTCTCAAAAGAGGCAAGGTAACGTTGTACATCGTCATTGATTGTAACGAAGAAATCAGTGAAACCTTGGTTTCATCCACCGCACCTGATCGTCGTAAATGATTACTCAACGTAGTAAGGAAGACGAGCTGATGTAGAGAAAACGGTTATGATGGAGAAAAGCCAAAGAAACAATGCCTGTCATTTACCTGTATCTCCAGTGACCATCCCTTGAATGACTTTGCAAACGCCTCAAAAAGCTCAAGGCACCGCATTTCCGAAACACTCATTTTCTTGGTCACTGCATCCATACCGCGCCGTTTTGACTTGACTTTGGCGTCATACGCAGGAAGTCCACTAAGTTCCAGCATCTTGCCTAATCCTGCCTCTCCAAGCAAGAGTTTCTGGAGGTCTTCCCTTACACCTCGCGCAGCTTGACCCACCTGAAGCAAGACAAATTCCAGCAATGAAGCAGAGGCACCTGCATGGGCACTGGCAAATAGAATGCATTCACTTTGTATGGCTGGTGAGATCTTGGCAAGATTCACCAAGACAGTAAACCAGTTTACGGGTGGCAACGGTCCGGGCGTCTCACGAAGACTGGTTAAGAACAGGTTGGCTATAGAAGGAACATAGGGTTGATCGGGTCCCTCGGTCAGGGCTACACAACCCTCAAACACAGCACGGAGATAACTTGCGTTGTGGTTAAGTCTGGCATAGGTCTTTGGTTCCGATGACATGGCTGCTACCATGACAGCAGACGGACCACTAGCACCCAGTTGGACCTGTTCAAGTCGAAGGGCCTCTTGCATTGCCATGGCAGCCTGCACCACCTTGCCTGAAACCACGGCAGCAATGCGGCCGCTTTTCAAATTGCCTACGGGCTCGGTCAGACCAGATGCAGAAGCCAAAGCGTCCAGGATAGGATTGCGTGTTTCGGCACTGTATTTGCGTGCTTCGATCGTTATCCACTCAGAGTTAGGAGGAGTGTTCAGATAATCGACACCCAACAGAGTGCTTAGAGAGAACAGTGCTGCTAAGCGACGATTACTGGACTCTGTCTCGTGCTGAATGATTTGAAGATCAGCAAGAAGCAGATCGCTATAGCTATCAGAGGATTCATGAAGTGAGTCTTCTGTGATCAAGCGTGCACGGGCCACTTTAGCTAAAGGCACGCTAAAATGATAAAAGTGTTGTGTCAGCGCGTTCTAAAGAAAAAAAAAGAAGATGAAATATGTATATCAGCAACACAAAGACAACTTTGGCTTGTTTTACTTACGTCGGTTGCTGCTGTAGTGGATGCGCTCTCTAGCAGATTCACCACCTCTTCGTCGATTTGACCTTCACTTGCCAGGGAAGCAAAGGAACATATCCATGTCACACCAAGTACAATGCCCTTGTTGACTTTTTTACCCTCCGTAAAAAGTTTCAGCATCTCGCGAGCAAACCAAAAGACTTCCTTCATATCCGTTCTATCTATCAATGAAGCCCAACCCATCAGCATGCCTAGCAAGGTGGCCTCCGACGTTGTCTGGTTAGCGGCGTTGCAATGCTCCAAGAGACTGTTGAGTCCCTGTTGGGCCAAACTGTCAATACGCTCTGATTTAGTGGGCCATGTGGCAAGTGAGGCTGTATAACGGCCTGCGGCATAACCATTGGCAAAATGGACCAGATCGACTGCCACATCAATATTTCGCGAGGAAACCAGACTTTTTCCAACATTTTCAAGTAATACTTCAAGCACCTTGGTAGCATTTTTTTCGTTGACAATAACGCATTGAGCCACGTGGCCAAGAACGAAGCGTGCCGCAAATTGAACTTCATCACTCATTAACGCTGTTGAGACGCTGTCAGCCATGATATACCGGTCGATCAAGGTGTCGATAAATTGGGTACCACAGGATGTAGCAAATGCAGGAATGATTTGATATGCTGCCGTGATGAGACCACCAATGGCTAGTAACAAATTGCTTGTTGTTCCTGGTACCGTACTTTTTTCCAATCTGGCTAATAGATCATTCAAGAGCAAAGACGCTTTGGCTTCAATATCCCCCTCATTGCCCACAAACATGGACTGAAAGAAAGTCATCCAAGCGCCTAGCGAAGTGACACGAATCAACAGATGGTCTATCAGCCCGATGTCGGCAATCGATGTGGTCATGCAGCGGTAAAGCTTCGTCTTGGCAATGGCTTCCATCGTGTTGGCACCTGTTGCCCGATCAATGTAACCATGAGCGGCGGTTAAGATGGCCAGAGCATAACCAGTACGTAAACCAGGCATGGTCCGTGCATTTTCCCAATGGGAAATAAACTGTCCTCCAAGAGAATGCTCCTTGTCACCCACTGAAACCTTACGGGCTGTCGTCGTCTCCTCTTCCTGTTTCTTTTTGGACATTTCCTCCTGAAACAGTCCGCGCCGCATGTGGTCCAGTTCATGGGACATCAGGTTCACCAAGACCACGCTATATGCTTGATTCGGCTCTTCTGAGGAAGTAATTTGACCGATGAAATCTTTTGCCTTTTCAGGAAGCAGCACCATGATATCGGCAGCCGAGAAATGCGACAACGCTTTCAGAGCAGCTGACTGGACCTTGCTATTGCTCGACTCCATCAAAGGACCAAGGTAATCCTTCAGCACTGTCTCCTTGAATTCCACATAGGGATCAGACACTGTTCATTGATACATATTAGAACTTCATGAAAAGGTTTTGCAACTCTCTTCGCTCGAACGTTACCTTCATCTTTATCGCCTACGATAGCAAAGAAGTCACATAGCCGTTGCAGCAACACGGGAGATATATTGCTATCCATCATCATGGCATGTTGGGCGATATATTGAACCGCCACTACCCATATGGATCGAGGTTCCGCCATGCCAGCGGTGACACAAGCGCACACTGCCTGAACAATAATCGCGAGGGATGCGATGCTCAAGTCCTGACAGGTCTGCAGAATCGAGAGCAACATTGGCAATACGTCCTGAGCACATTCTCGTGGTCTTTGCCGACACAAATCACGCATAGTCGTTAACATGGTAAGTTCTACCTGAAGAGGTAGAGGATCTACCGAATACCGAGCTGTCGCCGATTTACGACGCAGGACCCAATCGGCCAATACCTTTTTCAGTTCAGGCCACACACGAGGATGACGGTCATGTATTTTCATAAGGACCTTGACACCCAAGTTTGACATAGCTGTATCGCCCGAAATCATGGAAAGAACGATCTGGAGAACCTTAGAAGTCGTAGTAGGATCATTGCGATCTATCAGTGGAGGAAATACATGATGAAGGATGTACAGTAAAGTGTCAGAAGTGGTCACAGAATGGCGCATTAAATGGAGAAGCAATAGCAGGGTTGGAAACTTGTACGATGTGCCTTCTAAGAACGAGACAAGCTCAGTGACCTGTGAGAGAGATGCATGTCGGACTGAGGTATCGGAGCTGAACATAGAAGGAATGCAAAAGAGCAACCTATGGATATAAGTCACGCTGGAAGCAGTTGAGCGCTGTTCCAAGCAAATGTCTCCATATCCTTTTCCTTCCAAAAATCGCAAAAGGAAAATGACTGAGTGAGCAAGGACGCCTGTGATTTGATATCGATTTACATCTCCCACTATCTTTTATAGATTTAGTTCAGAAAGAGGAACTATGCAAAACCGTCGGATTGCAGCTCTTTTTGCCAAGATTTTACCTTTTCAACAATATTAAAGCTGTCCTGGGGTGGATTGGCTTCTTCTTTGGTAATGATAGTTAGCATGTCCAACACTTGTGATTTTATGCTTGATTCCTTGTTGGTCACCTCGGACAGGGTCTGGAAAAGCGGGAGATAGGCGATTAGGAGCAAGCTGCTTCTAAAACCTTGATTTAATTGATTCTGCATCATTGCCAGCACGATTTCCGGATCATCCATCGTTTGCGCTTTTAACAGGACGTAAGACAGAAACGTCCATAACAGGTGTGGATCCACGTTAGCCATCGGTTTGCCGGTGCAGAGATCGAGAGAATCCAACAATTGCGGAATACGTTCCAAGTATGGCAGCATAGGTCGATCATAGGTAGCTGCATCGCAAGCCCGCGCGAGTAGATGGTAGATCAAACCTGTAGTGACTTCTTTCATTGCTTCTTCGGAACATGCTTCATGTAGCGTTGGGCTGGAGATAACGTAAGTGATGACGACGTCAAGCAGGGCAAGATAAGATTCAAATGCACGCTGGGTAGGGTATCGATCGACAAGACCACATAGATAATCGAAAAGGTTGGCTGTAAGACTGTTTTTGGTCATCATCGTTGCGATACGAGTGAGAAAGGGTGCTTCATTGACTGAGAAATCGAGAAGAAAGATGGCGTCATAGAAGGGTACCATGGTTTGGAACAAACATACATCGTCTACGTCTTCCAATGTCATGATAAAGTCGAGTTCATAGAGTAAGTCATGGTACAATTGAGGTCGTTGTCGGAGGATGACGACAAAGGGATGAAGCGTGCCTGGCAAGGAATTGCTATGGACCAACTGAACAGCGGCGTGAAGTTTCGGGTTCTCAACGTGGTATAGCAAAATGCGCGTGATAGAGCGCAAGAAGATAGTTGTTTTCAGTCGACATTGCGACGTCAGGACGAGATTCTGAAACTGTTGCAGTGTATACTGGAATCCCAGTATCTCGTTTTTGACGGCTTCAACGGTTTTCTGGCAGGCCTTGGAAACAGCAATGGAAGACAGGCCTGGACGTGCCAGAACAGACCATAGCTGGTCTTTTCGCTCCGGAGTGAGAGCACATGTCTGGTGGATCTGCACGAATCTATGCTGAACCGTGGTATCGTCTTGCATTGGCCAAATGAAAAACGCAGTCGCGGGTAAAGCTTGGAAAGGTTTCGGGCCAACAATGTGCGAGCGGATATGGATAAATACTTATCCAGAGTATAGATGGGCCGTCTTTTTTGTCTTTCAGAACATGAGTAAATTTTCCCCTCCGCTGTACTATGATTATGGCTTTGGTTGTAGCAAACTGAGAAGCTAATTGTTAGACCTATTTGCTGTACGCACGGAAAAGACAAAGGCTCAAGGCAAATGGGTGATATGGAAGAGATATCTGATATCTAGAACAACGGGACCAAAAATGGAACAGCAAAACTGGTTACTGAACGTGGCTCTTTCTCCGAAAGCTCGGATACGATGATCTTTGAAACTGAAACAACCCGTTCCCCAGATTAAACCATACAAAAAATTGAGAGATAAGGAATTGATACTTTTTTATTGCAAAAACTATGAACAAAAGATAAAATAATAAAATGGTAATGAGGGAACAAAAGAAAAACAATGAATTTCAAACAGTAAAAAAAGAAAAAAAAATTCTAGTTGCGAGAAGCCAGTGCTTTGTGCGCCTCAGCCAACTGAGTCTCCAAGACTTGGATACGATTTTCGTACGACGATTCTTTAGCTTTCAGGTTCGACTTTTCCGAATCCAACACAGCCACACGCAGAAGGAGATTGGCATTGATCTTTTCAAGCTCTGCAACGCGCTTTTCAAGACTTTCCATCTTCATCACCTTCTTTAATCGCGACCGGCGCGCAGCATCCGTGTTCTTTTGTCTTTTGATAGCGGCTTCATCCATTGGTGTCTTTTCGTCCGAAGAGGAGTTGGATCGCTTCTGACCAGCCTTGGGCGAGGCGGAGAAAGCGGGAGTGCTTGCGCTTGTGATGGGAGACATAGCCGCAACCGAAGCCGATGGTGCAGGCGAAGTAGCAGGTTTGGCGGCCGGAATTGAAACGGGCGATTTGGGGACGGCGGTATTAGTGGCGAAAGCAGCCAGGGCGGCGGGAAGCACTTGGCCCATCTCAGCAAACAGCTGAGCCGGCGTGGGAAGGACCAAGGGATCCATCGAAGGGGCTGGGAGAGGTGACTTGAGAATCTCCGACATATCCAAATCGATCGGTCGGCCGGCACCAGGTGCTACTTCTGAACAAGCTGGGATATCATCCTTCGTGGGGAAAGGTGGCGAGGCCAAAAAGACATCCAAGGGTGTAGTTATCTCAGGACTGGAGTGGACACTATCAGTGGAGCTGAAATCGGTGTTGAGCCATTCGTCAAACACGGGGTCTGGCTGTGGTGCCAGGGACTGGAAAAGTTGCTGGAAATCGACGTCGTTCATCATTTCTTTCTTGGATTCAATAGTTGGATTGGTAGACATTGCTTGATTCAGTTCAACAGGGTGGATCTGGTTTTCGAGACTTGCACGTTTTTTTCGTGAGTTTCAGACATTTTGAAAGTTTGTCGTAAGCCATGATGGGCTGGACGTTATTGTTGCGTTATAAAAAAAATTGGGAAAATAATGTTCTGTTGTTGAAAATCGTACAGATGTACGAGGGAGCACTTAAGCGGAGAAAGCCATGTTGGAAGACAAGTGACTTTTTCAAAAACAAAGAGAGGGCCAAAGAGATAAATAACAATAATTAAATTATCAATAATTAGATAAGGGCGCGGGTTAAACAACAGCGATGCAGTTTAAAGAAGTATATAAAGATGGTTAAAGAAGGGAAAGCCCAACACTTAAAAAGAGATAATAGAGGAAAAGGGAAAAGTAAAGAACAAGAGAAGTCGTATCCCCCATTCCATTTTGTTTGGCTTTTATAGATGCTGCGCAATGCTCATTTATGATTGGTGAAAGATAAGCTTGCTCAATGACTCATCGCTCAGTTTATTTCACCGACTGCGGAAATTTTTTTTTTTTCTCTGGGCAAAAAAAGTTACCCCTTTCCTCACCCTTTAACCAATGCCGCGTGCTCCAAGTGGCTTGGATCCCTCTCGCTCTTTTCTCCTGTCTGCCGTGTCTTGTTTCAAACATGGAAAGCGAAGATTATTTTTGGGGTCCAGTGTAAGTTTGCCACTTTTCACATACTTGCTTTTCTTGTTATGACTTTATTCCTCGACGAACTGAACAAAATACTTGTAGAACTTCGACCATTGACTGGTGTGAGGTAAAACAGCAAGAAGAACTGACACCATTCCTTCCTTCATGGTTCCTCATGAACTTTTTTTTTTTATCTTTTCCCAACAGGAAAACTACGCCGTCTCAAATTATCTGGCGGAGTTTTTTAACACCACAACCAATATCGCCTTTCGTAAGTCCGTCTTAAATCTCAGCTAAACTATAATTCCATTGTACATGTGACCAGTCCTATTGTCTGTTTTCGGCATCTACAACACTTTGAAGAATAACTTCAGCAAGTCATTTATCATTGCTCACCTCGGTGTGATCTTGGTCGGATTTGGCTCGTGCGTATAATATCAGTATGATGAACGCAGTGCTTACTTTTCTTTTCTCTTTTCGTTCAGATGGTGTTTTCACATGACCTTGCAGTATGAGCTGCAGTTGATGGATGAATTACCAAGTAAGATCGGTCAGATGGAAAGAAGGAGATCCTTTTGTGTTTATGTTCTCACGAATATTTTGCAGTGATCTATGTCGCCTCTATCATGGTGTGGCATATGTAGGAGGGTTTTTTTTAATCTCAGTGAAGATTGAGCTGATCTGTAATCGTACCCCGTGTTACTTTTTTTCTTTTTGTTTGTCTCTTTTTAAGCTTCCAAGTTCACCCGAACAGTCGCCGCGGAATTGAGCTTGCTTTGGCTTTGACAGCTTATTCTGCCTTTGTGACTTACGCCTATCTGATCATCAAGAACCCTGTGTTCCATCAGGTGTGCTATGCTGTGCTCGTGTTTATTGTCGTCTTTCGATCGACCTATTTAGGAGTCACCTTGCCCGACTCAGCAGTGGAAAAGCACAAGTTGATCCGGTTACTGAGATTGGCCGCTCTGGGCTTCGTCCTTGCTTTTGCTGTCTGGAACGTGGACAACGTATTTTGCCCAAACCTGCGCAACTGGAGAAATCTCGTCGGATTGCCCTTAGGAGCATTAAGCCAGGTAAAAAAAGAACAGATCATCTTGTCCTTTTAGCCATTCTAAATCTCTAATACTAATATATTTAGCTGCATGGATGGTGGCATATCGGCACAAGTAAGAAGAAATGAAAAAAACAAAACATGGGTAGGCTAAGCATATCAAAAATTAACCCTTCGTAGGTCTTGGCGTCTACTATTTCATGGTATTCACTGAATGGATCCATCAGGTCTTGAATCATANACAACCAATATCGCCTTTCGTAAGTCCGTCTTAAACCTCAGCTAAACTATAATTCCATTGTACATGTGACCAGTCCTATTGTCTGTTTTCGGCATCTACAACACTTTGAAGAATAACTTCAGCAAGTCATTTATCATTGCTCACCTCGGTGTGATCTTGGTCGGATTTGGCTCGTGCGTATAATATCAGTATGATGAACGCAGTGCTTACTTTTCTTTTCTCTTTTCGTTCAGATGGTGTTTTCACATGACCTTGCAGTATGAGCTGCAGTTGATGGATGAATTACCAAGTAAGATCGGTCAGATGGAAAGAAGGAGATCCTTTTGTGTTTATGTTCTCACGAATATTTTGCAGTGATCTATGTCGCCTCTATCATGGTGTGGCATATGTAGGAGGGTTTTTTTTAATCTCAGTGAAGATTGAGCTGATCTGTAATCGTACCCCGTGTTACTTTTTTTCTTTTTGTTTGTCTCTTTTTAAGCTTCCAAGTTCACCCGAACAGTCGCCGCGGAATTGAGCTTGCTTTGGCTTTGACAGCTTATTCTGCCTTTGTGACTTACGCCTATCTGATCATCAAGAACCCTGTGTTCCATCAGGTGTGCTATGCTGTGCTCGTGTTTATTGTCGTCTTTCGATCGACCTATTTAGGAGTCACCTTGCCCGACTCAGCAGTGGAAAAGCACAAGTTGATCCGGTTACTGAGATTGGCCGCTCTGGGCTTCGTCCTTGCTTTTGCTGTCTGGAACGTGGACAACGTATTTTGCCCAAACCTGCGCAACTGGAGAAATCTCGTCGGATTGCCCTTAGGAGCATTAAGCCAGGTAAAAAAAGAACAGATCATCTTGTCCTTTTAGCCATTCTAAATCTCTAATACTAATATATTTAGCTGCATGGATGGTGGCATATCGGCACAAGTAAGAAGAAATGAAAAAAACAAAACATGGGTAGGCTAAGCATATCAAAAATTAACCCTTCGTAGGTCTTGGCGTCTACTATTTCATGGTATTCACTGAATGGATCCATCAGGTCTTGAATCATAACAAGCAAGCTTTTGAACTTCAATGGGTTGGACCTCTATGTTATTTACGTCCTAAACATCCAAAGTACCTTTAAAATTCAAACGAAATAAAAGTCGTCATAGATTTTTTTTCAACATCAACCGGACAACAGTTTCCCTTTTTAAATATATTGCACCTCTAACTAGCATTTATTTTGCTCAGAGGCTACAGAACTGCCTAGACATTACTGATGTCGCTATCGCAAAAGCATACAAAGGAAGTGTAGGAGATAATAACCTTCTTTAATGTATAAGTGGAGAAGCGTTCATCAACAGGCATCTCACAATATACTGACTTTCCGAAAGAGAGATGGTCACAATGTACACATATTTGCAAGTTTGAGTTTCAACGACGAAATATATAGGTATACATAGTTCGCAGGACCATGATATAACGCAATTGACTTTTATTATAAGAGAAGTATAACATTGTTACTGGCAGACTTCAGTATTGCAATCGGTTTGGTCGCGCTCGGTCACTACTCGATTGCTTAATCGTATTAACGGTACAAAGATCAAAGCTATTGAAGTGGTTCACGGTCTCTGCTTCATGCTTGGTAAGACAATTGTTCCAGAAGACGTGATGAAGGTGAACAAGTGTATCGAGATTTTTCCGGGTGGTGAAGGAGTCCAGCTCAACCACACTTTTAGGAAATTTCATAGAAAACAGCTCTGGCATTGCAGTGATATTTGTTCCCGGAATATTTTTGGACATGTATACTTTCGTATTATAGCCTGCCATTGACAAATGAGTATTACAGCCTATGACCAAAAAAGAAGGACATACCGTGGATTTGAAAAGCCATTGAAGCATTTAGTTCTGACTTTGTGATGGCGTTTTTGCTGAGAGTTCCCAATCTGAGAAGATCATTACCTAATGCATCCAGGTTTGGAGTCGGTTCCGCTAGTTTGACTTCACCGTAACCTAACGACTTGCCCCAGCTCAACTGATCGATCTCACAAACGATACCATCTGGGCGAACCTGGAGGATCTCACTTGGGCTACCTTCAGGCGGTATCACGTTTGAACTGGATACAAGCAGTCATCGATGGTAAGCAGTGAACAATAAAATATTGATACTCACCATCTCAGTAAAACATCCAGCTCCAGATCAGAGAAGATTGCCGAGAGAACCGGGTCAAATGTTCCACTCCACAACTCTGTTTCACCTAGTATAGTTCCCTCCAACATAGTCCGCACTGGGAGTTTTTGAATTCTGTTTAGAGGAACATTAGTGCTGAAGCGCTAAATCACATATGGATGCACATGCTTACAAAGCTGCTATTCCAAATAGCACACTAGCCTCTGCTTCTGACCTATTTGCAGTCATGGCAACTAGCTTTCTCGCACAACCCATTTTTGATCCCTTCTTTTTTGACATATTTTTGGCATCTTTGATGTAGCTCTTATAAGCAACAACGCAATTAGCGAACAAAGATAGCTTCAAATAGTGCTGAAAATACATACATATATAATATTTTCGATATCGGTTACTCCTTCTCCAAATCCTTTCGTGTCGTCATAGAGCGAAGCGCACATTTCATCATAAAGGGTGCGCAGTAGCTTCTCACCGAAATGATCTCGAACAGAAGTTGAATATTGGGATGGTTTGAGTAGCATAATATCCTTCAATGACCTAAAGAAGAGATAAGTTTATTGAGCAAACAGTGCTATTCTTGGATGCTATACATACAAAAGCTCATACATATGCATTTCTAAACACAGACCATCGCCGAGAGATGCTTGAGACAATGCTCTACGGCGAAATAACTCGAAAAGTTGCTCGAAATTGGCTTCTTCCGGTGTCAAATGCTGTTTCTTGTTTGGTGTCTGCCATTTTATAATCAAGTACGAAAAACAAACATTCTTTAGAATGTGTCCTCCTACCTCACCATCCTCACTATGCTCATCAGCTGCCTTTCTTTTCTCATTCTACGGAAGAGGAATCGTTAAAACTAAGCACTAACAACTACCCGTAATCCTTGCCATTCTTTCATTCTCTGCACGACTGGTATTAGCTCTATCATTGAACGATTTTAGCGCCGTAATAGCTGTTCTTTTCCCCCATTGCAAAAGCTCCTCATATTAAATATAATTAACTGTGAGCATATATCAAACCGTCAAAAGGCATTATCCTCATACATCGTTGGCCAATCGTGACGAAGCAATCTCTACTATGTGTCTTGCTTCATTTTGCCAGAAAAATTTGTTTCCATGGTTTTTATGAGCATCCTGTTGCATGTTAGAGGTGGGATAGGTCAGATGAACTTTGTATTCTACTTTACCCTTAACTGGACCTTGCATGCCTCAAGAACCTGCCACTTGTTTGAATTCTTATTCACCGTCTGCATTTTTTTTGATATCATCGGAATATGCAAGGTGTGCTTTCTCTTTAGAGAGATCTGAAAACGTAACTAGGTATCGGAAATCGTATTTTGTGATATTCTTCCAATCTGCAGAAGGTAATGCCCAAAAGTCTACAGAAAATAATAGCCGAATGTAAGTAAAGCGACTCAGTAAGTTAAAAGCACCCTTTTTTCACCTTTAACGTTAAGATCCTCAGGAACGCTAGAATTGGAACTTGTCATGGCAATTAAGCAGTAGCAAAGCAACAAGTAGCATTCAAGTTGCTGGTCTTTCAACGCCGCAGCATAATCGAATTTTTATAAGGAAATTTGATTATGATCAATCAAAGGCCAGTAATAGAAAATCGAAGGGAACACAAAACGGGATACTATATGCCAAATAAACTGTGAGACGAGATAGGAAAAACGCTAACAAGTTAAGGGATACTATAGTCGTACTTCTATAGTTTTCAACTGAAAGCACATCGTCGAAATTCTGGTGGTCTTTCATCCTTATTGCTTATCATGTATAAGAATACTTCTCGGATATTCATGGCAGCCATATGATCGCGGTTCCAGTACATTGCCGGGCATGATTCTTTCTGACAAACCAACACAGCATGTATCCCTGCGCCTTCTTGACCACTTGCATCCGGGCGTTCCTTATTTTTTTGGAGGCTTTTTTCCTTGCAACGTGGGCATATTTGTGAAGTTAAGTACTCATCAACCATAAAGACATAGGTTGGCGACTGTCAAACAAAAAAATAGAAGTAAATAGCATGACCTTAAACATTACCTTTCTTCTAAAAGCTTGACGTTTTAATTCTTTAACTATCGCTTTCTTTGGGGCAGTTACCCGACCATGCATTGAACCTGAAAAAGTCCCATTGCCATAAGCGATTATTATAGGCCCATTTTCTTTCGACATGCTTGTCGGACAATGAGCACCCCATTTCTTTTCATTCGGCCTTTTTTTTTTGGTTCTGAGAACTGTTCATGTCGTATTTTTTGCTACCAGATAGGAGCCTCTTGGCTATTTCGGCTCTTTCTTTTGTCTGCTGATGTAGGTCGGTCGTTTTGAGAGACGGTATATCGTCGATCAACTTTTTGGCTTCAGGCTCGGCATCCATGTACTGTTTTCGCCTCTAGCTTGCACGATCGTAACCACAGATGGAGTAGTGCTCGGTAGTTGTGCTCGTGCTAGCTCAGTGCGGTGACGAAGGGTTGCCATCCGCAGCCACAAACACGCTTGAAACTCCTGGATCAACGCCCATATGACTGCATTATCGTATTTGCCTTTCAGATTTGTCGGAGTGAGAGGTTTCTTTTTGGGATCAAACGGTTCTTTGTACTTCTTGAATACGAATTCCACGTCCACCCCGTCAGTACGGATGATGTCCCTTCAAGTACTTTAGTAATTCAACATATGGATGCCATTGTCTTACCAGAATATTGTCTTTTCATTTTCTAGGCTTTCATAGGTAGGATAACCGATTTTGGCCATGTCGAACAAATAAAAGTACCCATGTCGAGTTTTCGAAGGGTTCACGGGCGTCTGATTGTCTCGTCTACCGGCTTGAAACAGAAGACGTGCCAATGCTTGATTGTCGATGGTAATGTGTCGCATCTGAAAGCTGTAAACGGGCAGCCAGTGTAAATTTCCGGGTTCCCTTTGGATCAGTATATTTTTCCGGAGCGAACGTGTTGCTTTCAATGGCATCAATTGTTTCTTTGATAAATGCTAAAAGACAGGTCATTTCGGCTTCAGGGAGCGGTTTAAATCTTTTTGGAAGCCGAAGCAAAGAATTTTTTCTGATCGCTTCTCGAACTGCATACTTGAGACTTGATCGAAGCCGCTCGGATAGAGGGTTCGTGTTTACCAGCTAAAACGGGAAAAGAAACAATATACGAAAATCTAAGAAATTGAAAAGTTAACTTACTTCTTCCACCATCCGGTGAACGTACGCTGTTGAAACATTGTTTGGGCAGTTTGCCTTCAGTAATGGCAATTTTCTGCTCAAATCGCTCTGACTCGAAATAATCAGGGTAAAGACAAATGAAGTTTGCTACTCAAAATGTTGTCATCCATGGAGGTTACACTAAGGGTAGAGAGAACCAATTTGACGAGTGATTCGGATATGTCAGTAATCTCTTGATTTTTCTCAATTGATGTAGGGTACTGACAATCGACGCCACATATTATGTTGTAAATGTGTTCCGCCATAGTGTAAGAATATTTCACTGTGGACGACTCTCAGAAGGCTTCATCATTCTTGTCGGACATGCAAATCAACAGGTACTGTGTCGTCTTTTTCCTACAGTTTGCGCAAAATGATTGCGAATCGTCTCTTCGTGTTCTTTGGCCGCACTTGAGATCACTGTCATGAATCCTTTCGAGTTGAACTTGCTTTATTGATAATTATCAAGGGTCTCCTGGAAAGTGGCAAACGTGATCTTCAGACTTTCATCGGCATTATGTGCTCCGCCTGCGAGTAATGCAAAAAGTGTCTAGCATAGTTGATGGGTTATCGGCGGAATCTCTTTTGATTCGGGAAGTAGCTTTACGAAGTAAAATTGGCAAAGAGAGACCTAACATATGTTACGTCTCGCACATGCTTTATGCATTCTCTGATATTTACAATAAAGCTTGCGCTCCGGCAAGTGTTTGACAGCGAGCCTTTTATTACTCGCGTTTGCCTAAAGTTTCTCGGAGGCTTCCTTTTTGTGGTAGGATCTTTACACAATTTGCTTGCGCTTCTCTGATGGTCGGTCCCTCCCCAAGTGGGACATCTTAATGCCTTGTCGCTTGACAACTTGTCCTGTGCGATTGCTTGCTGTAACTCTGCTCTTGCTTCATATTTTGCGTTTCTCTTTTTATACGCCTTTTCAGCCTTGATCAGAGCTTTTGAGTTCTATACCGACGATGGATCCTCGACAACTTATAAGCAAGATCCAGGACGCGCGCGAAAAAGTTAAGTACCTGCTTCAGGAATGCTTTTAGTGTATTTGTGAAGTGAACTCTGTCTCATCAGCATCCTTTTGTGCGACATCAGCTGAGTTTATAACCTTTTCTTTTCCTTTCTTTTTTTTTGGCAGTGGGGCCAACTTTAATCAAATCGCAATTTAACTGTCAATACACCACGGTCATAAAATCATTACTGCTTACCTGAATGTTTTTGCGTTGAATGACAATAGGTGGCTGGAAGTCATCATCTTCCTCTTCAATATGTCATTTTCGGGTTTTATGCTTGTCCATCGGGTTCCTATAAATTTGAGGTGTGCGTTACACTTCGACTTGTGACGTCACAAAAATTTGTCTTCAGGCTACTCACATCCTTATTTTATTTTAAAAACCCACATATATTTGAGCTTTATCTTTTGTAGTTTCTTGTAAACATATGTTGAATGTCACACATGTGTATGCCCTGCCTATTATGGGAGAAAGACTAGCCGCTACAATGGCGGCTGGAGTGGGAAGTATGGGGTTTACGTAGAAGTTTATACTTCCGTATCTTCATGCGCCAACATATTGCAACGCATCATCGGCTTACTGTCTTGCTCGTTCAGGTAACCATTCTTCTTTGTACCAGCAACACAATTAATTCGCTAAAGTAGTGCTTGCGAGTTATGTCCATTGAATGTCACACATGTGTATGCCCTGCCTATTATGGGAGAAAGACAAGCCGCTATAGTGGCGGTTGGAGTGGGAAGTATAGCGATATTACTGCATTGTTCGCCGGCAATTATACTAAAACTTTAACAATGAATCGTGTTTGAAAGGCTGATATATGGAAATTGCGCTCAATTGAAAAACGAGCAGCAGCAAAACCTGGGCGACATATATCTGGTTATTCTGGGATCAAAGATAAATAAAACCGATTTTAGTGGTTCCTGTTGCGTTATATGAGACTTATGATTGATTAAACTACGTAGCTGTCCATAATTCAGATAAAATGCAACGGTTTGAAGCAAACGCGACAGATGGAACAATGCACACGGTCATTATCATGTTTCTGCAATGGTAAAGAGCATATTTCAATCGACCTAGCATCAAATGGCCCTTTTGAAAAAAGGATCCCAATTTACACCTTAGTGATCCAATATCACACAATTGATTGAAGAAATGACCTCGAGATTGTCCGTTACAGGGAAAAAGGAGACGGAAAGTGACCAAAATCCAGTTAAAGTAGAAAGCGTCCTTGACTCGTGTTGTATCTCACTTGCAGTGCTGCAGGCGAGTCTTGCAACTCCAGGCAAAGAATCCTTGTAGAACAGATACTGTAGATTTTGTTCTGTATCAACGCTATAACCACAGTTTAAAACTGGTGAGGTTATAGGGCTGCCAACTGATAATTGCAACGGGCGCCAAGCGTATATTCTCGCACTTGCTAACGTGCGAAATGGATATCTCACTTTCTAAAATTGACGTGGAAGGTTTTTTTACCCTGTCTGCTCTTACTAGTTACGTGGAGGAATCAATACCGGTTTCTTAAGAGAAAAAGTGCCCAGTAAGTAACGGAGCTGTCGATGCAGTGCTGCAGGCAGTATTGACGTGCAGTAGGTGCGACGTACACTGAGCCGTGATGAGTTGGGTACGAAACATAGCAGAGAACGCTTTATTTCGATGGTGCAGAACGAAAGTCAATACCCCGCAGAATCGCGGCCCGCGATGAAGCGTGTTTGATATAGAAGAAGTAATACTTTTACTTACATTAGCAACTGTTGTTCTGCAGATTGCTGGCATATGTCTTTTACTCAGCCGTGAATTTATTGAGGGGAAACGAGTAAAAATAGATCTTCTTTTCTTTTTTGGACATGAAAGCAATCGCTTTTGGTAAGGTCGGATTGGTTAAATATGTCAATCTACGGAACGCATTGGTATATTGAACACAAAATTGTGACAACGTTCGATGAATCAGGAACTCGAGTCAGCACTAGTGTTTTATGCTTTATAGTCAATAGAATGTATATCTTTGAAAGCTAAGAAAGCAGATACAATAAGAAGAGAGATGAAAATAGGTTCGTTTTGTGGTAATCAACAGACAGCAATATTTTTTTTGGCTTCCCCTGAAACCATTTGAATATCCGCGCAGTATAGAGGATTGCATATGTGGTTCTTCCAAAGGCTGCAAGATAGAAAGTCTAGAGTCTCCTTTTTCTTTTGTTAGTAATTTTGAAGCTTTGCTCTAAGAAAACGCCGCTTTGACATATGGATTCTTTCATTCAGTCACCATCCGCTGAAAGAGATTCCTCATCGATGCAATCGGCAAAATCGATGTTGACATGGCGACATGATGATCACCTGTTAGGATATACTGACAATGGAGCTGATGCACACAAAAGATATTGGAGATCGCTCTGGGTTCGTGTCACTTTGGCGAGCTATGCCTTGTTCTGCATAACATTTGCTAGCTGTCACTTGTGGACGTGGTCATTCAATATCCGAGGGAGAATGTTCATGGATCTTCCTCAAAGGGCATACGACTCAGGTAAAAGTGGAGCAACCCTTTAAAAGCACAGATCCTCCAATATCCTTCTTTAGGATCAAGGCTTTCAATATTTACTTTATTCTCTTGGCTTTTAGATAAGGATTATTCCATGCTAAGCAACATGTCACACGGACTTAAAATGGCCAAGATGTTTCCCGAGATTGCTTATACAGTGGCAAGCCGTATTCAACCTTACTGGCTCCGTGCAACACAACCAGCACGATCAGAAGAAGAGGTTTCTCTTCTTTTCACCCTTTCAACAGACACTTGGTCCAATTTGGTTCAACTAGCGGAATACTGGGATGGTAAATAAACAGCTCCCCTTTGCACAAACAAAAGAAAGATCTTGATATTTAAACCAGAACAGGACCAATTTCCGCGACGTTACATGCTTCATCGCCAGATGAGATGGATCAAATTCGCAAGGCATATTATGAAGCCAGCTTTTCGGCACGTACCGATATCCACCTAATCGAGACGACACGACAGAAAAACTCTAACATGCTTTCACGCAACACTCAAAGAAATGTGGCACGTCTATATGCTCGAACAGAATTTGTATGCGAAATACCGTCTGATGTCTTGATACCCGTCGATCTGAAACCTGTTCTGGAACTGCACAAGGAGAGTTATTTAAACTTGCTCCGGCAGGGAGATATTCTTGTACTACCGACCTTTGGATACCTGCGACCATCCATCATCCCCACCACAAAAGCCCAAATCGTAGAATTGATTCTTGCCAGACAGCTGGCATCGGCTGACACGAGTCAAGATTGGAGCGCTAGACCGCCTGATTATTCCTCGTGGATCAATGCCACATCTCTTTATGCTGTCGAAAATTACGATATGTATTACGAGCCTGTGACGATTGAAAGTAAAACTATTCAGCCATGGTGAGTCTTGGTTTACGGAAACTTTGCAGCACTTACCGAAACATTCACTGCTAGGTGTCCTGAGCGATTCTACGACAACCGAGCAGCTTGCGCATTGGTTCGTTATCTAACAGGAAGCCAATTTTTTGTTCTTCCTAATGCATTTGCAGTAAAGTTGGAAACGAAAGCAAACGACATGGACCCACTGGAGGTAAATTAGAGATACAGCAAGGTGGAGCGAATCGCTGAACTAATGGTCGAATAACATAGAACGGAGTGAATAAGCGTATGTTTGGACGATTTTATCGGGAACAATGTGTTAATCAAGCACGACAACTCGATGCGCTTGGGTTATGGCAAGGATCCCGATCAAGTAACATTCGACAGCTGTGCCCACGCTTGATTAGAGAATGGAGCCAAGAGCTATTGAGTCATTGAACAAGATAGCCAAGCTATGTACTTAATGCTAAAAGACGATGCAAAACAAGAATGCACACGGATACTTTATGGTTTTGGGAATTGGTTGCATCGTACGAATTCAACGGAGCCAGAAAAAAAAGTCAGTGAGAGACTTTATTGATGGAATGGGTGTGTGCCGAAAAAATAAAAAAAGAGTGCCAAGCAAGCCATTTCGATAAGATCCAACCATCAGGCTTTCTTTTTTCCCTTTTTTCCCTTTGTGCAAAGTCAGGACGCTTTCTTTTTCTTTTCTTTCCTTTGTTCTCTTTTCTATTATTGACTTGTTCATGATGACCAACGCTCAACATGAGGTACCATCCGCTCACTACGAAACCATGGAGACGCATTCGGTTGCGCCTTCTGGTCGTTATGCAAGCCGTCATCCTACCGAGGCAATTGTGCCTCATCCCGCGGATTTGCGGCTTCCGGCCTCGAATGCGCTTAGTCGAGGAATGAGTTCCATCGGTTACGACGAACGGGAAAATAGGTTAGTATTTTTCTCGTTTGTTTTGTTCCTAAAGCTCACAATTCATCGGAAAATGGCGACCCATTTTTAACAATAGAACCTATGAGTTAGTCGTATGCCAGCAGCCATTGCATGCTCGCATGTGTGGATTTGGTGAGAAAGATAGGCGACCGATTGATCCGCCGCCCATTGTTCAGCTAATCGTCAAGCAGGATTCTTATGTTGATATCCAGTAAATATCTGACAGCCAAAGCAAAGCAAAAAAAAAAAAAAAAAAAAAGAAAGAATACCCCTGGCTGAATCTGTTATTATGACTTTATTTGTAGAACCCTTCAGATTCCGTTCTTTATCTTGCATGTTACACTATGGTCGGCGGATCGGTTAGAAGAGCGAAACATCATTTCTAATCCACCAAAGTGTACCCGTGTACTAATGGGTTCTCTTGTGAGTTCTCCTAGTCTTCTAAAAAATCCAGACGGCGAGCAGGGCTTGTATTTTGCGTTTCCTGATCTTAGCATTCGAACAGAGGGCGTTTACACATTACGGTTTAGTCTGATGAAGCTGACGAGGTAAAAAGAAAGAAAAAAGAGAAGAAAGAAGGAGTTGGGTCAATTTTTCTTTTCTTTTCGGGCATATTTTGCTGGTGTGTATCATTGCGCTTGGCCATTGACTTGGGAGGAAATTTGAATAGTGCGGATTTCCAAGAAGGTGCTCAATCTAAAGTGCTTGCTCAAGTATTTTCAGATCCATTTACTGTATATTCTGCTAAAAAGGTAGGTCTTGAACAAGTGAACACCATGGAAACTAACATGTTATGTTATCAACATTAAAAAAAGTTCCCTGGAATGACAGGTAAGAAACCAGAGAGAGGGATGGTGAAAGAGAAGAAAGAAAAAAGATCACGAACAACTGAATCTTTTTTTTTTTAGAATCTACGGAACTGTCAAAAACCTTTGCCAAACAAGGATTAAAGATCCCTGTACGCAATGCTACACGAGAATCCTCTCGCTACTCTAAATCAGACAATATCTAGGATTATTCGCATATCTTACATGAAAGAAAACTAGAAAGATGATCTCAGTTTGTTTCTATATCTAACTTTTTCTTATCTCAAGGGCAAAAATAGAAAGAACGCAAAAAGAAGAAAAAAGGAAAAGAAGACAACCTTCTGTGGTAGTCCTTTTTTTTGTGAGAACCAGTTTGCGTGGGAGAGAATTGTTTATTTGAGATTGTCTATCTCTTGTGAATAGATCTACAATACCTTACATGATGTGTCCTGTATGCGTGATGCAGTAGTCTAACAGCTTTTTTTTTCTTTCCAGTAAGTGATCTTTTGCATGTTTCTCAATCCTCCATATATCTGGGCATGATAGCGAAAATCATGTCCCCTTCTTCAGTTGTAGTATATAAAACTGAGACGCATATTTTAGTACTAGATGACAACATGACGTTAGAAAACATTATCTTGGTTTTGCTTCATTCTTTCTTTCTCTTTCTTTTTCACCTGATTTGCATGACCGACGCCCGAGTCCGATACTTCATCTCCGCCTCTTTTCATTTCTTCTTAGGGTGAAAAAGGAAAGGATAAGGAAGCAGACATCAAATAAAAAAGAAAGCAACTATAAAAAAGAAGCTTGTTGAGTTTAGCTGTATGTTCGCCCTTTTGTATAAGGGGTGCATAGGTGTATTCTTTTACTACTTACTATTTAATCTGCATTTCCCTCTTCTTTTCAATCCGTTTTGTTTCTTGCAGAAGTCCATATAATTTTTTGGTTTTCGTTTTCCGTACGTAACACACTGTGTAATCGACGTTTTTTCTAAACTACTTTGTTTTCCAAAGGAACAAATCATATTCCCTTTTTTTTCTTTTTCTCTCTTCATTCTCTTTCCCCTTTCTCTTCTTTTCTCGTTACCCGGTTACCATTCTCTAACCCACACGGTTCCCCCTCTCTGCCCTTTTTTTTAATAATACGAAAAGAAAAAGTTATGGCAACCGCAGTCGTTATCCAGGGTCCTACTGAACCGCCCATGTCAGTGGACATGTCAAGTCATTCTCCATCTGAACAAACTGATTCAGGTCATGACCACTTGGACCTTCATCTCTTGGATAGTCCCACCGAAACAGTGGAACGGACAACATGGGAACAACTGGATGAAGCTAATAAACAACTGTCGCCCCAGGTAAAAATGTTAGATCCCATTACTATCCTATTTATCTTATAAAATTCATTATATTTGCTTATTTATTTTGATTTATCTCCCAAAAAAAAAGGATTCCGAGAACGATTTTATCGCGTATGTTCAGCGGCAAAATGCGGTTTGGAACGCCGATCCCAAATGCACGACGGTTGCCCAAACTGCCCCAGTGTTGAAAGAAGGTGATCTTTGGCAAGGCTTAATAGAAGATTATGCTACCAATGCTCTTCGTTACGCAAGACTCTTCACAGCTGAGCTTCGTCTCAAGGGTATCCCTTCACGTTTGCGTGGTGCCCTATGGCAAAGCATGAGCAGATCCTCCGATAGTCATCTCGAGACCATGTACGACCGACTGGTCGAAGAAGACGAATCCCCCTATGGAACAGCGATTGATCGTGACGTAAAACATCTTTCTTCTTCACCTAAAAATGAGGCTTTGGCACGATTACTCAAAGCTTACAGCGTCTACGATGCTAATGTGGGTTACTGTCAAGGTCTCACTTACCTTGCCACTCCTTTGTTAGCCACAGTAAGCCAGTTTTTTCTCTTTCTATTAGACCATGAAAAAAAAAAGGAATATTGTTTGATCTAATCCAGATTTTGACAGATGCCGGAGAAACAAGCATTTTGTGTCTTTGTCAGGTGAGTTTATGATTTGATGCAGGTGCACGTGCATTCCTAAACTCTTTTAAATCTTTTGCTTTGTGTGAGGATAGACTAATGGAACTGTATGACATGCGTATGTTATTTATGCTGAATATGGAAGGCCTCCATCTACGATTGCATCAATTTCAAACCTTGCTTGCCCAGTCTTGTCCCGAGCTAGAAGCTCATTTGAACAGACTATCGATTCATCCAGCCATGTATGCCTCGCAATGGTACTTAACATTATTTGCACAACACTTTCCTGAATCTGCCGTCATGCGCATCTACGATCTGGCCCTGGCTCAGGGCGTACCAACCACTGTCACACGGATCGCCCTTGCCTTAATGCAGAAAAATCAAGACCGCCTGATGGCGATGGATCAGTTTGAACCCCTGTTACTCATGCTCCGGTCACCTGATCTTTTGTACGATATTGATGCATTGATAAGCGACGCCATGAAAATGGGTGGTATGGCAGAAAAGATGGCCCGTATTGCCGAAACACGCCAAAAGGGATTAGAACAAGAGAAAGAGCGTGCCCAGCAGGTGCTTGCTGTACGATTCGGTCAGAAATCGAAACGCGATTCCTGGTTCTCGTTTTCTTCTGCAACCAATGATAAGACTGCATGGTTGCACCAACAGATAGAGGAGTTGGTAGCCTCACTAACTCAACTGCAACAAGAACATGCCGATCTAGCCAAGGAAATGGCGGCCGCCAAAACACACTGTGTGGATGAACAGGTCGAACGGGAGAAACTCAGTCAGCGAAATGCAAAGCTTGAGAAACGTCTGAAAAAGTACAAACAAAAATTGGCCATTAGCCAAGCACAGCAGAGAGAGGCTTACAGAAAGCAGGGTGGATACGAATACGATTTGTTTGTTCAGTCCTTGCGTACGAGCGGACAATTTGGCGCCTTGGTAGCAGGCGCGTTAACCAATGGGCCTATTCAAGATGGTGACGATGCAATGGCAGCTGGTAGCGAAAGCGAAGATGACAGCATTCCATGCAACGGCCAATTGAACGCAGGAGAAGAAGAGGATGAGGAGGATGAGGAAGTACGACGTCTAACAGCTGAGGTTGCCTCATTACAGCAAGCGAACGCGGAGATGGGTCAAAAGTATGATGCCATGTGTCATCAGTATGAAGTCTTATCACAACAATGTGAATCCGTTCAAGCCAACCAGGACGCGTTAGCTAAAAAGAACGAGCAATTGCTTCATGAGATTCAGGTGCATGAGGCTGAAAAGGAAAAGCTGATACAAGAAGTGGAGAGTCTGCTAAAAGAGAACGAGGAGGTCGTAGAGAAGAACATGGCATGCAAAAAGATGGCAGCCGAGTTACAGATGGAGAAAATGGAGTTAGCCAACGATGTCGAGCGACAGGACCAGCGTATCCGCGAATTAGAGCAGGAGAAAAAGGAATACCTCATGCCTCGTCGGACTTTCTCTGAAGAAGTGTTTGCCGCGCATCAAGTTCTTTTTGGTGACAAAGACAGCGGTGTCCAGCTGAGTGCGGCTGGTGCACGTGTTCTGGGACAACCTTTCCAGAAGAAGGATTTGAGCCGGCGTCATACATTACAATTGGGCGGTCGGGCCACTGCTGGTAGCTTCCTGGCAGATCACCTTTACAGTCAGCATCCTACGCATGACTATCAAGCCAAATATGTAGAGAGTGAACTCCGATGTCGTGAACTTGAAAAGTTGCTGGCCGAAGCCAAGGTGAAACTAGCCGAACACGAGGCAGCGGCCCAACAGACTTCGATGCAAATGAAACGAAGTTCTACTGCGTCCTACTCCACATTGGCACATCATCGTCATCGATCGCGGGACGAAAGAAGGGAATCCACCGATAGCTTTGCTTCTTCGATTACCTCAGCCACATCTTTGGGTAGCCAAACCAATGTCAAACGATCCAGTATGTATGCCCGTTTGTGGAATAGCTTTGGTGCTTCTCAAGTGGGACCAAAACCTGAAATTTATGAAGAACCAACAGATCTTAACAGTCGTGAACTTGCATTGTAAAGAAAAAAAAAAGAAAAATATATATATACCCTTTATTTCTTTGTCTCTTTTACGCTCTCTATCTAACTCTAACTCCTAAGCCTTTTTCTTGCTCATCTTCCTTTTCCTTTTTATCGATGTTGCTGGTCACCAACACCAACTATTCTTCTATTGCGAATTCACCTGTTCTGTGCTCTTTTTTTTTTTTTACTCTCCCCTTTTTTTGTTTCCTTTCTATGTATCTAGAGACTTGTTTCTCTGTCTCTTTTTTTTCTTGAAATAAATACATATTCTATTATCATGTTATTATCCTTTAATGCATTTTTTTTCTCTTTTTTTTAACATAAGCTAGAAAGGGTTTAGTATTAAATTTTTTTTTTCATTAGTCCATCTGCTCTTTGCCTAAATGATTACACGAGATCATCGGGAAACAGATAAAGCGGCGCGAAAAAGAGGTCTTCTGCTGAATGGTCCGAGTGGGCCATCGTCTTCCGCTAAGCAGCACTATATTTATTGAAACAAAAAAAATAGGCAAGTTCTTTTATTGCTGTTAATTGAGCTTTTTTTTTTCTTTTTCTTTGCTTGCTGCGCTTTTCCCATCCGGCATGCATGAGGGGGTTAGCGACAGCTAGGGATGATATGTGGTTTTATTCCAATGAAACGATGAATAGATGAGAACTTTTTTTGCGCATGATCGGAGGAATAGGTGTTGTCAGGATCAAAGCACAATAGGTTGTAAGTCAAGGGGAAGAAAGAAAAGGTGTTGCCACCATTGCCCGCGCCATTTATTTTGTGTGTAGGTCTCCTACTGAAAAGCTTTTGACAATTATTGACAAGATATGTTTCCTTCGCGAATCCTAAGTGGGGACGTCCAGATAGATATATACATCCGTCGGTTACTATCGAACTTTTTTCATCCATGCCCAATCGATAATTTACCTTTGCCTATGGTTACCTCATCTACCGTGGAAACGGAAGTGACTAGCCATTTTGGTTTAACCCGAATGTACTCCAAAAGAGGACACCCATTCTGTTCATTGTAGAATAAGCGGTCTTCTTTGAGCTTAAGATGTTCATTAGCTCTGTATTTGTTAAGCTTATCTTGTAAAGGCTTACTTGTTCAATGCCTGTTTGGCATCTTTTGTTTTTTTTTCTAGCTTGTCTCGAATTTACATTTTGTATTTTAATTTCGTCCTTCCCGAAGGGCCGCAGCGCCTTTACAATTTTCGTCAGCTCGTACTATTGTCAAGATGAAGGGTAGCGTGATAAGATGGATTAAATAAAAGGTGAACCCTTGGTCGACTGGATTTTCCATCCGCGTTATTGTACCCAGGAGCACCGGGCAAAATAGAAAAAAAGGTTGAATAGAGTCTATTAACGTTTTGTGCTTTATTGACCACCTTTAATTCTATTATCTCATGACCACAAAAATAAGCCGATGATGGTTAGTGGCTGTTATTTATTATTGTTGTTACAGAGATGAAGGGGACCCCATCCATTGTCTTCTTACTTTTCTTTCCCCTTGGTAGATTGGAATGCAGGGAGATATAGAATGAGCTCTTTTCTTTTCTTTTCTTTTTTATTTTCTCGTTATTTCTCTCTGTACTCAGACGACACGTGAAGAGTATACGTTTTCTTTTTTTTGCAAACCAGAAGCCCCGCATTTCAGAACAAAGACAGAAATATAAGAAAAAAGAGCATATGAAAACGAACTATGTGTTGTTCATTTTTCACATGGGTGATTCGTACCACATCATGCTCTTAGTTTCTCCACACTGTCACACACTCTGGGTGACACCAGATTTTTTCTATATAAGACAGGCTTCGCAACTCTGACCCTATCCTTTCCCCTTGTCTAGCTGAATCGCTTTTTCTTGTTGTTGTTTTTGCTTTTGTCTCTTTTGTATATAAACCCATAAATATGACTGTGCTCGAATCCAACAATCGCCACGCTGAACATAACCGTAAGGCCCTCGAGGAATTCAAGACGTTGTCTGCTTCTTTGGATGGTTGGAACTTCTCCACTGAAAAGGACGGCGTGAAATTGTACAGCAAGGACGTTCCTGGAGCATCAATTCCTATTGTCCGTGGTGATATTGTGTTCAAGACAACCGAATACACTGTCAAAGATGTCGCTTCGGTTGCCACCATCCCTGGTTGCCGAAAGATTTGTAAGTAAACAGCTCTCTCTCTCTCTCTTTATCTATCTATGTATATATCAGAGGAAGAAAGGGTAACGAGGACGAGGATGAGGAGATCAAGGAAAAAGAGATGAACGGATATAAGTGCTGTTTCGTTTTGTTTTCACGCGTTCTTTGATACGCGCGTGTACGGATATAACGTGCCTATCTGTTCCTCATCTTTTTCTTCTTCCATCCGAGGCATGGGCATGGGTCAACGCCTTATTTGTTCCTGGATCGCATGTACTGAAAAACGATTGGTTGTTATTAGGGGACGAAAAGTACGATGAGTCGGAAATCAAGGAACTCTTTACGGCCTTTGAATCTCTCTTCTGGGTTAAGCTCAAGGCTCCTTGGCCTATTAGGTAAAAAAAGATGTTGTTGTTGTTGTTTTGGACGGCTCATTCAAATGGTTATTGTTCTATCGTGATTAGCCCTCGCGACTTTGCTGCCTGTTCGCTTCGTGATTTGGAGGATGATGTGTCTTACATCGTCATGTCTTCTGTGAAGGACGATTCGATCCCTGAGCGTAAGGGTTGTGTCCGTGGTGATCTCAAGATCTCTGGTTGGAAGATTTACAAGGTCGACGGTGGTGTTGCTGTGACCTACATTACCCAGGTTGATTTGGCTGGTTCCATTCCCTCCTCTTTCCTCAAGAGTGTGCAACTCCAGGTGCCTCTTTGCGCTGGCAAGGTAGTGGACTACATCCAAAAGTATGGTTTCCCTCCTACCGTCCAGACCTGCACCGCCACCTACAAGTCCGAGACCTTCAACCACGATAAGCGTGAACATGTTGCTGAAGTCGATGGTGAAGGCGAGGTCTCCTGGTTGGTCTCCAACACCATGTTCCCCAACAGCGTCAAGGTCAATGTGTCTGGTAACGGCCAACCTGAAATTGTCGAAGAAGGCAAGAACAGAAAGGTCATTGTTCGCGGTATCAATGGCCCTGCCACCATCAAGATCCACAAGGCATAAATTCATTTTGCACTATACATCTTTTCCTCTTTTCTTTCAAAAAAAAAGAAGCCGACTTTTCCCATTTCTTACCATGGTTTTTCTTGTGTCACCTCTTCTTTTTTGTGTTTATTCTTTGTTGCTTTTTCCCGTGACGTTTTCTCCCATTAAAAATGCCATAATCACATGGATACGACAGAGCCATTTGATGCAAAGTGAACTGCGTATTTTAACGTGAGAAAAATCAATCATTAAATGAGCTTGAAGGAGTGAGCGGTGGTCATAGCATTTTTTTTAGCGCGAAAGCAAGTCGAGCTAAATCGTTTTAGTGTTTCGAACCTATTTTTTGCATGTGATCTCCATAGGCAATATTGACATTGAAAACTCGCCATTTAGCGTGTTCATTGGCAGGTTGGACAAGAAAATACACGTTCAACCCACCTGATCGGATGTGGTACACACCCAACAAAAACCTTTTTCTTCCATGTTCCCGTTTCTTCCATATAGCAGACAGAAGCATTCTTCATGAGCAAGACATATAGCAATTTGTCTCACATGGTCCATGCGTTAACTTTCATACTTTGTTTCTTTACATTGGTATGCAAGATCTTGTTTAATGAATATCGTTTCTGTAATGGGCTATTTTGTACCACCGTTCGGTCGACTTCCCCGTTCTTCTGTGATGCGGTGGCGAGATAAGGTTTTGTTCAACCCATAGAGCTGTTGTCGCAGATTTCCCGGATCATCTAGGTAATTGCCTTCTTGCTGTCTACATTCATGCTTCTTGCTTCCTTTTGCTACATTGAAAGAAATCAGGTCTTTCGAATCTGCCCATTTTACCGGTGTTAACCAATACAGCGACACGCTCGCAATTTCGACTTGGAAATCCACTCTGTGACTCAAGCTAAGCGAGCATAAATCAGTTTTATGTGCAACCTTGCTTGATATTACAGGGTTTCCAACTTCAGTATGGTGCTTTTGTAAGCTAATTGGTCGACTGCTCCACACAAAATTGACGCATGACACATAGCCACATTGATCCACTTTTCAGCGAATCCGTTATAAACACGCATGTGCCGCATAGTATACATAAAGCTCTTACATACTGCTTAAAGAGAAAGTAATTTATCAAGGAGATATAAACTGACATGGTTATGTATCGTACACCGATTTGAATATGTGAGGAACATCAATTTGATGTAAAGCAGTCCAGCAATTAGCTTACCAAAAGCACCATATTGAAGTTGTGAATCCTATACCATCGGTTGACCTAAAATGAGCATTAGGATCTCACAATATGTTATTATTCATGTATGTGCGTTTGTATCGGTCTATAACACAGGGTCCAAATCGAATCGCAGTTCTCTGTTCCGATGAAGCATCGATCAAAATATGTAAATAATAGATAAGTCTTTCAGATAAGGGCACCAACAAAGCAGATCAAGAAAGAGAAGGGACATTGTGAAGCAAATGCAGAAGCTTGCCCGATTACACCAATGGGATAACGAGGGTTTCTGCTACAGTTAGATACGAATGTTTAACAGTAGACCAATGACTGCTTACAAACACCAGAGGGTGGTTAGCGACTTGGAGATGTTTCTATAGCTGTATCTCATAGCTGTAGAGAAGAAAACAAGACTAGCATCAGAGGGAGTATCGGAAGGAAAGGCCAACTTCAGACCAATGATCCACCAAACTAAAGACCGTAGACCTATAGGTAAGCTGAGTCATCATGGCCAACGGGTAAAATAAATCCGAAAAGAAACAGGTAGAACGATGGTATCATTTCTGTGACATGATATTTCTGGCGGTTCGTTCTTGAAAAGAAACATGGCCGACTTGTAAGCTGTAGCTCAATTAACCTTTCAATGTATACAGCATTCGTTGATGCGTTATATTCCATGACCTCGCTGACGGTTAATGATCAAACCTTGACTACTGTTCGTTTGAAAATGTACCAGGCTAAGGAACCCTAGATATTCTCTGTTTTTGCATTGACCGTTTTCCAACACAAAATGATCCGAGCATATGGTATCCTATTATAAACTAAAACATCTTTCGTTTCTTTTATCCGCCTTTTGTTTCGGGCATGGACTGAGCACGAAATCACAGCAACATTATTACTCGAAAAGAATTGAAAGCGAGAACAATTACTGATGCAATTATAAGAACACTGCTTATAAGATACAATATCTTTCTTTATTCCCATTTCTTTAACCACGGAGGCCAGTTTTGTAGGCCGGATTGGGAAGGATCCTAAGTCTTCGCGTTGTGGGCTCTGCCGGATCGGACAAGAAAATAGTCTACGTGAAAGAGATCGCTTTTTGATTCTACGAACGAGGCGTTCGCTCTACATTGTCCGAACGGGATCGATATTAACTTTGATAAGGTTGACAGAAAATGCTTGAATACGTTCTAAAGCATGCCACCCGCCATGGAAGGTGGGTTTATCTTGATGTCCTTTTTACTTTTACCTTTCACCCCGCTGACGCCAAAAGTTATTTTCACTAACAATAGAATCGTTGTTTGTGGCGTGATAGCTAATTATAATGGAGAAGAATCTTAAGGCATTCGTAACACCGAATCGATCCTGTACAAGACATTAAAGATTCAGGCCTTAACCGTTTGTCAACATTGGGGATTTGGAAGAATTTACTCCACGGTTTTTTTTCGTGAGCGACTGTGTCTAGTCACTGGTATCATAAGAAGGTGCATACGGGTATTTCGTGAGTTTAAAACTTTCTGGTGCACTATTGATCCCAGATCTTCACGGTCATCGAAAAAGGGAAACGTTCAAACAAACGAGTGGGGCTGTGACATGCGATAGAAAGATACAGACAGATCTGGTTGCAACTGAATAAAAAGCAATCATTAGCAAAGAATTTCGTTTGATTGATGATTGACTGTGGCTTCTGAGAATAAGATCAAGATGTAATAGTATTATTCATTGTTTAATGATCACTGCTAAAATTGAGCAGTTGATGGCGTTCGAAAACGCTGTTTTCTTACCGTTGGAAATGTTGTATGAAATTCATTGGGGTCGCCCAAAAATCCGAGAAGCTGAAATCACCGAAGCTGGCTCAGCCGCAATTGCCTTCATTGCTTGTACCATCCGCAGTTTATGATATCCGTCATCCGTGTTATACGTACTACAACAGAGTAAAACATGCAATCTGAAATAGAATAAGCAACAAATTCTAGTTTCGGCTTAACCTTGGGATTCACTCACTTGACTCGTGTACCGGTGCCGCAACTCAGTATAAAAGTTGATCCCAGTCGAGTTTAAACTCGAGGCTTGGCTTGACTCGGCTCAACTGGATATACCACCACGAGGCTGAGTCTAATCAATGTCATAACGGGTGAATTTGCTCGAAGGGAAGCCCCGCCGCCCATGTCTCTCTTTCTCTTTGTCCCTCTTTGTCTCTCTCTCTCTCTTTCTCTCTGCGCGCGCAGTATGCTTCCCTTTTCTTTTCCGTTTTTCCCCTAAGCCCTCGTATGAGGCTTGGCTGGACCAAACCTTCTTCCGTATTCGGTTATTTGACAAGCTAGAGTTAACAGCACAGAAGGACTGGGGTGTGTGGAAGCGAAAAAAACAGACAAAGGGAAAAAAGAAAACAAAAAAAGCATCGTTTGCTTCGATTTTCTTTCGTATATAGATGTATTTTTTTGTTGGGAAGCATAGCAAAAAAAAAGTAGAGATGGCATACTTTCGGGATGAGGCTCCTCACCAAAAGAGGAAGGTTAAGCATCCGAAATCTGTCCGCCCTGTCTGTCTTCAGGGTGTCGATCTTGTACGACTTGGGATTTTCGGAATAAGGCATGTACGGCCACAACGCAGCCCCCGAGCCTTTTGAAGCAGAAACAAGAAAAACGAAGCAACCTTCAGGATTTGGCATGTAGAAATAAGGGTTCCCTCATTCTGTGTCTTTTTTTTTTTTTTAGTTTGGTATGGCCTGTCAATTCTCGGTTGTTTCATCTTGTTTTGGAGGGAAGAAAACAAACGGGATCGAAATGATTCCTGCAGTTGTTATGTTTTTTTGTTGTTGGTGTTTGTCCCTTTTTCGTTCATCCAGCAATGAATGGTCGGAAGACAAACCTAACCAGGTTCATCTGTGTTGTGCGTTGTGTTTATACAGGTTCAATCATACAGTGGGAACATGTGAAATGCGGGACAAGGCTACCCTTGCCCTATTTTTTTTTTCCCGCCAAGAATTTGACTGTTTCATGCCAAGTCTTTTTCTCCTCTTCTCTCCACACAGACTTGTCTTGTCTGTCGTCCCATCTTGGTATAGCTTGGCACAGACATCTTCCTCCTTTTCCCCGTTCCAAACGAGTAATATTTATAATAATAAAAGAAGCTTCTCTTTGATCCTTCAGTAATATGACGTCGCATGGTATGATTTTTGACGCTAATGAGCGTTTTAGCCTTCTTTTTAGTTTAGTGGGAAAAAGCATTACAGTAAAAAGTAAAAAAAAAATTTACTATTTTTTGGTTTAATTTGTTCACACAGAAAGAGAAAAAGCGAAAAGATCTTATGTACATATACGGGGAGGAGGGAAGTAGGGAGGCATATAGTGAGAGAGAGGGAGAGAGGAAATTCGACAAGTATTTCGACATATCAACAAAGGGTGTTTTGTGTGTTGATTTTTGAGGGTGCGCATGTGTGTGTATATATTATGAATGGTGGAGTTTTTCAATGGGGAGATGGGGATCGGTAAAGATCATCCGTTTCTTCCTCATCAAGAGTGATATCATTGCCATTCAAGACCCAACCAACTTTCCACGGGCGACCGCATGTCCAATACTTGGGAGTACACACAAAATTTTCGATCAGTTCGTTCGGATCAACCCGACCGTCTGGGCGAGACTTTCGCATCTGATCAATATGTTGCATTGCCTTGCGTTTTTCTTCTTTACAAAACACCCATCGACAATGACGACAGACACTACCGCCACTTTTGTTATACCTATTATTAAATATATCAAGTCAATAAAAAGAAAGAAAAACATGGGGCTATTTCTTCTTTCTTTTTCAAAATTTACCTTAAACCACATTTGTTGCAAAGATAAACAAAGGGTTTTCCTTTGTCATTAAAAATTGAACTGGATGGGAATGGCCAGTTGAACGCCTTACGCATGCATCCATCTGAAGTCTCCTGACAAGCCTGACAGGGTCCTTTGACGCGTGAAGGACGACCTGCGGAAGAAGTGGATGTCTTTCTTTCGATGTAATCGGGCGGCTTGGGGGCGAGTCGGGGTCTGGGCTCGACCTTCAGAGAGGGTGAAGAGGGGCTTATGGTTGAGATGATAGGACTTGATTCATTGTCAGAGAGCGGCTGTTGTTGATGTTTTTGTTGTTTATATTGTTGTTGTTGTTGTTGTTGTTGTTCTTCTTCTCTTCTGAGAAGGAATGATCTTGGTTTGGGTATTTTGATATGTGTTGGTTCTCTGGAAGGCTGATGAGGAAGACGAATCGATGACCAGAGGCGTTGTTGTCTTCTTTTCTGACTTTGCTGTTTTCGTGCTACAGCCACCCGTCTGCGCAGCGCAGATAACAGGGATTCACCCGAGATCACTTGAGAGGTACAGAGAGAGGAGGGATGGGGGAACGGAGAGTGGAGTTGGAAAACGACACTTTTATCAACGGCCGAGGATTGCAAGGGATCACCGATGACCGAGGGAGATCGCATCGGGTTCGATTTGATTCTTTTCCGCATGCACGGACGTTCGAGGCCGACCGAGGTATTTGTCATGGACCAAGTTCTTCGGCAAGACGTTGCTTGTTCTTGTTCTTCATCGTCATCCTCATCAGGGGCGGATGATGACCGGGCGATTAAGCCTTGCTGTTTCATTAAAGAAGACAATGACATGGAGGGAGAGGATAATAAGAGATCTTCTTCTTCTTCATCCGAGTCATGGACTAATTCTGGCGGGGACAGGATGGGGTTATGAGGGGGATGGGCCACTCGATGAAATGCGCTGCGGTGTTGGATACGATCGATCGGCTGATCAAATAATGATTGATCCACCGTTTTATGACATTCAAAAGGTGGGGTGACAGGTGTATTATTCAATGATGAAATATTCATTCTAAAATACAATATATAGAAAAGAAAAAAAAAGAGAGCAGTAATGGATTTTCTGGGGGGGGGGAGAGCAAAAGAAGAAAAGAAGAGATCAAAAAGAGAGATGAATTCTTTTTATACAAAGTGGAGATTTCCCGGGGCTGACTAAGTGTCTGACAATTATTTTGTAATGGATCAGATCAAAAAATTGAAAAAGAGATAAAGAGAGAGAGAAAGAATAAATGAGCCAAGCACAAGAAGAAATAAGAAAGAGGAAAGAGAGAGAAACACGCGGCACAACACGCATACGACATACATAAATCAAAAACCAAACCGGAAATAGCGGCAGATCCGGCGGACGTAAGAGATAGTACTATTCCGGTTACTCACGGCTAAACATCTGCCACTCAAAAAAGAGTGGAAGAGCTTAGCAAAAAAAAAAAATTGACGGAGCCCTGTCCAGACAATCTTGGTTTTCGGCCGGGAACCTTTTGTGTTGCATAACAAAAAAAATCATATATATATACAACGTAACATAAACAGAAAAGTAATAGAAGAAGATAGATAGGATAGATCATAGAATTTGTAATGTATATCTGTCTTCTTACTAATTGGCTTAATCATCCGAACTTGTTTCGTCACAGAATTCAACCTCCTCCTCCTCTTCTTCTCTCTTTTTTTTAAACTTTTTTTTTAGCGCGGGTTGGGGTAATCTGTGTCTATGTGTGGATGTGTGTGTGTGTGTGTGTGTAATCGGTGCCAAGCAAATTGTAAAATTCCTTGAGTTCTTTTTCATCTAGTTTTGACCGTGCACGCGTGTCTATGATGTATCAGTATCCAATGATCTTTGATCGATATCTTTTTCTCCGTAAGTTCCGATCCAATGTCAAGGGCCGGTATTTTAACCATCCTGGTACACACGCATTTCTGCGCAACAAGGGAAATGAGGAAACCCTTCGATTCAACTTCCATCACCTAAAAAAAGAAACTTCTTATATCATTCCCACAATCAAATCAAAACTTTTCCTTTGGTTTTCTACAATAACAGATCTGCACAAAGCAAAACTATAGATGATACTGACCAAATAAGCTTATGGTTTTTTCTTTGATCTGATGGGAGTCGGGTATTTAAAATTTGTGTATGTAATGGATTTGTTTCGCATTTTCAATTCAGCATGACTAAACAATCAGGAAAAAAGGGTTGGCATGTTTTTTTTCTATCCCCATCTCTTTTTATTTTCCGCTTTTACAGAAGATACCATTTGATATTTTATCCGCTTCGCCAATGATCTCTCGATCACTAAGCAGCAAATATATTAAAAGAGTTACCTCTCTTTGTTGTATTTCCTTTCATCATGAAAGAAGAGCCATGATTCGCCACCAATGTGGCTGTGACCAATGACTTCGCCACACCTGCGTGTAATGTCACGCAAGAACCAGCACCACGTATACCCTCCATCCTTTCTGTTACACCTAAAAGGTTCGACCTTTGGAAAAGCATAAAAATAAAGAAACGGGCCACGGCTCCAATTGCGGATTCCTGGATCTACTTACAGTCTAAAAAGAGCATAACAAATAAAAACTGGGATTTTGGGATTTCTATTCTTAGATTCCCAAGCTGTTTATTCAGAATTAGCAGTTCATGGACTAAAATGGACTTCCCATCATAGTGACCTTAATTGGTCATCCTTCTTTTTTAGTCCTTTGGGTGTTTTTGAATGTAACACATATCGAGTAATCCTCCGTTGCACATCGATCTCTTGGTCCTCTATAACCCTTTCGCTCCCCTTAGTCAGACAAAACAGGATTGTCGTATGAATAAAATCCCCAATTATCAAAAACATTTATTGAACATAACGAATCCAATATAAGTTTATTTGGTGTCACATCATCAATTATTGTCATAATTTGTTGTTGAAGAACTTGTTACGATGATATGATGGATAACACAGATGCAACTGTCAACTGATCTTTTTTTAGCTAAACAAATCAGAAAATGACACATCACTTTCTCTTTTGGACGATGATGTTCAAAAACTGAGCACCGTAAGATCCAAAAAACTTACACGGACGTTTTCGTCTTTCTTTACCAACCATGACAAAATGACAATGGAGATCTGAGATGCGGCTTCGAGAGGAACGCAAAAAGAAATGCTTCGTGTTTCAGCTGGGAGAAAGAGTTGCTTTTTTTGTACCATCCGTATCACTTATCCCCAGATGGGTATATCATCCCTTTTAAACCTTCATGACACACACTTACTTCATGTGAAAGAAAAACAGTATATATACATCTGGAGTACTGCTTTCTCTCCAATTTGGTAAACGAAAACATCTGTGCTTTTCCTTCTCCCGCCGCCCCCTATTCTGGTCCCCTTTATGCTGGATGGAGAAACTAAGAAAAAGCGGAGTCAATCCCCGCAATGCTGGTTTACTTCCGATCATCAACGGAAAAGATGTCTCTTTTCATCTATTCTCTTTCCTTCTATACCTCATCTCTCTTATGACCAATGAAACCCTTATTGCAAACAAAAGGTGAACATAAGGGCTGAAAGTTCTCTCCATCGTTTGTATGGCTTATCATGCTAGATCAGATTAGATCCCAAAAACAGTTTGACCTCTAATAGATTCCCAAATTCCCCACCGCATGACAGTCCTGTCAACTCGTGGAAATCAAACTAGCAAGTGGATTATAATAGCACACGTCTTTTGGAGAGTGAAATCCCTGGTATCGATCCAACCCGGATGAAAGTAAGGTGACGTCGCCGTTTTGAAAAGAGAGGGGTTGGCCTGTTGACCAAAAAAAGAGGTTCAGCTTTGCCTCCGCCCTCTTGGGTTGTGCACACTTTTATCCGGTTCATACACCTATACACTGTACATAACCATATCATACGTGCATAACTTTTTCTTTGCTTCGTTCATACCATTCCATGCTCTTTTTCCTCGTACGTGAGCATCATGGCCGGAACAGACACAAATGCACCAACGGAACCAACCATTCACCATACCATGACCCATGCTGATGAAACCACAGCAGGATCCACTACGGAAAACCCAACAAGCGCGACAATTGGTTGTATTGCGACTACTACTAGTGCTACTACCCCCCCTAGTTCACCTGAACCCGATTACACCTCGGAGGTGGCATCCAAAGATCAGCCAGGAGGGGAAGGATTTGGAGAGGATTATAGACATGACACGACATTCCTACTAGATATTACAGCTGAACCTAGTCAACCTGGTTTAATCAAAGGCGAACAGTGTCCTACTGACGATATCGCAGGCAACAGTTACGCCTATCTCCGCGACAACTTTCCCCACTGGCGACGCATGTTAGCGCATGATTATATGAGAAATACCGATGTCGATCATGAAAATAGACGCATAGGCATAACAACAACACCCGAGATCATCAATCCAGCTCAACTGGTACTGCTCCATATTGATGATCATGCCTGGGCTTCCGTTGATCATTACATGCAAGCATCCAAATTCATTCATCGGCCGGATATCTACATTAAGTTCACCTTGGATTCGAACGATCCGTTAGCTAGTTCGCCAGCTAGGCAAGCCCGTCAATTTGGAAGGACGATAGTTTTGGAGGAAGATCATATCAAAGCCTGGGAGATGCGGAAACCACAAGCTTTCAAACGCGCCTTGTTGGCCAAATTTGCACAGAATGCAGATCTCGGGAGAGCCCTGGTGGCAACAGGTTGGGCCAAATTGGCAACAAGAGGACGAACAGGGACTATCAAACCACAGTACGCCTTGATGTGGGTTCGAACGGTCCTTCGGGGAGAACAGGTAAATCAAATCAAAAAATCCATAACACTGGAAAGTGAGAGTAATTATCAAGATAATAAACATATGGACGAGGTAAGGAATGAAATTTTGTTTCTTTCTTTTTTCTTTCTAATCTACACAAATATGTGTATGTTATAACTGACGAGCCTTCTTTTTTTTCCCTGCTTTTTTTTCCCTTCAGATCTTTCGCTTGATCGAAGGTTTGTTTGGTAAAGATTTACGTCTTATGGCCGAACCGGCAACTGCAACCCTCAGTCATCCTCCTCTTTCCCTCCTATCATCATCCAATGAAAAGCCGTCTTCATTCTCATCTTGCTCATCATCACCTTCATCATCCAATCACCAAGGACTACAAATGCAAGACGCAATGAGTTATTTGGAAAAGATTAAATCAGACTATGCCGAGGATCCTCAAACATTTGACAAATTTCTAGGCATCATGGATGATTTTCGATCCGAAAGGTAAAGAAAAAGAAAAAGGATTAAGAAGACACGACAACAGGAAAAAAAAAGAGAAACTGAAAATGATGTTGACGACGTAAAACATAGGATCAATACGCCTCAAGTTTTGGAGCGTGTCACTCTGTTGTTTCGAGGGAAACCTGGGCTGATACGTGGGTTTTTGATGTTTCTACCTCCTGGACATTTGCTGGACATTTCTCCTGAAAATAAGCCTCATTTGGTCTATATTGCAACACCCACAGGCAATAAGATTGTCATCGATACCTACGAAGGCACCGTGAAATTGGATGTTTAGAATCACACCTTCTTTCTCTAGCACACACACCTATCCCATGTGCAACACAACTATGTGTCTACGGAATCCATTGACTTATTTTGTTTGTCCTATGCCACATAGTTATTCAACACATTGTCTTCTTTGTTCAGGATACAGAGAAACCGGGCGACTTCTTCCGTGCCTTTCTATTTCATTTTTTTCTACGTTTCCATCATTGTTTCTAACCATGTACACTGTTTGTCCTTGTAATTAACCTCCCCATTCGTCCCTTTTTTGATATTTAACCCACCGGAAACAAAAAGTCCCTCCAGCACTTTCATCTCCAACAGAAAAAGAAATAAAGAAAAAATATATTCATCTTACTTTTTCGAGACTATCGCTCTGGGGAAAGATCACAATAGAATATCCAACCGAAGTGAAAATGCGAAGCCAGTTATCATTCTCAAGTTTGAAACACATTATTACCAGCGCTTCCACAGATATTCTCTATTTTCCTTTTCCAGCATGTGGATACCCTTTTCTTATCTGCTCAGATCATTGAGTTTTACATAGGTCAACTCAATCCCTTTTCTTCTTTTATTTCATTTGATGATACAGTATGGCCCGATCTCTTAGCTTGCTGATGATAAGTGGCATATGAGCACAATGCCCAATTAAGCAAGTTTTTCTTTTTAAATCCAAGAGCACACAACTCATCCAGAATACAATATCGGATATCATGGGGAAAAGATAGCATCATCCTTTTGGTCTGTTGTAGTCTCAATCCATACTGTTTTATCTATAATACAAGCCAACAAAATCGTAATAGCCAAAACAGGAAATTTTAGTAATACAAGCTCTCGCAATGTGGTTTATAGGGAAATTTATGACCATTAAGACAAACTTCCACCTATTATATGCTTTCTCCCATGCACTATGTCTTTGGTTTCTTATGTTCTTATGTCCTCTATGTTGTTATCTGTTCTACGTTTGTATATCCTCTGTAATCCTATGTTCTTTTATGCGCTTATATCTTTATGCAATATTACCTATGTTTTCCTCTGCGCCTAAATGAGTGGTGTGAGAGCGGGTGGGGACTCGCCGCGAAGCGAGCGGGTCAACACTGGTCTAGTATAAAAATCAGAACAATGTTAAGGGCTGAAAAAGACGACATTGCGTGTGTCACAAGATTATTTTTCACATAATAGAAACATTTCTTTTAGATATCGTTATCTGTCAAAAAACGGGGACATCAAAGAACAATCAGCTGTCTTTTTTTTGGGTTTCATATACAGCATAAACGTCGTCCCTTCTTTTCTCATCATCTTAAACACGCTTTTTACCGGGATGTATTCCCTCAAGAAAAGAAGACCTCCCCGTTTGCCTTTTAAGCAATGTAGTCATGTCAGCAACATCCATTCAATGATTGATTCTCTACTTTGCGCAAGGCAAGTATGCGCCCTTAACTCAGATTAATATAGCTTATGAAAAGGGAAATAAATTATCAATGTATCCAGAGAAATAGCAATATGCTTCACTGTATGAGCATAGCGGAAAGAACAGGGACACATAATTCAGGTATTTTACATTTCCCCAGTTTTGTCTTCAGAATAACATTCTATTATCAATAGACGACAACAAACCCACTCGGAGTCTTCGGATTTCAGACGTTGCTACTGACACCGCCAGTGCAGACTTGCTCGATTATTTGTTTAAGCAAGATCTATGATGAGCGCTTAGCTCAGTATTGTCAGCATGGGATCTCATTTCAGGCCCTGTCAAATTGTAGTTAATCTCCCCCATTTTCCCCTTAGTGATACTGAATGTAAGACTTTAGCACACAGTAACTGTTGTAAATTTTTACAATTTGTTAAACAATCTATTACGCTGTCTGGCATATTGCGACTATGGAAAAGCCAAGTTTCCCATTACCGCTGAGTATCTTGAAACAAGGATATTCTTACCTTGAAAGAAAAAAAAAACCAATATTTTTCTATATCATCAGGCTGCAATGTCGCGACCTTTGCATCGGTCATTTGTCCCTTTGCTTCCATGTTGTTGTTGTTGTCATCCGGTTAATCACACACGGGGCGAGACAGGCAATATCAAGCACAGGATTACTACTGAGCAAGGTAACAGATTGGGATCATCCTATCAAAGACGAAGACATGCCATGTTCTATTCTGAAATAAAAGAGTGATATCCATTCTTGGAGAACGCGCTGTTAACTTAAACCTATTCAATCAATAATGTCTATGAACTGAAGTCAAACGGACAGTATTAACCTTTTGCGGCGGCCTCCACGTTAAACAACCGTTTGTTGAAAACGCTTGTCATCGCGAAGGGGGCGTTGGTCAGCACTTTTGGGGCAAGCACCCAAAGCAATAAGATTAAGCAGGCGGGGGAACCTATACCTTTCTATTTTCCCTTGGAAAAGAAAACCCCTACACGGTATAAGTAGGCCGTTGGTCAACACTCTGTTTCACTGTTACGAATGAAAAGAGCATCCAAGCCTGGTCCGATTGTCTTGGCAAATTGCAACATGACATTGACAATATTAACCTTTTGCGGCGGCCTCCACGCTAAACAACCGTTTGTTGAAAACGCTTGTCATCGCGAAGGGGGCGTTGGTCAGCACTTTTGGGGCAAGCACCCAAAGCAATAAGATTAAGCAGGCGGGGGAACTTATACCTTTCTATTTTCCCTTGGAAGAGAAAACCCCTACACGGTATAAGTAGGCCGTTGGTCAACACTCTGTTTCATTGTTACGAATGAAAAGAGCATCCAAGCCTGGTCAATGCATGCCAGTTCAACAGGGAAAAAGCAAAGAGAGTCGGAAATTTTCCAATCTTATAGTACGTCACGCGTACGCACGAACCGTATGAAGTGACGTGCATAATGCTGATATAACAGCTATTTCTCGCTTTAACCATCTCTCTTCGGGACGAAGCAAACATGAATAACTTCTACAATTATAAATACTTATCCAGTTCAGAATATTCAAATCAATATATCTCCTTTTTTGTTGAAAACCCGTTGTGCGAATGGAGTTTGAGTCATTTTATTGACTACTGGAATGCACGACGTCGTCGCGGAGCTATTAACCAACTTAAAGGGGCATATAGTGAAATTCTCGAAGCAATTCTACAAGATCGCAGTGTGCCAGACGGTGTTAAAGACGTAGTCAAAACGCTGCGTAAAAGCTTGAATAGTGGGGAACAGTTGAAGGTAAATAGCTAAATTGAGTATCATTCTGTATAATTGTATAAACCTATAAGCATACTCATTACTTGCTTGATCTCGTACATTCCCCAACTTTTCTTAGCGCGATGAAAGCGGTACCTCTACAATATACGTCAATCAAACCATTGGTGGCGATTACATAAGCGGTGATAAGATCAACATTATTGCTGATAAAGATGAGCTGGGACCTGAAGGGTAATTTATCGCGTACTTCGTTTTTGCCGACATCACGGTTGATATGGCTATTTGTTTTGGATTGAACAGAGCCGAATTGGGTGGTCCAGAAAAAACAGCAGCCACGGAAATCGCACGAACAGCCAGAACAACCACAACCTGAACTGCAGCAGGAGAGTGGAAGGGAACATGTAAGACCCGGTGTACTTGAACTAATTTAGAGCAACAGTAATAAATGTTAAAATTGGGTAACTTTTTTTTTGCTATTTCATAGGCATATGATGAATCTCTGTCTGTAACATCCCTTGCATCTCAGGAACATGTTCGAGACAGCAGCTTGGACCATGAACAAGAAGATCTGACTTTGATCTCCACCAATATAAGAATTCCGACACAAGACGATGGATACATTGTAAACAATGTGGATATATCTGTGTTATTTTATAATTTCCAACTCTATGTCAACAATCTGGTCAGTAACAAGCGCTTATACATGGAAAGTCATGTCCACCATATCCTGTAAGTAGCATATAACTAGCAAAAGCATAAGGCAATGAATCAAGTTTAAAAGAAAGAATACCCTTAAGCGATATTCATCAATTCTCACCAGTATATGTTTTGTATTTCCTACAGCGCCATGTCATCGGTTCTGCTCATCAAGCCGAAATGTATCGATGATGACCTCAAAATGTTCATAGATGACAAGATGACAAAATGCTTAGTTAACGCCATCAAGGAAAAGTTGGGAGTCGACAAAACGGAATTCAACGTTGACTTGATGCATAAAATGATAAAGACAATTAACGTAAGTTATGCAAAAAGTTGGTCGAATTCGATGTCCTACTCGTTTTTCCTTAACTTCTTTGCTTTTATTTGTTCAGGATGTACGAAAGGGAAAGCTCGACAGGATGGAGGGTGTAATGAAGTTATACACCATGAAACCGTCAGCAACAAAGAAAGAAGCAAAGATTATCGTGTCAATTGCAAACATGTAAGTCTGAAATTCGTATATGGGATGTGTATGCCCATAGACTTTATCCTAACTTCTGCGGTCTAATTTCAAATTATTGTAGGCTTACCAAGCTACCTGAAGACACGCTGATGGAAGACACAAAAGAACTTGAACTAATTACAAGGTATATCGATCCTGCTTTACACCCTCTGTTTGATGATCTGGAAAACGGGATCATGTTTCGCTGGTAAGTGTTTTTTCTATTTGTTTTCCTTTTCCTTCTGTCCTTTCTTCTCGTGGTAGGTTTTTTTACTGTTTTCTTACGTTGTTTTCTCTTCATATTTTGTAGGACGAGCACCAATAATCTGGAATCAAAGAAAGCAAGCAGCATATCTATCAGCCAACGTAGACCCGATTCCGCGATCAGCAAATTCGATGGTGTACATTTGGGACTTACCCTGGGGTTTGGAGAAGTCAAGTGTCATGGTGAATCAAAAAATCATTATGCCATTGCGAAAGACCTTGTAAGACTCGGTATCTTTACCAAAAATGCCATTGATATTGGAAAGTTGAAAGGCGTACTGTCATTCCAAGCGATCGGTAAGTAGATGTTGGAAGAGCTTGAATCCCATAGTCTCACTATTTGTATTCCTACGTTATCTATAGGTCGGCAAGTGACATTCTACATAACGGAATTGCTTTCTGACGGGTTGTACATAATGATGGAGATTTGTCGTGCTGAGCTGCCTGGCTCTCTCCGTGACTTGGCCTCTTATGTGGTTCATTTGAACGATATCTTAGATTTAGTCCATATCTTTCATACAGAATGTGTATCGGCATCGACAGTGGAAAAAGCTTTAATAGACTCAAAGAAAAGACCGACAATGACAATCCCAGAAACGAATCGTGTTGTGGAGTGGACAAGGGACAGAAAACGACGTTGCCTTACCGCTTACTACACTTGATTGTTTTTTCTGTTCATCGATTCCCAGTTCTTGTTAAACATTAAGCCTTGTGTTCATTCCCTACTCTCATTTCATGTTGATATACTTCATGTCCAAATTTATTTCCTTTTCAAGCCAAAATGCCTATCGTGATCATGATCATTATCATCATCGTAGACTTTATTCTACAATTCGTGGATGAACAAACGTTACGTTACAATGGCATAAAGTCATGAACGCTTTCTTATTCAAAACATAAGGAAAAAGGACAAAGAAGGTCTCAAAACAGGTAAGATGCAATAAACCTTCATTATTTTCCATCTTCATTAATTTCAACCTTTGCCTATTTTCAATCATTTTGAGATTCCCGAAAAAAACAGTGATAGAGATTTTCAACCCTCACTAAGTTTCAAGATTCAATGTGCATTGAGGGTTGAAATAGAATTGAGGTCTTCTTCAATAGCAAATTTTATATTATATTGTACAAAAGTAGTATCAATAATACATTTCATTTCTTAAAAATGCCAAGCAGGTAAACCTTTTTAATTTAGTATTGCAAGCAAGGACTGTATTTGGATTAGACACCTTTCAACTCATGACAAGAGATGAACAAGTGACTGCTTAATGACCAGCCAATACTGATGAAGAGAAGTGCTTTCTATGGATAATGCAAATTATTGCCCTTTCTTCATTAGCTTCATCCCTCGTATATTTTCAATCATTGGGCGCAAAACAAAGACAGTGAAATTAAGGGGAATTTACTGCATCTAAAAAGCAAAAGGAATATAAACAAGGGTCGGGACAAGCAAAATGCAAGGGATACGACGATGATTAGAGAAAGTCAGCCTTCACAGCAATAGTTTTCACATCTGTTGCGCTATCATATTCGTGATTGACAAAAATAAACCACTAGCTACAGTTGGCGTGGATTCACTGTGGGCTAAGATGAGAGTCAGGCTAGCCATGCTCCTCGTTCTCGAGATATATGACGGATAAAAGTTAACAAATTCTCTCCAAGAATTCAGCGCGCCTTGCCTACGTCCTGAACTTTTTTTGTGAGCAACAGACACGGAAACATGGTTAGACCCATCGGTATAAAAGGTTCATATCAATTGGTATGATAGAATAGCAAGCGTAAGTAAAAAGTTGTTTGTCGACAGTTCGATTATCCGCTCCAATGCATGAAGCACCGGGCAATGGATCGCAACATCGTCTACTTGGTTTCGTCTCTCTGTTTCTCTATTCAAATCCTTTTCCCTTTGTCTGCGATGCAAGGGTTTCCAGACACATTATACTGCTTGTGTCTATTGGTTTGCTACATGCATCAGCACGTTTTCTGTTCAAAGTATCAATGTGGCAAGGCATTCCAATGAAATTTTACCAAGTATGAGTCGGTCCATATTCTTCGGTTATTTTAGCGAAAAAAAAAAAGCTTTAGATAAGGAGTGTATCCGCCAATCATTCCGTTTCCTCCTTTCCAATGAATCCCACGAGTGAGATATGTCGAATAGCGGTTGAATGAAAGAACAAGTCCTTTTCCTTTTCCATCATACCGTCCTAAATGCCTACCCCTCCTCATAGTTTGTAAAAATAATTCCTTAATTTATTAATGAAGTAGTCGTAAGCCATAACGTATAACCATCAACAAACTACAGATGCAGAAAATAATGAATATATGAAAATGAAAACTGCATAGGAAACAGAAAGAGCCAGTCCGAGACCCATTTTTTGTTTACCTTAATAAGGACACCAAACCAGCTGGCATGAATTTTCCAGATCGGCTAAACCGAGTACCCATCACAATAAGTAATATGGCGCTGACCACTTTGGAGATAAAATAACGTCAATGCAATGATTCATATCCGAGAAAAGAAAAGGAAATAATGCTTACCTAATGCGATAGTCACATTTTTCGCGTCAACGGAGACAAGGTGAGCTCCATACGCAGCCGCAGCGCTGAAAGCGGTACCAGAGAGCAACGAGGCAACGCTACCAGCTATATGCGTACATAAGATATGGTTCTTTTACAATGAGCTCGGACTCTTTCCAAGCAAATAGTTACTATAAGAAAGACACACCTTTAAAGTAACCAACTGCACCACCTGTGAAAATCAAAACACTATAGGCATAACCTAGATGATCTGTCATGACGACGGCGAGAATCTGTCATTGTGTCAACAAGTGTTTTTTTATGCACGGAGTTGGTTTAGGTTCAAATGTATCAAAGCTCCTTTAACCCTTAGAATGAACTTTTATGTACCTTAGCTATAAAAGAGAGAAAGGGAGGAGAAAAAACGAAAAGAGAAGAAATGAGTGGGGTGATGCGTGGGTACGCGGCTCCCAAAAGGCTGGCGACTCGGAGTTTATTGGATGACGGGCATGAAAATTGACATCTATGTACACAGAGAAGAGAGAAACCAAGAGAGCAAACAGCATAAATAAGAACATATACATACAGTAACAAGAAACAAAAATAAATAAACATTGTCAAAGCAGAAGAGAAATAGAGAGATAAGATGCCGAAAATAACCACAAGATAAGCAAGGGGAGAGGAGAAAGGCCAAAGAAAAAGGAATCATCCATCACAGATGGAACCGTTTTGCTCTTTTCTTCCTTCTATCACCATAATGAAGAGACTCGAAAAAATCCAATCCGCCGTGCCGCATCATGCACTTGTTTGTAACAAGCCCAGTCCCTCTTCCAATGATCGCCCTAACCCATCAGAAATCCTGGATCATTCTCATTTACGAACAGGCAGTCGAGCTTCCCTCCTGAGTCATCCGCAAACTGTCCAAATGTACAGCGATATTGCTATCAAGCGAAAAGACATGTTGACTGTTCAATGCGATCTCGCCATCTTCCTTATCCAAGTAGCCAAAGCAACCAAAGAATCCGACCCTGATCGATCTTTCTATCTGACAGAAGCAAAAAAGCTATTAAAACGAGCAGCCTCACGAGGTTATGCCACGGCACAATATCATCTGGGCAATCTTTATATCTCCGGTCTTCTGCATAATAGTAATAAGGATAACAACGATCTTAAGACGCGATGGGACCGCGCCTTTGGGCTTTTCGTCCAAGCATCGAAACATCACCACGCCGATGCAGCTTACCGGTATATTCATTGTGCAAATTATTAGCAAAAAAACAAATATTTCAGCAAAATGAAAAAAAAATTTACCGTTTCTGTTTGTTTAAACCAAAATCTTTTCTTTCTTTTTTATTTTAGGGCGGCTATTTGTTATGAACAAGCTCTGGGAACCGGCAGAGATTATGGAAAAGCCATCCAGTTTTACAGGTAGCATGATCACTTATCAAAAGATGAGAAAGGAAATGCCTGAAGAAAAGAGGCTTTGCCCGGTTTGTACTCATTTTGTTTTAAAATAGAAAGGCAGCTGCTTTAAATCAGCCTGGAGCCATGTACCGTCTAGGTATGATAACACTTTACGGAAAATTGGGCATATCCAAAGACATACGTAACGGAGTGAAATGGCTTAAACGTGCAGCAGAGGCTGCCACCAAGGAATATCCCCACGCTGTCCATGAGTTGGCCTTGCTGCATGAACGAGGCACGGAGGGTGCAGTGTTATTTCAAGATACGGCCTACTGTATCGAGCTCTATAGTCGAGCTGCAGACCAACTGGACTACGCTCCGTCCGCTTTCCGTCTAGGTGAATGCTATGAGTACGGTCACCTTGGTTGCATGAAAGATCCCGCGTTGTCCATTCATTACTACGGACTTGCCGCTCGGCAGGGCCATGGCGAGGCCTGCCTGGCGATGGCCACCTGGTGTCTTGTTGGCTCCCCCAAGGTGCTTCTTCCGTCTGAAGCAGAGGCCTATGGTTGGGCATGTCGAGCAGCCGAAAAAGGTCTTGCCAGAGCCTTTTACGCAGTGGGTTATTTCACGGAGGTCGGTATCGGTGTACAAAGCAGTCCGGGGGAAGCAATACAATGGTTTCGAAGAGCAGCGGCTGCTGGCGATTCGCGCGCCATTCAGAAATTAAAAGATAGCGATCTATTGCAGGAATCAAACCCTAAACAGCAAATATGCAGTATCATGTAAATACATCAAGAACCAGATACCTTTTTTCTTTCTTTTTTACCATTTAATATACGTGCCTCTCCTCCTTCTTTTCCTTTGTCTCTCCCTTCTTGAGTTAAAGAGCACACACGGGATCATGGGAGAATAGATTAGCATTACTTCGTTATCGTATGATGATGATTACATATCCTATCTAAAAACGGTTCCCAGATTTGGGCAGTAACGTACACCCTTTTTTCTGGCCATGGTCTGGTCCAATCGAAAATCATTACTAACACTGGTGATCTGCATCTAAACGATTATCCGGGAACACAGGGACACGTTTAAAAACTGTGCTGCTGCCAAACTGACTAAGCATGATCTTCTTTGTATTATTGGCTCAACTGGCAATGACAAAGCAATTGCTTTTTTCTCTGATTGGTTAGCTGGACCCTTATTGTTTCCATGCTTTCCTAGTATAAATACCTGGCATGGCATGTTCCTTTCAACCAAAACAGCAACAAGAGACAGCAAACAAACAACGATTTATCATACAATATCATGGCTCCCTCACCCAAACATCACAAAATTGCCATCATTGGTTCCGGCCCTGCTGGTTTGTAGCAATTTTTTTTTTCAATCCTTAGCTAACCAGACAAAAAACAAAAGGTCACACGGCAGCTGTCTATCTTGCTCGTGCCAATATGACGCCTACTCTATTTGAAGGCATGATGGCCAATGGATTTGCTCCTGGTGGACAACTTACGACGACCACCGAAGTCGAAAATTTTCCAGGATTTCCCGACGGTATCATGGGATCTGAATTAATGGACAAGTTACGGCTGCAGTCAGAGCGATTTGGCACAGCTATCGAAACCGAGACCATTACAAAACTTGACACAGAATCCAAACCCTTCAAGTTGTGGAGAGAAGGATCAGAAGACCAAGCATTGCCTACCGATACGGCCGATGCAGTCATCTTGGCTACAGGTGCTTCCGCCAGACGAATGGGTGTCCCAGGAGAAACACAATATTGGCAGAATGGTATCTCAGCCTGTGCTGTTTGCGATGGTGCGCTACCTATTTTCCGCAATAAGCCCCTGGTGGTGATCGGTGGTGGAGACTCGGCGGCAGAAGAAGCCATATATCTGACAAAATGTAAAAAGACACTTCTTAAACCAATTCCAGTTTTTCGCTCACACTTTATGACCGATTGAACATTAGATGCTTCGGAAGTGCATGTCCTTGTCCGTCGTGACCAGTTGCGTGCTTCCAAGGTGATGGCCAAACGGTTATTAAGTCATAACAAGGTCACGGTCCATTTCAATACCGTCTTGATCGAGGCGATGGGTGATGGCGACGTCCTGACGGCTGTGTCGATACGAAAGAATGGCGTTGAAGAAAGTAAGATTTATGCAAGTGGTCTTTTCTACGCCATCGGCCACGATCCAGCCACGAGTTTGGTCCGCAACAGCAAAGTGGAGATTGATAGTGATGGCTATCTTAAGACGATCCCAGGCAGCTCGATGACCAACGTGCCAGGATTATTTGCAGCAGGCGATGTTCAAGACAAACGTTACCGACAGGCGATCACAAGTGCTGGCTCTGGATGCATGGCCGCCTTGGACGCTGAACGATACCTTACTGAATTAGAAGCTGAGCAAGAGGAAGATCAAAAACATTAAGACCAAAAAAAAGAATAACTTCCCCTCCATAAAACATCCTTCGCACCTTTTACAATGCCAAAAATAAAACGTTTATCATACTACATCAATGATTTCGAACGTCCCTCATAAAAGGGAACTGTTTTGGCTCGCGTGGAAAATATCGTGTACTTATATGAACTTTGGTCTTCATAAATACATCTATATATCCAGCAACGCATATTTATTTTATGCACCAGCACGCAATATTCTGAAATAGCCACAAAGAATTGTTTAAGCTCTGTCTTCCTGAGGATTCTTGCTGTGCCCGAAAAGAGCAAGGAATGTACTGTACTGCAATTTCAAGCGGCGACAACTCGCTTAATCTGCTTGATGACGCCAATGTTCATTTGTGACTGTTGAGATCGTGCTCACCCGTAACCCATCATGTGGAGGACCAACGCTTGGTTTTTTCTTTACTTATAATTTTTTTTTTCTCTTTGCAACATGTCTGGATCAGGAAACCAATCTGGTGAAGAAGGTGATATCGACTTGAAGGAACAAGACCGTTTTCTTCCTATTGCAAAGTAATAAGCATTTTGATGTGTTTCCTCAATCATCGTGTATACTCACATGTGGTAAAGTGTCGCACGTATCATGAAAAAAGCATTGCCAGAAAACGCGAAGATCGCCAAGGAAGCCAAAGAATGCGTTCAAGAATGCGTTTCCGAATTCATATCGTTTATCACTAGCGAATATCCTTTTTATTTTTGTGAAACCATATTAGAACAAAAGACGTGTTCGATATTTTATGGACAACACGCATTACCCTTAACTCTCTTTGTTTCTTCTTTTTACAGCCAGCGACCGTTGTCAGCAGGAAAAACGAAAAACGATTAATGGCGAAGATATTTTGTGGGCAATGCAATCACTTGGATTTGAGAATTACGCCGAGGCATTGAAAATCTATCTTGCAAAGTATCGCGAGGTAGAGTAGAGGGAACAAAGAAAAAACAATAAGCATGAAATTGACAGACGCACGTGGCTTTCATTTAGACGACCAAGATTGAGCGAGCAACTTCATCTGGAAAGGAAAAAGAGGAAGAAGGTGCTCCTGGACATCCCCAATTGTATGTGCAGCAAGCACCTAACCCAGAGCATGCCGCTGGTCAGCCTCATTACTACAATGGTAAGTCCCACTCAGACCATAAAATAAGTTCTAAGTACGGTCACGACTGCGTAGCCATTGCGCATCAATTCTTAGACCAGAATAAGAGTTAGAAAAAGATCGTCTTGTTTTTCTCTCAGAATATGCCAGCTTTGTCGCCAGTTATCTATTCGCGCTCGCTTGATCTCTCTCTCTCTCTCACACACACAACGCACGCACATATTACTTACATATATTTCCTTTTTGATCCTATCCCAATCTTTTTCTTATTTCAAATACTGGTTTTCTTTGCAAGTAAACAAACGAAAGATAAATGCCAAGATAGATAAAGTTCTCGTTTGTTTAGTTCTTAATGCCGTATTGAGCCTTGTATTCCCGCATCAACTTGAGTTCGTCCGCATAGGTACCCTTTTCTTCCATGAATTCCATAATATGATCCATGGTGATGATAGCACGCACGGGCACATTGTTCTTTTCCTCAACAGCTTGGATCGCGCTCTTGCCGGAACCATCAGGTGCAACTTCTGCACGATCGACAGCCACCAAGACACCAGCCAGCTGGGCATTGTTCTGCTTAATGATGCCAATGGATTCATTGATAGCTGTACCGGCGGTGATCACATCATCGACAACTACCACCTTGCCGTGCAGAGGGGTGCCGACAATATCGCCACCTTCACCGTGGTCTTTCTTTTCCTTGCGGTTGAAAGCGAAAGGTGCCTCCAGCTGATGTTCGGCTGTCAATGACAAGGCCGTGGCGCAGACCAGAGGGATACCCTTGTAGGCGGGACCAAAGAGGACATCGTACGAGAACTGGGCATCGACCAATGCAGCGGCATAGAAACGACCAATGGCGCCAAGGGTCTTGCCACTGTTGAACAATCCGGCATTGAAAAAGTACGGCGACACACGTCCAGACTTGAGCGTGAATTGGCCAAACTTGAGCACATCGTTGGCAAGAGCAAATTCAATAAATTCACGTTGATAGTCCTTCATGTTCGCCGTTTTGGGAGGGGGGTGTTTTTTTTAGAGAAAAAAAAAGTTTCTCCTCTTCGAAACGATGTGGGCCTTCAAAAAGCCCGGCCCTCCATGTGCGTGACTTGCCTTTTCATTTCATGGTTTTGCCATGGAAGAACATACCCCACTTTTGCTTGCAGATGAGGCAGAAAGAGAAAAAAAGAGAGGTTCTTATTTTTCTTTTTACCTTGCCAGGATAATTTCAATAAAGTAATTCGCATTAATATATAGTTTGGATAGAAAAATTGCTACAAACATTCGATGATATTCGCTTATGTGAAGAGGGCTTCTGTTCTTCACGTTAGTCTGTTCTGCCAAATCCCGATTATATTTACAAAGCCTTTGAACATTTTTTTGCGGCTATTTCGTAGACACGTTTTACGCATCGCTTTTAGGATAAGGAAATGGCTTGACTGCCACAGGACAGGCGTATCGCACAGCGCGAAAGACCAATTGCGTCGTTTCTGTAAAGGAAATATTAGCTCGCTATTGCCTGTGCTGGCTCACTTCATCATCGTGTTCAGGGTTTACGTATGAAAAACAGATACACTTCATTAGCCGTATTGTCCTGAAGCTGTTTTTAATCGAGTCTCAAGTTGTTCAGTCAGAAAACGCGTATACCAAATAAGGCGATACAGGAACCAGTGTGCTTTACTTTCGTTTCTGCTCACTACTGGAAAGCTAGGCTTACATTCTCCATAAATTCATTCACACAAAAGAGGTCTATATTCTAATTGAATCCGTTTCGAGTTGAGTTCAGCGTGATGTACTTGATGTAGCGAGATGCATGTTAAGAGCTTAAATATTTTGCCTTGGGGACGCATTGGACTTCAGCACCGGGGGTCTGGATGAGGAGGCTTGGCTCGTTTGCCTTTAACCCAACCCTCCATTCCCCTCCCCCCACTCTGTCTTTAACTATGAACCGTCTGCCCAGCATTGTTAACCGTCGTGCATTGAACGCCTCCATCTCTCGACGTGGATATGCTTCCAATGCAAACACTCAGGAATTCCCTGCAGAAAGTAAGCGTTTTTATTGTTTGGGGACCCGAGTACATTGAAACTGATTATTTCCGGGGTGAAAATAAAGCATTCGGCAAATTCTGGCGTAATGTTGCTTTAGTCGCCGCTGCAGGTGTTGTTTGGTTCAAGGTCGATGAGCATATCACAGGCGCCGGTGAGGTACGGTATAGAAACACATAAACGAAATAAATTTAGAAAAACACAACAAAAACGTTATATCCAAACGATAGAGACTGATCAACGAACCACAAAAAATTCTTTGTTCTAGCAAAAACATCCTTTCACCAAATGGATCGAGGCTGTGATGACCCCCAGCGAAGAAAATGATCGCCTTACCGCCGTTACTTTGGATGCTGCAGGAAAAATTGCAGACTACCGGTAAAAGATCCGAATACAGCAACCGCATTGTGTTTTCTGATGGATTTGCCATGCACTACGGTTTTTAGATTGGTTACCCAGGAAGCCCAGCGTGCCCCTATCTACCGTATGAGAAACCCTGAGTAAGTTAATGCATGAACGAATATATAAATGGAAAGAGAAAAGCTAAACAACAATTCGGAATTGAACTTTTAGATCATTCGAACGAGCAAGTCCCCGCGCATTGTCAGCGGGTTTGCAAGCTGACCTTTCAGACCTGAAGATCAGATCGGATTAGAAGAGGTGAATCCGTATAACAATAAACTTATCATAAGCCTAGAGAACAAGGCAAAAAGAAAAGCCATGCATCGAATGATCAGTGCGCTTTTTCCTGTGAATGATCTGTTTCTTTCTCTTTTCTTTCTGTTCCCGGCAACTTGCACCTTGCCATCCACTTTTTTTTATTTCGCTTAAAAGTTGCCAATTCATACGACGTCGCCATACTCCAAAGCCAACACGAACTCAGCGCCCCATGGAATGTTGTTCCTACTGATACCAACAGATTTCCAACTTACGGCAGGAATGCCCATGTCTGCTAAGAATAGCTCGCCTGTAACTTCTCGAGAGGTGCATCCTTGTTTCGGTGCACCAAAACATAGGGTCCATTTTGGTCGGATATAATGCATGACGTGGAAGGGATGCCCTTTCGATCAAAGCGTTAATGCTTTGACGTGTTGTAGATAGAGAGGCTTACCATCTACACCATTGACACCACTAGGAAAATCAAGGCTCAGCACGGGGGCCTTGTTGTTATTGGCCCAGTCCATGGCATCCCACACAAGTTGGCGTGTATCATGGTTGGAGCGAAGATCCTTTAACGTAGTTTGACATCCCATTAAGGCATCTATAATTAAATCCACAGGCATTGTATACTGTTGCGGTAGCTCTTTGGGTAGAAAAGTTAATTCGTGAAGCTAGGTAATCCCAGTTTGCTCACCATCAATGGATGCCACAAACCGTGCGCCAGCATATTCAGCACATCGCTTTTGTTCAGCAACATCTTCGCGTATAAACGTTGATTTCCCACAAGCTAAAAAGACAATCACTTGACAGGCACGATTGGCAAGATGGCGAGCGGCAGCAAGACTATAGCTTCCTGCGCTGTTATTTCCCGCCAAAATCACTACAAGTGGAGCTGCATTATGATTATCTGGTTGAATTCTGCGATGTCCACCTGCGAAAGCAATTATCCAAGATGAATAAAAAAATATTTCCTGAACCAATCTGTACATACCTATTGCCTTCAGTGCCATCATACTTGCTCCATGCCCAGCATTTTCAACCATCATTTTTTGATTAGGTCCCGTTTCAGTAGCTATGTAAGCATATAGCCTAATTATTTTCCATTCTGCTTTGTTTCTTACAGGGCTCGTTTTACTTACCACATATGTCTTCCACGCGTCTCATTTGGTCTGGGGTCACGACGGGACATCGAATACCACCAGCAACTGTTTTGATTATGGGGCTCTTATCGTCTTCTTTTTTCACTTCATCTTTTTCTCGGACTTTGGGTTGAGCCACCTGAACTGGTTCTCGTACTTCAACAGGGGCCGCTCTCTGACTTTGATCAGCCGCTGTCTTTGATTCTGGCGCTTTGCCGTTGACCCGCGATCGGGCTTTAGGGGGTATCAAGGAGGGTGGTACATTGATGCTACTACGCTCACCCTGTTTCTGCTGCACTGTTTGCCCTGCAATCGGTTTTTCGCCAGTTGGGGGGCTGGTTACAGTTGGTGAAGTTTCCGTTTCAGGTGATGGAGTAAATTTTGCTGGTACGACTTGATTATCGTTGGGTTTCTAACGTCGTCCATCAGTTAGACAAAATGCAACATATTGATGGTAATGATAGGGCGAGTAAATTACTTTAAGAGTATGATGTTCGCGCTCTACTCCGTTTGCGCTGGGTCCCTTTTCAGGTTCTGTCACTTTTTTGCCACTTCTTCCTCGTGACTTCACAAACTCCTTGTAATCAGAGAATACCACTGTTTCCAACAGGCGTCTATTACTTTGCGTTTGTGAATCGGCAAATACAGGTAGCTTGGGAGGCAATTTTGGGGTAGAAGGGGTCTTGTTTGCTTGTTGTGGTGCGTTACTCAAGGTTTCTAAACCGGTCGACGCTTTATCCGTTGTTGGCCTATGGGTATGGTCAGTTCGTGCCCAGAGAAAGACGTGTCAACAGTAGAATTGCTTACGGTGTGGCTGCTGGAGTTGTTTTCTTTTCTCGCTTCTGCTTACTATCCGGAGAACCTATCTAAACCACAATGAGAGTCCAAATAAGAAAAGAGAAAGCTATTACTTGTAGCTTACACTGATAATGGCTGGGTCAACAAACGGCACCTGTGCCGAGGCAGATGCTGGTGAAGGTTCTGTTCGATTTACCTTATTATGATGCTTGCTGTCTTTTTTCGTCTTGCTTTTGGATTTCTGTGGTTGAACATTTTTTGGCTTGGATGTTTCGGACTGGATATCTGCAGGCGTCTCGCTGGACTTCGGTTGCAGTGGTGTCTGTGCCTGTATGACCTTAATATCTCTAATGCGCGAGCCAGGAATATCAAGAGTGGGAACGTTAATAAGTTCACCCCGTACGGTTTGGACTTCCACTGTAAAACGTTTGTTAATACATAATGAAGGAGACGTAAACGTTAAGTTGATGCTAAACCAGTAACAGAATTTAGCCACTCACCAGAAGCTAGAGTCAAATTATGTGTCGTCTTGTCAATTCCTGATACGGTTCCCACGACGACATCGCCTTCGTTAAGAATGACTTTCAGACATAAGCCCAAGTATTCGGCCATTGAAACAAAGAAGCGATGAATCAGATGCTTGTCTGTCAGAGGGAGAAGCTTTAGGAAAGTAGGGCAGTCACGGTCTTGTAGGCAATGACCCGTTTCAAGCTGCCAAAACCGACCGTGTGTGGAACGGTAACAAAACCAACATGTCACTCGTTGATACTCAGTGCACTACCTAAAATAAGTGATACAACAGTACATGGAGAAATATTTACGATTTCGCTTGCGTTCTTTTTCTCTTCTGTTTGTAAGAGCTTAGGCCTTCGAGCTTGAAGAAGGATTAATCCGTATACCGGAAATCCGTTTTCACAGCGTTGGTGATTTGATTACAACCGATTTTAACTTTAACTTTGTTTGTACATTAAAAATAGAAAACATTGCTTATGCTGATGTCCAGTCAAAAGTTTGAAGAGTGGAAAAGTTGCTATTGCAGGAAAAGTACAAAATCAAAATCAGGTAGCATACAATTAATCAACAGGTTTTCCTATCTATAGCAAGACAAGATGCAATAAAAGATGATATGAACTGCATATGTGCGCTAGTTTTAGATGCAAAGTTTTATAATCAAGTTTGCAGTTTCCTTTCTTCTAGATGATGAATTTTGCAATGAATGGCTCTCATCATTGGAATCTGCTTAAATCTTGTTTAACACGTATTGGCTGTGTCAAAATACAATCCATTATCCTAAAAGAAATAGGAATTGGGACAAAATACATTTTACTTGATTTAATCTTGGATATTTTTAACAAAACTATTATTAATAACAAAAAAAAAGAAGTAATTTTTTCTGAGATGGAATTACTGGTCATTGTATGAAAGCGAAGTTGCAAAGGAATCGTCTATGGGATAGTGGTGCAAGCTGTCCCATGGTTGGTCTGTCCATTTCATGACGGGGGAAGTAGCTGGACCCGCAGCCACTTGATTAGCAGTAAAAAGAGAGTACGATGAATCGGCAGGGTTGAACGGCGTTATTAGCAACGGACATACGGGAGAATACCAATAGTCCATAGAGGAAGACATATCCGAATAAATCGAAGATGAGCCTGTACTGGGTGATGATGTAGAATAATTCACCGTAGTTGGATAGCTCAAATACAGATTGGAATCACACGGCTCGAATAGATGCAATTGTTCCTGGTCAACAGGGTAACAAGTTAACTTTGTGTGATAAGGCTGTCTGTCACAATAATAAGCATGATTTGGAACCGACGGATGTTGCTCGAACGATAAGGACCCTGATGTTGATGTTACCATAGCGTCATAGGTGACATCGGCTTTGCTATGGTCGCGTTCCTTGTTCTTCAGCGTCTTTTCTCCTTTCTTCGTTAGGCGGCGAGATTGATTTGGTCTATATTTGTAGTTGGGATACCTAAACATTTGCGAGGACATCAGTTAGAGAAATGTTCTTTTTCTCTATTCCTTAATGTGTTTACATAGTTGCATGCTGCTTGGATAGCTCCAATGCTATCTTACGGTATTTATCTTGCTCTTCTTTTGACTCTGTATGCCACCATTTCGCCACAACTTTCGAGATATCGCGATGATTCGCTCCAGGGCAGTGTAATCTGACTAATTTAAGCATCTCCAAACGGTAAGCCATGAAGCAGTTCACAGGGCGGGGAATGTGATTAGGATCGCGCTTGATGGCTCGTTTCCTTTGACGACGCTTTTTGTCAGTGCTAGACTTGTCAGCCAGAGAAAGCAGATCATCAAGTTGGTTGGCAGTCAAGGTTGGAAATGAGCTACTGTTGTTACTACTAGTAGTTGTACTACTGGCAGTAGTAGTGATACTGGTCGTAATTCTCTCACAGATACCCATAGGAAAATGAAACGAAAAGTAAGAGAAAAGCTCGACTTTTTAAACCGTTTTTTAAGCAATCGAATATATAATCTCCCCCGCATCACACATATCTCTAGATCCCAATTTAATCTAAAGCTCTCCACAATGAAACTCTGCTTTTTCAACACAAAGACCGCGCCGACAAAGAAGACCAGAATAATATGGAGTACCAAATTAGCAAAATAAAAAAAATCCCGTAAAGGAATGTGCTTTCCTCCATAACAATCAATTTCTGTTAACGGCAACAGAGAACAAGTACAGCTTTTATTTCAGGTTTTTTGTTGGTACATTTAGGCCTTGACAGCGTACTTGCGACGGGGGAAGTAGGCCAACTTCTTCTGCTGCTTGACAGTCTTGAGGCTGCGCTCATAGGGGGTCAAAGCTCTGCGCATGGCACGAGTCTTCTTGACGCGCAAGTCCAAGGGAACGAACTTCTTCTTCTGGTAGAAGAGAGCAAGTTGTTCACGCTGGGTTTGGTTGATGACGGTCAAGACACGGGCAACGTTCTTACGGGCCTCACCACTACAGAAAAAGAAGAAGAAAAAAAAAAAGAAACATTCAGTACCACTTTCATTTTCCTCTTCTTTTTGCACCATGAGTGCTTCTTACATCTGCTGGAGCTTGGAAGAAGAACCACCGGCAACCTTCTGGACACGAAGGGAAGCAAGTTCTTGCTTCTGCTCGTCAAGAAGCTTAAGGAGCTCGGTTTTGTTCTTGTTGCGGAGTTCGTGAGCTTTAACGATGGCCTACAATGGCAAGGAAATAATAATCAGTTTTCTCCATTCGTGAAACATAACAATAGATTAACGGGGAAAAGGGAAGCCGAGCAAGGAAAGCATATTTGTAACATTGCAATATACAGTTCTAGCCTTCTGTTCTTTGAACCTATTTTCACCATGTTGCTGATGCATTGGCCTTCCCGATGACCACGATCAGCTCGACTTGTTCCCCTTCCCCTGCTCCGTAACAAAGATATCCACCCATCCAACCTCAAGATCAACCGATGTACGATAGGATGATGGATGTCGATCAAAATATATGAAATGCTATTGACTCACCATGGGAACGGTAGTTGCAACAAAGAGTAAGAGGAGGAAGCAACTAGCTGCACACTGGGTTTCTTTTGTCTCGCGGCCCGGACCTTCCTTTTCGGCAACTTGATCTGAGATTGAAAATGAAAAGGGCGACAGACAATGGGACTTGCTAGAACTGGCTCCACTTCAAAAAGTCTCATCGCACGAAGCTTGATGCATCCACTTGTATAGACAAGGTAGTCACCTCCTCTGCCGATCTACTTGTTTCTACCGTACTGCGTATCAGGAATACTACAATGAATCCAATCCAACAATGAGACAACCAAACACCTATTGGTGGACACGAATAAAGTTGGTCCAAAACTCACGTTTGAAGAATACTGAAATGTTCGCGCACGAACAGACATGGAGCAACTCAGATTTTACAACATCTTCAATGCGGATGAGAGAAGAACAGTTGCTCTGTTATTTGCCGTAACACGAATATGAAAAAATTCCCTTTGAAGTGTGTTGCTAAGCGTCTTCTTGACGGTCTAAAACAAATCATCGAACGACTTACTCAACAGTTCAACCGACTGATGATCCAACTAAAGAATTGTTTATGATTCGATGAGAATACACTGCAAACCTTTCGTTCAAAAGTGTCTATGGATTGGTTCACAAGTGAGAGACACAACTCAAAAATCGTTGAGTCCGTGAGCATGGGAAGCTTTCGAGGCCATTATCGTAGCTTTTCACGGGTAAATGTATGGATGAGATGGATACGGATTATCATACGAAGAAGCGTTGTTTTGGAGTGCATGACGACTTTACTTGTAGCTCCGGTAGTAATCTCAGACACGCATACAGACAACTGATTAAACTTTTTCTCACGATGTTAACTTACAATGTTATGCGATTTACATTTTCAATGCAAGGAATGGATTACGACGTGTGGATAATGAGAACATACTGACGTGCAAACACATCGTACGGCTCTTCGACATAATTTCAGAGGAATTAGGAACATGGCTACGTTTGAGCAAGCTCAGCTTGTAAGAAAGGCCATAAATACTGTTTATACATTGATTCCTTATTTTTGGGGATTTCAAGCACACAGTACGGCTTGGCTGGAGACATTGTGGTACATAAGATGGAATAGAGGTTCAATGCAATGATTTAATACTGATGAAGAAGATATTCGACAATAATCATCAAAGATGGTTTGAAACTAATTGAATGTGTGCATTGAATAGGTTATTAGGCACATATTACAATTTGAGTGTCATTGCAAAAACCCTTAGCCTGTGTAGCAGCGACGAGAATGACCATTACCTTTCTTGGTTTATATGTGGCCATCGGTGATACCTTCCCAGAAGCGAAACTAGATTTTATCATTAGCAGCTCTTCTTCAATATGATACATGAACCTTATTGATACTGAAGGACGTGGCTTGCAATGAAGAGTTTATTTTTGGCTGATCGGGGAAGATGAACGAGGAAATGCAAAAGCTGGATGCAGTCATTGATCCCATTGAGCACGTTGAATTTTAAGCGGCACCTGAAAAACACTGCTCCATTTTTGGGTCTTCCTTAATCGAGTCAAGTTTTAAGCCTTTCTCTCTCACCCTTCTTCTTCCTCGATTGCCTCCGTTGGTGCTTTCATTTTGACCACCAACGTTCATATTATTAACTATGGAAGACGGCATTATTGAATATGTCTTTGATAACGTCGATGATTTCTATGCTGGTAATCTCCGTCGTTCTTTTTTTTTTCGATCCTTTTTTCCGGTTGACACTAAAACCTGGTTACCCTACTCCAGAATTAGACGACCTGCTTCGACAGCCCTTTAGAGATGTCGAAAGTACAACGACACAATATCTTCGATTTTTGATTCGATTTCAGAGTAAGAAAACATAGTGAGGACAAAAGGAGGCATTGGCTATCCCCCCTTCTTTGTCTTCGTTTATAAACTAATCAAACGTAATCATCATAGAGGACTTCATCCAAACTTCCACCGAGATTGCTCAAGTAACCTATCGATTTCTTGATTCGTCGTTCTTCCTCGAACATACTACAACTATACTCAGTCATATCTTGCATAAACATTCTCTGGCTTCTTCTGATCCAGACGAGCTGATGTTTGCGTATTCGATCTTGCTTTACGCAGGAAGGGAAGATCCACGATGGATGAAATATATTATATCAGAGGCCTACAGGAATAAGCAAAATAGACTTTTACGGAAATTGCTGAATGAAATCAAGGAATTTGTCGGCGGTTATCCATGTATGACCGTTGCATTACCTCTCGTGTTCGAAATGTGCAAGGTTTCCAAATTACGGAAAGCTGATTTCGGTAAGACATCGTCCAAAAAAAGTCCTCTTTCGTTTTCGTCGTCATAAATGCTTAACCTTTTCAAATCGATCGTTCTTCTTTTCTACTGTCTGTCCAGATGCACTGTCTCCTGGACTTCTGGACTTCTTGCTCGATCTAGTTGAGTCTACTCGCGGGGATGCCGAAGAATCTTTCAATTACGATCTGATTCGTTTGATCCTGGTATTCAACGAACAGTTTGTGATGACATCGCATAGTAGCAATAGAGTAATCGAGGTGCTCACTCGACGTATTGATACCACAAATACCTTTAGTGCAAATCTAATCTTCATGCTAAATCGATCAGGTACCCTAACTTTACTATTTTAGGAACGTCATTTCTCATTTTTGCTATGAACAGATGATTCGCTAGTACAATTTCTTATACTCAACCTTCTGCACAGCATCTTCACTTGTCCAGCATTATACGAATATTTTTACACAAACGATCTTTACGTTCTAGTTGACGTCATCTTGCGCGAAGTATGTGACCTTGGGGAAGAAAAAGGAGCAGAACGAGTAAGTCCAGAATCTTGGAAAATAGTCTATCATCTTTGCAGAAAGTTGTGCAAACGAAAAAAGGGCTCCTTACTTATCTATGTCTCTCTATCTCTCTGATTCCTAGGTACGAGAAGCCTATCTGCTTGTCCTTAAGCCGCTTCTTATCAATACCCAACTTCGTCAAGCACCTTATAAAAAGAGCGAAATACACAAGACCTTGTGTTCTATGATCACTCCAGCATTGCATAAACCCGTTGAACCCACTACCCAGAAAATCGTCAAACGCATACTCGAAGAATGGTGGGAGAAGATTTGCGAACACCCTGTTGCACCTGTTCTTGGTGTGGATGTCAAAAATGCCATTATTGAAAGCAGCCAAGGTTCCAATGCCGTAGCCAGGTCGGCTGTCCCTTCTCCCATTCCTTCCTTCAACTCCTTATCCATCTCAGACCCACCTTCACCTAAGTCCGAAGCGGAGGCTCCCTCCAAAGAAGACGTATCTCTACCCTCCGCAGACCTCAACAGGGGTGTCGTTTGCGCAGGGGCATAAGCGAATTTTTCTCGATTATTTTTATTTTGTTTTTGTTTTGCTTTGCTTTTGACTTGATCCCCTTAGAAAGTAGAACCATAATTATACGTACTCCTTCCGCGAGCGTGCTCTCTCTCTATCTCTTTCTCCCGATCAGAGCTCGTGTTATTCTCTTTCTCTCTCTTTGTTAACACAACCATTCAACTCATCTCAACCTCTTTTCTTCCTCTTAATCCGTTCATCCAACAATAAATCATACGCATAGAGTTCTGTGTGCAACGTCTCTGTCTCGCTCAATGCTGCAGGTTATCACTCATTTGTACCTTTGTACAGGCTGAAATAGACTTTTTTGCTTTTATTTATATGTGTTTTTGATGAATGCGTGTTTTCTTTTGTTTTTTTTTTCGTTCTTCTGAAAGATTTACATGCAATGTTATGTTTCTATGTGCGATGGAAATTGTTTTTCTAATCCTTCTCATTACTCGTTCATTTTTTTCTCTCCTCGAGGACCGGCCTATATAGAGAGTACGACCTCATTGATTAGACCAATCCAAATCCCTTTGCATTTTCAATGGCGGTTACTAATCGGTCTCGAAGCTTCTCACGAGACTTGTATTCAGGTAGTAATAGTCGAGAGAAACAAGTGAGCGAAGTGGGTAGCCTACCAAAAAAAAGAGTGTATAAGGAAAGATACCTCTGGTGAATAGTAGCTATTTCTTTACCTATCACTATCGGGCCCATTTCGTTGGATAACAAACGTCAATTCTTTAAGTCCACCCACAGGGATACGATCACTTGCAGTAACAAAGAGCAGAAGCTTACGCTGTTGATCAACCGAAAGATCCCGATGGACCACTGACCAAAATTGTCTAGAAGAAAAAGCCGATAAGTTTATACCGTGGTCACAATCTATTTAAGCGAAGAGAACCTACCGAATTGTTGTATGATTCGGGCCGTATCCATCATCATAAGCTGTCACTTCTTCGAGCTCTTTCATGTCCAAGGGAATACTTTCAGGTCCTTGCAACAAACCACATGCTACCATTTCCAGTTCGTCTGCCGTACAAAGTCCTAGGGCTTTGTTTCCCACCACGCTCCAGACACCTCGACGAAGGGCAAGGATTTGATCCCTTTGAGCTTCATAAAGGAAATACTTGCAATAATCGCTAACGTACGCTTCCCGATTCTCATTGGTTACAGGGATCTTATCACCATTCTCCTTCAAGGGAACCGTTACCACACCTTGACCAAAGACGTCCAGTGATATTTCATAGTTGCGGCAAAAGACATCCCCGACCTCGTCTTCCCACTGGAGTAATTGATGCAACCCGTTGGCAAGAGCTGGCCATCCATCTTCCAGATCGGATAATACAAATAACTGCCGCCGCTGGGCCATGGCCTCTACCAAGGCTTCGTTGGATACGACCACGGCTTTCCAAAGCACTTTGGGAAATTGAAGGTTCATAATCACACCGTTGTATATCGCCAAACCCATCATAATGCCAACCATTTCATATATCCGAACATCAGGTTCTACAACGGGCCGAAACCAGCATAATCGGGTCTCTGGGTCGATGGTGAAGATGCCCATCTCGTTAGAAGCAAGCTTGTCGAATAGGACGGAAAAGAATTCTTTCTGTACGCCACCCTGGTCCATTCCTTCTTCACCACCTTCGATGAATTTCACCTTGAGAGGTTTCTTCAAGTCAGCCCATTTGCAAGAGACCTGATGCCACGTATCCTCGATAAAATGCTCTCGCCGAATCTCCAGCAGTAAATACGGACACGTCGCGCTCTTTAAGTTGGCTTCGATATTCCTGACCATACGTGGCGCATCGGATAACAATCGTTGGGCATGAACTACCAGCGTATGATTGACGCAAGCGTCCTCATACTCCAAGGACATTTGGGCCATCGCATCAATGTGAAGAATTTTACCTTTGACTGCAGGTGGTAGCAGGAATGAATAACTAAACCATGAAAATTGGTATTCGTTGGCAAATGGATAAGGAAGCAAGATCGAAGACGAGGTTGTCGTAAGAAAGAGACGGGTTCGACGTTGTTGCTCGTTCAGACCACAGTAGCGATGACTACCTGAATCATACGAACGAGAAGCTGCTGAAGCAATCGCTGCTGCGGAATGTCTACCCTCCCCGTGCAGGAGCACACGTCTCCATATTCTGTATTCGTCCTTGATATTGATTTTCTTGCAGATGCCTTCATTATAAAATTCACTGGCCGGTAAAACAGGCGACGACGGATTCCATAAGTTAGCTTCATCTAGTACAGAATATGTAATTAATTTCAACAATTCTTGTTTCTTCATCGATCTTACATAGTAGTTCTAAACATTTCGCGGTCATGATCATCGTATCGTGTTCTCCCTGTTTGTATGGCCCAGAATGGAAATGAGCAAGTAGATATCGCTGTAAAAGTTTTACGAGGCGGCTCATTTGTTTTTCAGTCATACTATGATACATGCACGTCAATGCAATCCATTTTCGAACGGAATGGTTCTTTTCTATTTCCTTTACCTCGCCATCATTTGCCGCAGTATGGCTCGTACAAGACAGCGCTTTCGCAAAGCTATTTTGCTTACAACTTGAATAAACTTTTGGTTCAGAATTCCCGGCCAGGTGCTTGACCATGACAAACGTATAATGCTAGAAAATTCTTCCGAATCATGCTTCGTCATCAATGAGTCCGGCCATAGACTAATCCATTGAGATACACATAATAGCGCTCGACACCATTCGATCATGGTATCAATGCAGCATGGTTCTGTCTCCTCGATTCTATCTCCATCAATAACAGCATCTACATTCATATTCATGCGGTCCAAAAGCGTTTCGAAGCTCTGCGACATCTCCTCCACCATCTGTAGTCGGTCGCTGTTGATGACCTTATCGAAGAAGATGGACACATCGGATAAGTTGACAAACGCAACGGATCGTCTTAAAGATGGGATAAAGTGCTCTGCTGATAGAAAACTATGGCCGATCCCTTCCCAATTTTGGAACACGGCACGGCACCAGCGATTCATTTTTCGAGAATCTTCGACATTCATAAGATTTTTCATTTGTTTTGATGCAGCTGCTAAATCAATCGTAATAGGCTTTATCGCAAGCAGCATGTCATCATCGCTGGCGTCTGATTCATAGCTCGATGCTGACGACGAATAAATAGAACAGCTTGAGGACGATTCACTATCAAGCTGATAATAGCTGTCGTCGATTTCTCTACTATTTTCCAGTTTTTCACTATGTTGTTCTTCGCAATGCGCTGATCTCGGTTCCGATTGTATACTGGCTAAGCGGCGATTCATAGCACCCAGCATGCACCAAAACCCCGACATCCAATGCGGATTTGATTCTGGAACTGTGAAATATAGCATCGTTAATAATTAAATTACGGTAATCGTCACTATGATTATTTCTTAGTTACCTGTACTCTGTTCCGAAAGCGTGATAGATTGATTACGCCTTAATGACCCTTTTAGTGATGATTTTCTTTTGGTAGGAGGTCGTCTTTTTGTGCGTGTTCGTTCATCTTTCAGCGTAAAAAGGGAGAGAAACGGTGAAGATGAAAATACTGTGTGTAAGAATGGCTTAAAGACTGAATTCTGATTTTCTTCGGTCAATACATGGGCTATTGAGGTAGATGATTCAGCTGATTCAGTTGTACACGTGTTGTTAATGGTAATATCTGGCTTATTTTCACTGCAAAATCGACGTTCGGGTTTTGCTGCAAGTTGTATGGCCATTACCAAAGCAGCTTGAGGATGAAGGTTGAGAATACCTCCTTTTCGTTTTTGATATAGGTGTATGAGGAGAAAAGTCGTGATCAAAAAATAATCCCTTACCTCTGCCTGTAGCACAAAATCGATTCATACAATCGGACTTCCCACAACCCACAGTAAGTTGCCGAAAATACAGTTCGATGTTAGCTTCGTATGTACTTTTTGCATCCTTTAGCTTTTTCTTTTTCAGTGACCTCTTGCTCTTGTCAGAAGAGCTACGAGGTGAAAGAGAGTGAATGGGCATATGGGATACAGCACTGTTAGCGGGTGTGGGAAGAACCGACGCAGGTGCAGGAAGAACAGGTGAGGTATTTGCGTTAGATGTCGTATATTTCGATTGCGGTTGCTTTACTTGACAAGGAAAGTGCTGACAAAGCATGTTGTTATGGACGACATGGGTTACAGTACATGACTCTTTTAGATTTGGTCCACGTATTGTATCTGCTTTTTTCAGTTTGACTACCGAGCCATTGGCATTAGGTTTTAGTGGTAGAGTGGATGATCTTCGCTTCGTTGTAGTTGAGCTCGTTGAATGCGGAGATTCTGCACCGGGCATATTGGATGCATCATTATTCACATCTTGGTTTATCCGACTGGAGGAGGGTTTAGGAGATACTATATATTCCAGTGCTTCATCATATTTGTTATTGACAGAATGATTTTCGACTGAAGTGGTTTGTTTATGTTGTTCCTCTTCCAAGTTCGATGAGGGATTTTGTTGTGCAGTTGAGCTACTGGTTGCGATGGGTGACGGAGGGGGCTGCTGTTGATATAGAAATGACTGTTGCTCGACTTGTGTAGTTCGAGAATCTAAAAGAGTGGGCATATCGTCAGAGTTTCGTTGTGGAGAAAACGGCTGGGGAATCAAGAAAGTCCTTGAAACGGCAAAATTGAAGATGCGACTTGGCGAAATAGAGGTTTTGCAGCGCCAGCGAATAGGATGCTTTTGCGCTGACTGGGAAATAAATCCGCCCTTGTTACCACTGCAAGACTACTTTTGCGCCAGCGAACATTGTAACTTTGCACTGAGAGTGACGAATTTCATGCTAGAATAATACTACCGTAACAGAATCCTCTAAGTTTAAAGAAAAAGGCCGTGTTTTTACTATGCATTGTTCAAATCTAGTTCAAGTCTAAGAAAATAATAGGATAGTATAGGATCGTTCGCTTAGCTGACGATATTCATTCGACGCATTGAGCACTGCTGGCTGTACTCTCGCAATCTGCATTGGCTTAGTGGGATGTTTACATCGGTTAAGAAGGATACAAAAGCTGATTATTGGACCTACTATAACAGTGCGGACAAATAACGAGTAAAAAGAGATTTAGCTTTTCGATATTGAGTGATTTACCAATCTGCTTAGCAGTTCATGCGTGTAACACGTCTCGATTCAGGCATATAATCTTTCCGTTGATATGTGGCATCCATGATCGAACCATAGCTCTGCTGCTTTTAGTCTACCCAAATCTAAGTAACGTTGTTTTCGGGACATCTTGCTCCATGGTATCAATGGACAACAATTTCCCTATCTCGCCAACAACCCTAACATTACCACGTCATAACATGACGCGTCCATACATTAAAGGCGAGGTGTAATATCTTTCATCCCTTTGATTATATAATTTGTTGACACCTTTGTCAATCTCATATATGACAAAAGTTCATCATAACTTCAACCGCACACAGGTAAGAACTTGTAATTAACATATCATCCATCTTTCGGCATTGTTGATTACAGCGATAGGCCGACTATAACAGCTATTGTTGATATCTAACGTTGTTGCTGGAGCATTTCGAGTACGGTTGTAATATCTGCTTTGGCTGAAGATCGTATTATCCTGGCCGTAACTTTATCAATGCGCACAGTGCGTAGTTTCTTGGCAGCTTGATATTACTAATTAAAATGCCTCATACTGTCCTGAAAACAAAATAACTTTCATCTTAGGCTAGGTTTCAGAGTTGATAAGGACTTTCCTCATTCATTTAGCACCATGCCTGACGTTCAGAGTCAGCAACTTAAGCCATCCCGTTTTTCGTTGCCCGTATGGACCACTTAGTTTGTACTTAGACCCCCCTTTCTTTTTAACTTAAGCTAGTCTTTTACGAGGTACTGCTGCTATCCATCGACATGATCTTGTCCCAAAGAGCGGGATAAGTATGGGAATGTTTTCTCTTCGATCATGAGGTCTTAACCACGAGTTGTCGGTTACAGGTGTCTAGGCATGTGTCATTTTTTCGTTGGAATCTTTGTCATTGGCACAATTTCTACCATGTTTTAAAGCACTTTTTTGAAAAAGTTATACGGGCCTTTTAAACCGATGGACAACACTTGACACTATCGTCGAATTATCTACTTTGAACCTGGATCCTTTGCAACAAATAACCTGTTGTAACTGTTTTTATTGTGGATAATATGAGCTTTGGTTGCTTTCCTTTGCTTATGAGGTATCACGCCTTTTTGACAGGGTAGCGTCTCCATGTGGGATAGGCAGTTTGTAGATGCCTCTGGTATGTGTATATTCAATCTCCGATAACCAAGGCAAAGGTGATATTTGGGCAGGGCCTATATGTGTTTTAAGTGTTGATCCTTAAGCTTCTTATTTTTTTTTTCTCTTAGATCACGACCAATGTATGACGAATAGGCACATGGGTGATTTTGGATATATGTTATTATTTCATATGCGATATTTTATTTTCCCTATCCTAGCTTTATAATGCATAAATGTGAGTGACTAAATAATTGGCAAGTGACCGCGAGTCAACAAAGGGGCTAAGAGTAAGCGGGGCAAAAGGAAAAGGGGGGAACAAACCAACAAAACGCAAGCGGCCACGACCCATAGCTGGAGGTTGATCTCTTTCTCTTTCTCTTAACTTTTTTTTTCTGTATTGTTTATTCCTTTCCTTCCTTTCCCTTTTTCTTTTTCTTTTTCTTTTCTTTCTTTTTCTCTTCTTCTTCTTTTCTTCAACAGGATGAATCTTCAAACGTCTACCAGTGCCGCTTCCGTACTGGGCAGTTGCCGTGACGGTACAAATGAATCATGTTCAAAGGAGTCCTCCTCTGGTGGTCCAAACACCACCACACGCTCGCATTTTAATAACGTGTCCGACCATGACTTAGACGATCAAATTGCTACCATCAGCAGCCTTACCATATCTGATCAGCATCATATGGAGAAAGTGGACACGTAAGTTATTTGAAGGAGGCAAGGGGAATTGTCAAAATACGAGACATTGCCTTTTTCAAAGGAAATGCCATCTTGGCTCGTGTAACTCACTTTTGCAGGAGGTCTGTCCCGAGATCGATGCGTGGCATTTTTCCGGATAGCACAGCCTTCACTCCGCAGTCCAGCGATCGCTTTCTCTTCCAAACAGATGAAAGTACTTCCGGTAAGCTTTCAATCATTTACACCCTGCAGTAGGAATTTACCGCTTCCCTTCCCTTATTTCGCAGTCTCTGCAGGTCGCCAAAGCAACAACGCTAGTCCCCTGGATCCCAACTTTGTACCACACCCTGTCGATATGGATGACCACAGCCATATCCCGGGTCTGATACGTCGTGAAAGCTATCCCAACCTGGTAAAATATGATGGATGGTTTAACCACAAGAAAGAAAAAAAAATGCGAGCATCAGATCTTTTTTCTCATCTAACGAAAATATTTCTGATCAGAACACGTCTTACGTCACAAATCATCGTGGTAGCCTTGGACATTGCTCGGATTGGAATAGTTATATGCAATCTTTGAGTAATGAACAATTACAACCTCTCAGTCAACGGGATCAAATGTATTTGATGCAATCCACCGCTCAATTCAGGAAATACTCTGCAGATGCTCCCATATCACTTGCCAGCAAGCGTCTTGATTTGTTGAGCGGACCACGATCGGGGCGATTAACACCTTCTTATTCAAACCCAGACCTTTCTGCTGCTCGCCGTCTAGCAAGTCTTGACGCTGGCAGTCGTCTTCGAGAGCAACGTAGAAGAGAATGTCTGGCCAATCGAAACCCCATGACTTTTGACGATCCTACCTACAATGACTTCCACGATGCCAATTTTCCGTCTTCTACGGCCGGGGCTGTCAACGGGATTCCTCCCCCCTTACTCCCTTCACTCTTTGGATATTCATCCATGAACGCACTCTATCAACAGTACGCAGCTGTTTCCTTTCCGGGGATAAACAATAGCACCAATCACCCCTCCTCAGCGACATCTGCTGCTGCTGCTGCTGCAGCAGCAGCCGCAGCAGCTGGTGTCCTAAATCCATCCCAGGCAATGAATGCCGGTGCACAAGTAAATCCTATTTTGTTTTCCCATTTCATGAGACAGATACAAAACATATCGCCTTCTCCTACGCCACCTTCGCCTACGAAAAAAGCAAACAATATTTCGTCCAGTCCTCAAAGACGTCATAACGATCAGGATAAATTTGCATCCACCCGTTTTGAGGATGTTATCGGTCAAATCTATCCCTTATGCAAAGATCAGTACGGATGTCGATTTTTTCAAAAGAAGCTCGAGGAACAGGATAATGAACAGCGCGATACAATATTTAATGAGATATTTCCACATTTTGTTGAGTTAATGACAGGTTAGTATAATGCAGAATAACGAGATGGGACAAAGGTTAAGTTATCTATCATCTTTTTTTCATTGATGCATCTTGTTCTTTGCTTTTTAGATCCCTTTGGCAATTACCTGTGTCAGAAATTAATGGAATACTGCACAGATGAACAGAGAACAATGGTTGTTGAGAGAGTCTCTGAAGACATGGTCAATATATCACTCAATATGCATGGTACTCGTGCCGTGCAAAAAATGATCGAATTTTTGTCACTGCCAGATCAGGTAAGACGGTCAGAATGATTAGGAGGCGATATTCACCAGTAAAAAAAATATCCCTTTTCCTTTTCCCTATATCCAAAAAAAGGTTGACCGTGTGGTTTTGGCACTTGGACCAAATGTGGTTACGTTGATCAAGGATTTAAACGGAAATCATGTCATACAAAAATGTCTTCATCGACTATCATCGGCAGATAAGCAGTTTATTTATGATGCTGTAAGTGAGCATTGCGTGGAAGTGGCTACACATCGCCACGGATGTTGTGTGCTACAGCGCTGCATTGATTTTTCTGCCAACAATCAAAAGGTAGGAACAGCATAGTATGGAAGCACTTTACACGAGACAATTAGGGACTAAAACGGAAAACAAAAACTTAGACACAATTGGTGACTGAGATTATCCGCCATGCTCTTACTCTTGTGCAAGATCCGTTCGGCAACTATGTAGTACAATATGTTTTGGATCTCGGAGATGCCGGATTCTCCGACCGTTTGATCCGCGAATTCATCGGTCATGTTGGAGCTCTTTCCGTTCAAAAATTTAGTTCCAATGTCATGGAAAAGGTGATACCAATAACTTGGACAGGACCTTCCAATTTTGTACTAAGCCATACAATCTATTTGTTTTGGGTCTCTATAGTGTATTCGTGTAGCTGAAGTAGAAACAAGGCGACATCTCATTGAGGAAATGGTCAACAGACAACGTCTTGAAAAACTGCTTCGTGATTCCTACGCAAATTACGTGGTTCAGACTGCTCTTGATTATGCTGAACCGGCTCAGCGTAACAAGGTAAAAAACATCAGGGACAAAGGGCCCAAAAAAAAGACTAATAATATACGAAAACAGCTAGTGGATTGTATTCGACCTCTGCTACCTGGTATACGTAATACCCCCTATGGAAAACGCATCCAGGGAAAGATTAATCGAGACCAACAGCAAAGGCAGCAGCAACAGCAGCAACAACCACATCCATCACAACAATCTCATCCACATCAACAACCATCTCAACAGCAACATCAGTTGATGTCCAGTACACCCATGTTAAATGGTTATATTCATCCTTTGGCTAATTCAGGAACTGGCAGTGAGATGACCTTTCTATCCCCTTATCAGCCTGGTTTAGGCCTTGATTCATATTCCGCATTTCACAATCCCTAACACAACTTTTACAATGATGGCGACCATCTGTGTAAACTATTATTATGTTGTTTCTTTGCTCTTTGTGTAGTAGCTTACCTCTAATTGTCACTATCTACGCTGTTATTTTTCTTTCTTATTTTTCTTTCCTTGGAAAAGAGAAAATCTTGTACCTTGCCCGTCCTTTTTTCTCGTACAAAATTCCTTTTTGTTTCTTCTTGCTGTTCACATTTTCTGCTTTTGTTTCCTGTCCCTTTGGCCTCCTCATTTTCTTTCTTTTTCTTTTTCATTATTTTTTGGATTTTTTTCCCAGTTTCTAGTATTTCTCAATAAAGTCAAATGCACTGTAGAAGCACTGTAATAAATCCCAGTTTCTGTTGATGGAAAAAAAGGGGGAGGTGCGAAAAAAAAAAGCTCTATTTTTTTTTGGCTTCCATGAGAAGACGTGCTGAAGGAAAATAGACTTGTTCATCTTTCTCCTTTGACCCTGCTTCTCCTTGATGAACCTAAATCAAACATTGAAAATCTCGCGTGGTATTTACTATATTAACTTTTAGTGTTAAAGGAGTAAGCGTTTAAGCTATGCTCTCCTGATTCTAAATCCCGAATGCTTCATGTCATAGTCTAGTTTAACTTGAGGTTTCATCAATGTTAAACTCATGTGTCTTGAAAAGGGAAGATTTTGTTCCCTTAGTGCTTATCATTCCATAACAATGGAATGCTTAGTATATGGCATCAACAGAAAAAAGCGCAAATTAATGCGTGCTACCAAAAGCTAGATGTGCTTGTTTCCCATCTGCACCAATACAGGAGTCCCTTCAAAATTAACTTGCCTTGTTTTTGTAACGATGTGCGCTTGTCATAGATTAGCCTAACAATGGGATGTCGATAAAATAAACAACATCACCTGTATAGATTTGAAATATCATTACAAACGGAATAGCAACCGTCCAACTCAATAATGCGATATATTAAATACCTGTAAGCGCACTTTGTCTATCAAATGCCTCGTATTAACAATAACCATGAATCCATTTTTATATCTAAAACAAATATATATAAAGCAAAAGAGTGCAAGGTCAACGCTTGCGAAACTTCCAGGAGGACAGAAAACTACAAGGCCAAACATCGTCATGCTAGTACGCATAAAGACAGCAGCCCCTCATGGGTCAAGGTTCACATAAGAGGAGTCTGTTCTGGTTTCCTACTATTACGCCTTGCCAATCACTGAGTTTGTGGCTTTGTTGGCTATGTGAATAGTTTCCACCTTCTAAGTAGCATGCTTACTGTTGTTCTATTAGCCCTTAAGTCAAATTGTAAGTGATGCCTAGCTTTGTTTAGGTGGTGCTTGTTTCACGAAAGAGCCACATCATCCTGTCCTGAAAATGCCACTCTTATCAGTAAGCGGAACGATCGGAGCAGCTTGTGGTTACGGCTATGGAAAATGAGAAGAACGATGTGTGCGCAGTAGACAAGTGCCCTGAAAAAGAACTTACCTTACTTGTCTGCTTCAATCTTCTATTATAAGTATGAGTTCGTTTCAAACGAAAAGAAACAAGTCAAACGTCCTTATGGGAGTACGAGAACTGAACTTTTCTTGATTGCTGCGTGTTCGTTGCATGGTGGTTCCGCAAAAAGAAATTGGATCGTACAGGGTAACTAGAAGGAAAACATTCACAAAACAGAAAGTTGATGTTCTCGGACCCCGGAGTTTGAACTTGTCTTCTTCAAGACTTTTCTCTTCTGTAAGAAAGTGACGGATCACATACATTCCCACATGAATGCGATGGTCGAGATGCCATGTCCAGATAGGCATGTAACTGGAATTAGCCTGAAAGGCACCATTGTACGCGTCAAACCTAGCGACCGAGGCATTCCTTTTTCTTCTGCGCCCATTACTCCGCCCTATGAAGATGACGATCGGAAAGCCGCCGAGAAAGCCTTTGCCCAAACACCTCTTGGCAAGATCGCTGCTGTTTTAGGCATAAAGCATGGCTATCTTAAGACACATACAAAAAAAGAGATTGTTACTATAACGACCGATGTATGGCCTTCAGAGCTTGCTGGTAGTGATCGGACAGTCAAAATGGATCCAGGGGAAGTTCATGCATAGAATTTTTCATGCTTTTTCAGAACTTTGCGCAGTACCGAAAAAGAAATTTAAACGACAACGCGTGGCAACGGTAAATAATAACAAGAAGAAGAATGAAATGAATGGGGCCGGTGTGCGGTAGCTCTGTTATGTTTTCATGGCATAAATAAAACAATCTTTCTTGTTTCTTTCTTTATAGTATTTGAAATTAGTTGAAGTCGAACCCAAGGCAGATCTGACGGTGTTCGTTGACGGTTCCCATATACCTGACAAAAGCAAACCCAAAAAAGATCGTTCACCCGGACACTGCGGCATTGGTGTTTATTTTCAAGAAGAAGATAGAACAAACTTGAGCGAAGCTTATCATGGTTCCTACAGTTCTTGTGGCGCTGAACTGATCGTGAGTGGATAGGGTTCCCTATAGCATTTTTATTAATTTAGCTGTTTTTCTTTAGGCAGTCATCAGGGCGCTTGAAGTGTGCAAAGATGATGGAACATCGTTAAGAATTGTCACTGACTTTTACTCTACCGTCATGCGAGGCAATTACTTTTCCTTTTTATTCTTTGCTTATTGCAAAATAGAATTCCTATCCAATTGAAAAAAAATATAGTGATTAATGGAAACGGACCTGAATCCAAGACATCGGTGGGAAGAGCTTTAAGAGCCATGGTCGTCAGGAGGAAAAGCCTGCTCTATTTTGTAAGTAAAATACCCTATGTTTCAAAGGAAAAGAATGATAAACAGTCGTTATTTGTTGATGTGTTAGAGACTCGTGCCTGGACATGCCAGTATTTATGGGAATGGCCAAGCGCACAAATTGGCCTATGGTGCGGCTCAGGCCTATAAGGCTGGAAAGTAAGCTTACATTGGTTGATATCGTCACCTGCCCTTGACGGCGATTGGCCCATTTGATTAGGATGATTCCCCGAGAAATTGACATTGACAGATATTTGGAAGACAAGATCTACGTATCGCGGTCCGATCCTGAGTACGTACAGGCAGCTTTGGCTGCCTATATTGAGTGAATGTTCTCAAATGCTTATTGTATTTTCTTTCTTCTAGCGTTTTTTCCAGTGACTCCAAAAATACGAACGGTTTCTGGGAAGACAATGACGTTGATATGGCTTCGGAATATTCAGATGACGATTCTTACATGAGCGTTGACTTTGATTGAACCAGTTGTATGGATGACATTAGGAATTGTCCGACCGAAACAAAAAAAAAAGGTTCATATGAAAAACAAGAAAGCATTATCAGTGCCAAAAATGCTATTTTCGTTGATAAACATGTCAATAACAGGCATATTTCATTTGTCTTTTTGTTTATGGACGTCCTCCAGGCACTCCCTGTTTCTTCGAATACACCATGGTTTTTTTTTTCGTAGATTATCTCTTGCAAATACGTTCTTTATGGCTGGATTGGCTGAAAATAGATGCTCAGCAATCCCTGCAATGTTTAGATCATCAGACTGGCTAGGTGGTGGGAGTTGTTCGGTGATGTTGTCCAAAAGAAACATGTGAAAGTTCACAACTGCATCAGTGCGTTCGCCGATCCGCTGCCCTAATTTTTTTTTCTTTTTCGTTCTTAACGAAAGACAATCTCCGTCTGATGTGGCAAGGAACGGATGGTTCAGGCATGATCTAGTCTACGTCAGAAGACTGTCTTTATTAGTGTTGTCTTTATTGGAGGAACTGTGCTACGGAGTACACACGCCATCATTTATAGTTTTCATATCCATAGAGATCTGAAGCAGATGCACATGACACATGCATGCCTGACTGTACCTCGTGCAATGAAAGGACGGGTAACCCAACCCTTTCAGGTTGTGAGAGAGGAAAAAAACAAGAAGAATGGAGCATGATCTGCACCATCACTGTCCCTGTTCAGGTAAGAAAAACAGATGATACAAATAGGTTGACGATATCTTGCACTTCGAAAGAGTGTTTTCACGAGGTCACACAAGAAAGCCGACCTCCAACGTCATACAAGCCTCGCGCCTTTTTTTTTCTATGACAACCTTGCAGGAACTTGGTGACTCCATAGAAACCTATTCGTCCTAGAAGTAGTCGATGGTTTTAACTTATGCAACTTGTATGCGTAATAGCGTTTTGTTTATTGGCTATTGGTTATCCCGGATAATACGTGTCTATATAGAACATGTCATGCGTCCTACGTTTTTCGGGTTCCCCTTAGGGACGGATGGGTGGTAAGCGGGGTCATGTGGATCTTCACCAGTTTGGAACGGAGTTTTGTACTAGCACGATGATGGGTAAAAAGGAATCGAATGCATCATCTACGAAAAAGAAAGATCGAAAAAGAAAAGATGAGAGTGTGAATAAGTTCAAGGATGCAGAAAGGACAACAAGCGTTTCCGGTTGTATTGTTATTGTGTTAATTGTTCTCTATAAGTTCCATACATGTTTCTGCACATTACACCATTTAACCTGAATTGTATGAAGATGACCCCAACCCACGTTTCTTTCTCATAAGAAGCATCAATATATACGGTGTTTGCATCATTAAGATGAAATGGTAACAGAGAGAGTGTGTGAGAGAGAAACGCATCCCTTTTCCATCCAATTTTGGGCTTATCTTTTTCATGTGGTGTGCCAAATAAATCACCTTTTTTGCCCCCTCTCAGAAAAGATCCGATTGCTTACTCTTTTCCTCTCTCTCTTTCTATCTTGCTTGAGGATATTGAATTGACAAACATAGCTCTCCTCTCCTCTCCTCTTTTCTTTTATGACCCTCTACTAAGAATTTGTATATCATGTCTGACTGTGTTTACGAACCCCGTCCTTGTATGAAAGAGCCCTCATCCTTTCGTGGACCCGCTGATGAGATCAAGATGGAACCAACTCAGGACGTAGGCGATAAATCAGTCGTCCAACTATTGACGAAATTAGAAGAGGTGCCTAAAACCCGTTCTCATTCATGTCAATGAAGCTAAACATACATTTACAATACTGTTTTGCTGACTTTGGCTAGGGAACGCAAACGATCGCCAACCTCCGTTCGATTCTGACAATGAAAACGGCAGAACTCAATGAACTGATTGCCCAACTGGAGATGACCAACCAAGTCATCACGCACGTGGAATCCACAACAGCTCAGATTGAAACCATGCTGAAAGACCTGGGTTTGACAGAAAGCTCGACCCGCGAAAGTCTCTTGCTGAATGCACAAGCCAGCTTGGACTCCGCCATTAAATCCGCTAGTAGCCTTTATGCAACCGAGTACAGGTATCCACGAAGACCCTCGATGGCAAGCACGAGCAGTATGAGTATGGATCAAGATCGACGTGAACGAACAGTACGTGTTCTGCATGCAAATAGAAAAAAGGAGTTCCATATCGTTTTTACTAATGCCAACAAAAACAGCAGCCTGCAAGATTTGCATCGAAGATTCGATACAAACCCGATCCAAAACGCATCTTACGACAGATTAACGATTTGCTCAGAGATCTTGAGTTGGATGCTGGAAGATTCTACGAAAGCATGGGTTCAGCAGGTAAAACAATTTTCTGGGAAAATGGAAAAAGGAACAGTGACGGCAGGCTAAATGAAAGGATCCCATCCTTTCTCTCCTGATCTTGTCTTTTCCTTAGCATTGGAAGATATTCAACTATTGCAGAAAGCTTATGTGGACCTCGACCTTGCCAAGACAATCGCTTTATCTGCGAAAAGCAATCTGAAACGTAGGACCATCTTGTTACGAAGCACTGGCCGAAGACGGAATGGTTCGGAAGAGATAAAATCGGTAAAAAAGAAATTTCTATTCGCAATTGGGTTAAGGTACCTGTGTGGCTGAACTTGAGCTGTGCCATGGCGTTTTTAGCTTGGGATAAAGATCCGAGAAGGCGTAGCCATGTGGAAAAACTATACAAGGGACGCGCCTATGTTGGTGGATGGAAAAGACATCATCGAAATACTTGACCAGGAGGACGAACTGTTGGCTAAAAATGTAAGTCTGTAAGTGGTGACTCTCCTATCATGCCCTTAGCTTTCTAAACTGGATGGATCCTTTGTTATTTCATATTACTTAAAACAGCTGCCTGTTCATTCCTCCCGTATTTCCATCGACAGTTTATCAAGGAGGACTTCTCCCACCCCATCCCTGTCTGGAACTACGCGTACGATGAAGACCAGCCTCTCGATGCTTTCTACCGGCTCTAGCAGTAGTCAAACTTCACATAGCAGACGTCCATCCATTGCTGGAGAGTCATTGATCCCCGCGCCAATACCCACCAGCCCACCTGCGGTAACCAATGTGAAGAAAATCCACCGGCAAATGGGTGGAGGCGTTCGATCCATTACCATGAAATCAGCCACAGGTGGTGCTCGCGTGCGTACAAGTTCAGCAACGAATGGTCGACCGAATAGTTCATCTTCCAAACCGCTGAAAGACCAAACGCCGCTGGCAATACCATCTCCACCAGCACCTGCACCGGTGGAGGCACCCAACAGTAACCATAAGAAGTCGATGCTAAAACCACCCACGCAGCGTGGACCGGGATCTACGCTTCGAATTCGCAGTATGCTTGCTAAGAGACACCCGTCCATTGCACAAACTTCGCCAGCAGACGAGTCATGAACGTTTTATTATGGTATTGGTTTGTTCAACTAAGATTTAACCCCAAATTAGTTTCGTTTTCCAACCTTTCATACCGCGCTTATTCTACATATGCAATCCGCTATTTTCTTTCAAGCTGCTTAGGTTCCAGTTATGCCGAAAACAAAGTCTATCTACTATTTATTACGCAAAGCCATTCATTGGCTCTATTAATCATACCTTCTTACCTACTTCATTCTTTTCGTTCTTTTCCTTTCTTATACTTGTTTTCCGTCTTTTCCTTTACGCATGAGTGGAGCCATCCATCTAGAACTGTTCGCTTTTTTCTTTTGTCTTTTCCCATTGTGGCAGTGTTGTAATCGATATGCTTAAAACAAGTCATTAAACATACTGTCCCCTTCCCCTTATCCATTTCACCCTTTTTGGATAATTAAACCAATCTTATCACTGTTGTACCAAATGCTCTTATTCGGATTTACAGTTGGTTCGTACCAAATCAATACAAAACAAGTCTCACTTGATGCTACTTTCAATTTATTGACCACTTGGAAGTTTTTTTTAAAAACAAAGAAAATACTTTTGATTTCTTTATAGAGATGAATGCACTGTACAGAAACAAACAATAAGAAAAAATTGAAAAAAAAATATTTATAAAATCACGAAAGAAAAGAAAAAAGAAGTGTAAAAGTTGTGTTTTTATAAAGTTTAACCGCGAAGGGTGCCCATGACCAAAGCCAACAAGGCCATGCGGACATAGAGACCGTAGCGCATTTGGCGGAAGTAAGCAGCACGTTGGTCGAAATCGACTTCAGGTTCAATTTCGTTCACACGAGGAAGAGGATGCATGACAATCATTTGCGACTTAGCCTTGCCGAGCACATCGTTGTTGATGATGAAGGCATCCTTGACCTTCTGGTACTCTTCTTCAGTGGCGAAACGTTCCTTTTGGACACGGGTCATGTAGAGCACATCGGTGGATCCAATCACGTCGTCCAAAGAGGCATAGATATTTTGCTTCACACCGGCACGGCTGACTTCTTCCATCACATCTGCAGGCATCATCAAAGATTCGGGAGCAACATAGTTGATGGTCACTTGGTAATAAGCGAGAATCTTGACCAAACTGTGGACGGTACGGCCGTTCTTCAAGTCACCGACAAGCGTGATGGTCAAGCCATTGACAGTACCGAGTTCTTCACGGATAGTGAACACATCAAGGAAGGCCTGGGTAGGATGTTCGCCAATACCATCGCCAGCGTTGATAATAGGCACCTTGCTGTATTTGGCAGCCAATTGAGCACTGCCAGGCTGAGGATGACGGAGGACGACGACATCGGAATAGCAACCAAGGGTACGGACAGTGTCGGCCAAAGACTCACCCTTTTGGACGGAAGAGGTCGTAGCGCTGACAGAGACCACCTTACCACCGAGGCGGTACATGGCTGCTTCGAAAGAGGCCGAAGTACGGGTGGAGGGTTCGAAGAACATGGTGCTCATCACACGGCCCTGGAGCAGGTTGATCGAGCCATACAGTTCAACCAGGTTACGCATCTCGTGAGCGACACCGAACAGCAAGTGGAGGTCGTTGCGGTCGAATTGCTTGGATCGAAGGATGTGCTTGTGATAGAAGGGCGAACGGCTGACAACACGAGCGAGCGAAGCGGAGATCTCGTACGTAGGCGATTGGAAAGCAACAAGCTGTTGATCGTGAGCACCGGCCAACTTGAGTGGTTCAGCAGGAGTGAAACGAGGCGACTCGGCAACAGCACCTTCTTCTGTCTTGGTCACAGCACCGGCAACCTCCTTCTTAGCAGCAGTAGGCTTCACCTGAGCTTGGACAGACACGTTGCGGCCGTGGCTCACCTGCAGGCAGGTGCCATCCATAAAGACAGTCTTTTCATCCAACACAACACGGTGAACAGCGCCGCTCAAGACCTTGGCAGCAACAGGAGACCATCCCTCAGTTTGGAGAGTGTGCTTGCGATCCACTTCAACCTCAATCAAAGTGTCGGGCTGGGCAGCCAAACCAAAGATACGGCGCGGGTTTTCGTGGAGACGATCGGTAATGTCCTTGAGCTTCAAGCGACCCTCCGACACAGCGTTCAACAACAGAGGCAAGGATTCAGCAATACCCGTGGTGGCCGAGCTAGCTTGACCGAGTTCAGCAGCCAACTTGCGAGGAGTGGAACCAATCGAGAAACAATCCACCATGCCGAGGTTCTTCCACAAAGCCTCTTGTTCCTTCTTGGTAGGCAACAAGGCGGTGTTGTTGAAGTCTTCGGAAGCAAAGAAGAGCGAGTAGATAGCAACATCGCATGTCACTTGGAGACCCTTGTTCTTGCTCATCTCAATCAAGGCAAGGTCAGCCTTGGTCATCACGTTCGAAACATGGACGATACGGTTGTGAAGAGAGGCCAACAACAAGATCGAAGCCAAGTCAGTACCCTTCGCATCGGTCACGATCAGATGCGAACTGGGCCAGGAAGAGAAGACGGAGTCAAAGACCGAGACATTGCCGCTACCAATCTTGTCAGTGTTGATGTACACAGAGGCCGCCTCCATTGATCCAAGGTTGGAAGCGTTTTCAGCCGTGGCTGTCAGGTTCAACAAGTAGTCGGTGTAAGCACCCTTACGAGCATGGGCAGTCAAGGCTTCAAAGGAGGAAGCATCCTTCGCATCCTCAGCAATTGCCGAGATCGTGGTGAAACCGCTGGCAAGAGAAGCCTTAGCCACATCGCCGAACTCCTCGCTGTTCGACATGAAAGCGTTGATGTTAAACAAACCAGGCAGAGTGGCAATGGTGTTGCTTGTCTTGTAATCCACGCCGACAATCTCAAAGTCATCCTTCATGCGGGCAAGGGCTTCAACAAACACCTTGGCGCACTTGACGTTGGTCAATAGAGGAATAGAGTAGTCGACAGCCATACGACGAGAACGGTAACCCTTGGACATGTAGGAAGCGGGACGACGGTAACGGTTGCGAGAGGGCAAGTTGATGTACAGATCGATCAGGTTGTTGGACAGATGCTGCTGGAGCGAGTACTCGGCCTTGACCATATCATCACCCACGCCATCAAGTACTTCAAGATACTTGACAGGAATATTGTGTTCCTGGATGAAATCGGCAGTACCAGTGGTAGCGAACAGAGTGTAGCCCAATTCGTGCAATTTCTTGACCGAAGGCAACATCTCCTGCTTTTCCTTGTAGGAACCGATAGAAAGCAAGATGTTCTTCTTGGGGATGGTGAAGCCAGTGGCCAACAAAGCCTTCATGTAGGCAGAGTATTTATCCTTGCCGAAACAGGCAACCTCACCAGTGGAGGCCATCTCGACACCCAAGACGGGATCAGCACCAGACAGACGGCTAAAAGAGAACTGAGGAACCTTCACACCAACATAGTCCTTGGGAAGATCGACCTTAGGATAAGGCTCGACAGGAAGACCCAACATGGCATTGGTGGCCATTTCAATCAAATCCACACCAATCACCTTGGACACAAATGGATACGAACGAGCAGCACGAACGTTACATTCAATCACCTTAATCTCGTTGTTCTTGGCGATGAACTGAATGTTGAATGGACCAGTGACGTTCAAAGCGCGACCAATCTTGGCTGTGGCATCTTCGATCTTACGGACTGTTTCGGGATCCAAGTCCTGAGGAGGAAGGACAAGTGTAGCATCACCAGAGTGCACACCAGCGTTTTCGACGTGCTCGGAGATAACGTGCATGATCAGCTTACCGTCCAAAGCGACAGCGTCCATTTCGATTTCCTTGGCCTCCTCAATGTATTTGGAAATAACCACAGGGTATTCGCGCGAAACAGCAGCGGCTTCCTTCAGGTAAGCATCAAGATCGTCCTTGGAGAACACAACGTTCATAGCAGCACCGGACAAGACGTAGGAAGGTCGAACCAAGACAGGATAGCCCACCTTGTTACAGAAGTCTTCAGCTTCGTCAAAGCTGGTCAGTTCCTTCCATTCGGGCTGATCCACACCAATACGGTCGCACATACGCGAGAACTTGTAACGGTTCTCAGCGTTGTCAATCATTTCAGGAGAAGTACCAAGCACCTTGAGACCTTGACGGTAAAGAGGCAAAGCAATATTGTTGGGAGTCTGACCACCCATAGACATCATCACACCAGAAGAACGTTCGGTCTCGTAGATATCCAGGACACGTTCAAGACTGATGTTCTCAAAGTAAAGCCGGTCAGCTTCGTCATAATCGGTCGACACGGTCTCAGGGTTGTAGTTGACCATGACTGTCTTGATACCCTTCTCACGAAGAGTACGAATGGCTCGGACAGCACACCAATCGAATTCAACGGACGAACCAATACGGTACACACCAGAACCGAGAACCATGATACCATTGTCTTCAAAGGTCACGTCGTGCTCAACGGCATTGTAAGTCATGTACAAATAGTTGGTGTAAGCAGGGAACTCAGCAGCAACTACAAGTTATGATCCTCGTTAATACCACTTACTTTCTGAATTTCAAATACCAAAGTACTTTACCTGTATCAATTTGCTTGACGAAGGGTGTGATACCGTATTCTTGACGAAGTCGGCGCACAGCCAATTCATTGCTGTTGATCTTGGTGGCGATTTGACGATCAGAGAAACCAAGTTGCTTAGCAGCACGGATCAAGTTGCCAGGAATGTTGGCCTTAGTAAAACCTTCGAGACGCTTCTCGAGGTGAATGATGCGCTGAAGCTTGTTCAAGAACCACTTGTCGATTTTGGTCAATTCCCAAATACGGTCAACGGTGTAACCGTGAATCATAGCATTGGCAATGGCAAACAAGCGTTGATCCGAAGGGTTCTGCAACTCTTCGTCCAAGTGCTCAACATCGACGATGTCGTTCTAAAAAATTGAAAAAGTTAAGTTTACCTCTTCTTTTTACCCAAAGATAATTGTTACTTACAGAACCAAAACCAGCAAAACTATAGTCCACGGCACGAATAGCCTTTTGCATAGTTTCTTCAAAGGTACGGCCGATGGCCATGACTTCACCGACGGACTTCATAGAAGAGCTGAGGGCGGTGCTGACACGGTTGAACTTCTTAAGATCCCAACGAGGAATCTTGACAACGACGTAATCGAGCGAAGGTTCGAAACATGCGCAAGTGACTTTCGTGACGCTGTTCGAGATCTCGTTCAAAGGAATACCCAAACCCAATTTGGCAGCAACAAAGGCAAGAGGGTAACCAGTGGCCTTGGAAGCCAAAGCAGACGAACGAGAAAGACGAGCATTGACCTCAATGATGCAGTATTCCTTGGAAAAGGGGTTCAAGGCATATTGGATGTTACATTCACCGACCACACCAAGGTGACGAATGACATTGACGGCAGTGGTACGGAGCATGTTGTAGTCTTCATCTGAAAGGGTCTGGGAAGGAGCGACGACGATCGAGTCACCAGTGTGGATACCCAAGGGATCGAAGTTTTCCATGTTACAGACAGTGATACAGTTGTCACGGCAATCACGAACAACTTCGTATTCAATTTCTTTCCATCCCTTCATAGACTTTTCAATCAAGACCTGAGGAGAGGTAGCGAAGGCCTTGTTACAGAGTTCGATCAACTCCTGCTCTGTGTCAGCGAAACCAGAACCAAGTCCACCAAGAGCGTAAGCAGCACGGCAAATAACAGGATAACCGATGGTCTTGGCAGCAGCCAAAGCTTCTTCATGGTTCACAGCGGAAGCAGACTGGGCACACTTCTCATTGATCTCGTACAAAGCCTGGGCAAAAAGATCACGATCTTCGGTGGTGATGACCGTGTCAATAGGAGTACCGAGGACCTTGACGCCCAAAGATTCGAACTCGTCCTTCAACTTGATACCCACGTTCAAGGCAGTCTGACCACCAAAGGTGACATAGATACCGTCAGGTTTTTCAAATTGGATAACCTTGCGGACGAAATCGGGAGTAACAGGAAGGAAGTAGACCTTATCAGCCAAACCCTTGGAAGTCTGGATGGTAGCAATGTTGGGGTTAATCAAGATGGTGTAGATGCCTTCTTCCTTCAAGGCCTTGATGGCCTGAGAACCAGAGTAATCGAATTCACCAGCCTGACCAATGGAAAGACCACCAGATCCAAGGACCAAGACCTTGTTGACTTGCACACGAGGGTTCTTCTTCACATTTTCTTCCTTCAAACCACCGGGCATCTTAACGGGCACGAGCTTGTTCTGTTCGACACACTCCTTCACGGTGTTGATGAAGACATCGAACAAGAATTCAGTGTCACGAGGACCAGGCGTAGATTCAGGATGGAACTGAACCGAGAAGATGGGCAGGCTCTTGTGGATGATACCTTCGTTGGAGCCATCGTTGGCGTTCACAAAGAGTTCCTGGAAATCGGCAGGAAGCGAGGTAGCATCAACAGCATAACCATGGTTCTGCGAAGTGATGTAGCAGCGACCAGAGATCATGTTGGTACAAGGGATGTTGTGGCCACGGTTACCATACTTCATCTTCAAGGTCTTGGCGCCAGCAGCTAAAGCCAAAAGCTGGTGACCGAGACAGATACCAAAGATAGGCTTCTTAGCAGCCTGGAGAAGGGCACGCACACGGTTAAACGTGACATCGATGGTGGTGGGATCACCAGGACCGTTGGAAAGGAAAAGACCATCATAAGAATCTTCAGGCTCGGACACGAAGTCATAATCCCAGGGAACGACTTTAAGTTCGACACCACGGTAGACGAAGCAACGGATCTGGTTGTACTTCATACCAACATCCACGGCCAGGATACGCAAGGTACGGCCGGAAGGTGTCTTGATAGCGTTGGCGGGATCAGGGTAGTACACCTTGGCTTGCTTTGTGGAGACCTCGGCAACAAGGTTACGCTGATTGGGATCAACCCATTCGACGTCTTGATAATCTTGCATCCAGCGGTCTGTAACGTCGGTCTTGGCTTTGGTCAAACCAAGAGCAGCGGCGGCCGAATCAAAGGTGACAGCGGTCTTGCGGAAAAGGATCTTACCCAACAGAACACCCTGGGTACGGATCTTCTTGGTCAAGGCACGGGTGTCAATACCATACAATGCCGGGACATTATTTTCCTTCAACCAGGCACTCAAAGAGGAGGCAGCCAAGAAATGAGAGTAGTCGGCGGCATAGCTTCCAACGATCAGACCAGCAATATGAATTTCGGACGATTCAAAGTATTTGGGAATGTCCTTCAACAATTCATCCATTGCGTTACGGTCCGGAACACCATAGTTACCGACCAGAGGGAAGGTCAACACCAGAATTTGGCCACGATAGGAGGGATCCGTCAAAGATTCGGGATAACCGACCATACCTGCGTAACAAACACATGACACGGTCAATGCACCCAAGCCACCGGATCAAGATCGAAAAAAAAAAACGAAAAAGGCATGGAAAGCCAAGACAGACAGAAAACAAAAGAACGTACCAGTCTGGAAGACACATTCACCCGAGATACTCTTGGCTTCGGATCCGAAGGAAATACCCTGATAACTAGAACCATCTTGCAGCACAAGAGCAGCAGTCGTGACATCCTTGTCTTCCATGGCTGTCACAGGGCGATGGGGCGCCGAAGGAGAGCGGGGAGAGATAGTCAAGGGAGTAGCATTTGCTGCTGGAGCAGGAATGTGCGTAACAGTCGTTGCATGAGCAGTACCAGCAGCGGCCACAGGAGGAATAGGAATATTGGATGCCATGTTCTATATGTATATATATTTGTGTGTTCAAATTGCCTTTACAAGTGGTTCTTTTTGTAAAGAATAAATTAGTGACCACAACTTAAAAAATATATTAATACTAAATGCAATATTACTTTGTTGCTTTTCGTCAATGCGTAGAGAGAGGTCTGTGCGTTGGTAAAACAATGAAAAATAAATTTTATTTTATATATAAAAAAAAGGGTATTCCGGGGATCGTCAGCCAAGGAAGCTGAAAAGTTGAATGAATCAAAATAGGGCGTCTTTTTATACTTGTTCCCAAAATGAAAAAAAATTTTTTTTTCTCACTCAAACTTTTTTTCACTGCCCGCTAATCCAATCACAACAAAGAGTGGAGTAGGAAAAGTGACTCTCATTCATATCTGTTGACTCATTGCTGATCGATCTCAGTGACGAATACAGGCTTCTAGGAAGAGGTGAATAAATCAAAATTACTATGTCAAGTCAAATCTCTCTGACAAAAACAAACAAATACAAAATTGATCTATTCGTTGATAAAAACTTTGTGTTTATTCACGGTTGAAACATGAGAAAAAAAGAAATAGTGCAGTCACTTTAACCCTGTTCCTCTTTTTTTTGCAGTCTTGATCCGCTCGTCATCCAATAAGCCACATTACGATCGGCCCTAGTCCAAGGCAAACATCCCTTGTTGGCATTTGTACTACAAGTATTACTTCTTTCTTATTCACTATGTTCCCGTATTAGAATATATGCGAAACAATAACAACAAACTTTAAAGCGCATGGCAGGCGAACATGGTACGTTTCCATCAGATCGGATAAAGAAACAGTCCTTATACGCAACAGGTTTTCGCGTTCTTTTGCTTTAGACCGCTTTTGGAGACTAATTGTGTTTAATTCGTGTTATTCCTGTCAATTCTTTTTAATTCCTGGTTCTGAGTCATTTGCAGGCTTTGCGACTCAAAGACACGATGAGATTTCAGATCCCGGTTTCGTTCTGAGAATCAATCACTAACGGGTCATCCCATAGCACGCTTGAACACAGCCGCTTTCTTTCGATTACGGGTAATGGATGCTAGGCTTTAGTAATAGGGCAATTTGTGAAAAACATAATCTTTGTTTCCCTTGCTGTATGTACGGAGTTTTGGCTAGAATATTTGGTGGGGACTGATTATTGTCCGCCCGGGAGTGCTGACCAATAGAACAAGTTTGTGTTGGCGGGAGATGTAAGTTTTCACTGATAAGCTTTCGTTTTGACTCGTGCACAGCAATACCAACAAGCGGATAATGCGCTCTAATTCTGAAAATTCAGACGGAGTTGCTTAGCGGTTCATCCCAATTGTCCGCATTCAGCCATCAAGAGCAAAAAAAAGGCAGAAAAAATCAAATATATCCCAGTTAACTTCTTGCTAGCTATCAATAAGCCTCGTAAGGGTAACGCCACCATGCTTCGGATCACATCAGCAGAAGATCTGCTTTCGTGTCATCTCTAATCGAAATATATTGGTGGATTTGTTGTGCTTTGCCATACCGTGAATTTAACGCCAGATAAAAGGGTGCCAAGAAAGTATGAAGCACTTGATAATGCCTTTTTCCTTTTTCTCCCTTCTTCACTTCACAATCTCTGCCACCTTGAGAGGAGCAAATTGTTATGATATAGCGTGGCTATAAAATATATAACATCAACTTTACCAGGTACATCAATTAATATGGGGCTGCCATGTTGTTAATGAGTCTCTAGACGACATTCAAAAAGTTTTGCTAGGTTTTATTTTCCCCATGGGAAGTGTTTCTTAAAATAAGTTGTAAAAATGCCATACATCAGGACTTTCAGGATAATTTTGAAAAGCTGAAGACATGCCTTTTTAAGGTACTGGATTTGTATAGTTATCTATTTCAGTTGGTTGCGTTATTACAGTCTAGCGCGACAAAGGACGATCAACAGTAAAAGATTTTAGAGGAAGGTTAAATTCTGTAGTCAATGGAACTGAATCCTTCAATTATTGTTTTTTGCCATTTGCTGGTTTCATTCATGAACAATTAAGAAACTGGATTCCAGAAAATGGACCGGGTAACGGTATGCAATTGTGGAAAAGAAACCATGAAGAAGGGACATGGTCAAATTATCTTTCAGAGATTATGCCTCCATTTAAGTCAGCTTTCCCTAGCAATTTAGCAATAGTATGAACCGTTCAATGCATTCCAGATATCCTGCGCTTTAATCTTTTTTGATCATTGGCTATTTCATTCTGTTTGCAGTATATTTGTCACAACCATTATTTTCTTCCTGTCAATAGCAGATCGTGGTAACAAAAAAATATCTTTTATTTTTCCCTTTTCAACTCAATTACCGAGTCAAATGCACGGATTTCGGTTAGTAGAATAGCGGATTGCTTTCCTTTCAATGTATCACGCAATTTTCGCCTAGATCTTCGGGTGCCATCGACGCATGGTAGCGGTGTAACCATGGTCAAGCATCTTGACAGGTACGACATCGGCACCCCTGATAGTTAGTGTTACGGAAAGACAAAACACTTCCTTTTCCGACTGTCTCAACGGACAGCCGTCTCGTTGACAACAAATACATGGCATTGCCAATTACAGAAGGAAGTCCTACATGAACCAAAAGTGTTCGTTGTCAACCGAGGTGTAAGATGGAAATCTTCATATCTGCTTTCCAACTTGAACCTATTCGTGGCGTTGCAAATGGTATCGATGCCAAAGATTATTTTGTCTTATATTATTGTCATGCATGGCGGAGCAAAAACATTGTCCCATATACAGTATAAACTAATGTGTCTTTAAGTGCAAGCATACGACCCTTTCCCTTTTTATACCCAATAAAAGAGGAAGCCAATAGATACTCAGAGACGTGGCACCCAGATACACTGACAGAAAAGAGTACAACGGAAGGCAAGAAGCGCCATGCCGAAAGGTAATCCAGGCCATAACAAGGGTGGCTGTACTCTATTTGTGCACCTAACTTTTCATGGCTTGTAAACCAAGAGCTGTCTGTTGGGGCAACCGTACCCGTTCCATCCGCGCCGAGAGCCGAAATGCCATGAACCAGTCGACCGTGCGTGAAAGCTAAATTTATTCCTTTTTGAGGCGTGCTCCATGTACAAACAAAGTACATAATATATTTCTAATCTCTCTCTCGATCAACACACTGTCGTCTATAATTTGAACTAGCGCTCAGAGGGAAAAGATCAGTCTAAAGCTTTACCCACCGATGGGATGAGGTCACCATTGTCTAAATGGAATGGAATGGAATGAAGCGGGGTTTGTTTCTTGCAGGTCGATATTTTTTTCTTGGTTCCCCTGAAAGATGGTCTGTGAAGCGAGAAATCTCGGGGTAGTGAAAGCAAAAGTAGGCAAACTGAGCCTGGACCCTTCTTGGTCGACCTTTGTGCCCATTTCAAACTCCACTTGTCTGAGAATAAAATCCCTTTGTCTTTCTGTTACGCCTTAGTTACGAGTTGCCATATTGATACATCCGAAGGACTCATAACGTAGAAGAATAGAATTATCCCTCTACATAAGCAAGTAGTCCAATCAATGAGGCATCCGTCCTTTATTCATGATGCCAAAGTGCCTTATCTAGCGGAGTTGAACTCGTTAGACCGAGTATAAAGAAAGTAAAATTATCTTTTTCGTGCCTTTTACGGCAGTCCGTCTCCGTTTTTAGCGGGTCTAAGGTAGGTAATCGACAACGAGGAACGAAAATCCTTGGCAAAAAAAGAAATCCATCTTGGTTATCGTTCGATTTTCCTGTTCTCGCATACGCAAAGAAAAAAAAGAGATCTTCAAGAGGAGCAAGTACAAAAGAAAAAAAGAAAGAATTATTTTGTTAGTGTCTTTAACCAAAATAGGCTTTAGTCAATAGAAAGAGAAGTTGCACTATATTTCTTTTGAACGACATAAAAGTTTAAACCATGCTTTTGGAATCAAAGTGTGGCAAAGCAGATGAGGGTAACCTCCCAAAAACAGTATATTAGCTTTATTAAACTGTGACTCTTCCAGATCGCGAATTTTCGCTAGCAGCTAGTGTATCTCAATCTCACAATATAAATAGAGCGTCCTTCTCCTGAACCAGAGATTAATTTTCTCATCATTATCATCATCATTTCAATCTTTCTTTGAACGCAGGTCGTCCAGAAAAGCAGCTCCATACACACATCTACACATCTACATTAGAAACGTATAAAGCACCATGCACGTCCTCTCCTTTGTTGTCTACTTCCTCTCCCTTTTCCTTGCTTTGTCGCATGCACTTCCCCTCCAACGACGTGCAGACTATTCCGGCGATGCTACATTCTACACTGTCGGTCGCGGTTCTTGTGGCAAGGTGAACACCAATAGCCAAATGGTGGCTGCACTAAGTGGCAAACTCATGGGTTCAAAGAAATACTGTGGCGACAAAATCACCGTGAAATATGGTAAAAAGTCCGTTACTGTTACTGTGGTCGACACATGTCCCGGTTGCAGCAAAGGCAGCGTTGACCTTAGCCCTACTGCTTTCGCTAAGCTAGCAAGTCTTGACAAGGGTCGCATTCCCGTCACCTGGAGCTTCTCATAAACATGATTTCCTTATTCCAAAGTTGAAACTACCAAACCTTTTTGTAATTTTTTCCCTCTCCAGTGTCTTTATCGTTCTGTGTATTATACTAACGGTTTTTTGCTGAAACAAAACCAGTAATAAACTGCAATAAAATTCATTATAACATCAGAAAAAAATAAAAGGATTGGGATCGATCGCTCCCGACTCTAGCGTTTGCGCGTAAGCCTGCCAAAAACCCCGTTGGTAAACTCCGACATGTCCCCCATTTTTTTTTGGTTCATTAGAACTTTGTTTCCAAATCATTGGTATTTCCGTAGGATCTAGTATTGCTAACAGTTTTTTGGAGGAATTGGGCAAAGAAAGGAGGTGGCTAATGAGGAAAAGGAGACATCGTCAAACAGAGGAAGCTACTTAATTACGGGAACACATTCGTGTTTGTGACTTATCCGTTTTAAGCATGTTTGTTGCATTACATTTCATCAAGTCCACGCGAGCCATGCATTTCATATAATTTCACAACTTTTTCTTGCCAGTCCTTGAGCGACGTATGCTCTATGCATCGGATATACAGTGCCAGGTTTTTCTTTTCATTTGGCGTGCAAGAGAAAACATTTAGCGTGCAAATAAAAAAAAAAAGGTGTGTGCACGCGAACCGCTGGCGGTGCACGCACATTGTTTTATTCACGCTGGACCACTTTATTGGTGACATCTAAACATCATTTGATGCGGATGCTTATTTATCTCGACCGCTCATGTTAAAGTCATTAACTTTGTCTGCAAAGAAGTACTTTTCAAGCCCACGCATCGTTCAAAAAGAAGATAGCGAATGCTTTATGGAACCCACACAATCAGCGAGAGTTACCAACTTGCTTAATTCTACAAAAGGAGGTGTGAGGGAATCGCTTTCCGAAAGTTGACTCCTTCGGACACCAGCCTTGACCTTAGACCAAAATATCTCGATCGGGTTTAGGCTTATACCCACGATTTTGGATGGCTTCTTTAATCTGAGGTGACTTGTGTATAGAAGCTTTATCCATTACCAGGTAACGGCCTTTTAAAATTCTTGAGGTCCAGAACGTCCATCACTGCTTCGATAAATGCAAGGTAATCATCTGTCCTTGTGCCGACTTTGGCTACAACAATCTATCCATTCTTTTTAGTTGTGCACACCTTAGATTTGCGTAGCGACACTACACGTCGTTCGCAGATTGCACCCATAATGGTAATATTGATTCCATTTTGTGTTGGCACAACTGCTTTGGCTGATTGACCTCATGGAGTTCAGCCAAACCCACGCTTAATGAGCAGGTTGAATCCAGCCTTGTCAATGAAAAAAGCAAGCAGTAATACGGTTTGAATTTCGGACTGCAGGCAAGTTGTCCAGCTTCTTCAAAACAAGACGACAATGCTTGACAACATGCTTTTGTAGGCCAGAGAGAATGATCGTCAAGCCAAGGAAATTGGCAAGAAGCTGCTCCCTAGGTTTAGCTAGGGTGGACTCAACGTGATCCTCGAAATAGTTTGATCAGGAATTGTGAGTGCTCTTCACGCACTCTTCGATTACCGCCTTTCCCGCCCAACAGTAGGAACTGGTAGTTTTTTGTTGAGCATCCTGTCAGTACTTGTAAACGTACTGCTATGCGATTCTTTCCTTGATGCCTACTCTTCGTACAGCTGCGGCAGCTGTCATTTCTAAATAATCAAAGAGAATGACTGGTCAGTGCCAATTGCTTCTAAACAAAAATCAAACATTTACCTTGCTCAACCACCAAGGCAATCAATGACTGGACCTGTGTCTCTTTGTTGTTTCTGCCAGCCAGACTTAGCGATACTGTACCGCTTGAATTCAGACTGATCAACGTCCATCGAAGCAGGACTATCCCCACCATTAAGATGGCTAGTAGCGTTAGTTTAGAAAAAACCAGCCATACTCCGACAAAGACGCGTATTCGCTTTTCGTGTCAATAGCATCTTAGTTGTTGCCAGTGTTGCCACGGTGAGACCAAGGATCCATTATAGCATGTTACAGCAATTAGATTTGACCTTTTGTTGGTGTATGTATAGTTTGACGACTACAGAACGTTTCCATGCCATGCCGAATGCGAATATAATTTAATGGGGCGTCACTAACATATTACGACGCCATTTATACTATGTCCTTCCAGAACAAAAACAATCAGTACAACAATCTCTTTCGTTTAGCCAATTGCATGGAGAGTGATGCGACACTAGCTGAGCATCCAATGCCGCAACTGAATGTTGGAGGATCAATGGCTGAACAGCATTTTTAAGGTGACACCGACTGTTGGAGGCACCACAACGGAAACGTCACCGTCGCAAACAGAAGATGTAGTAGGAATATTAACACCACTTGGTATATTTACACGCCGTGAGAACGCTCCGTCTACAGGTGTACATGTTAATAGAAGAGCTGTACGTCCGCGTTTCGTCTGGTTCCAGCGTCGACTTCCAGCGAGTGGCCAAATGTGGAAGGAAACCCATAAGTAGCAAGTTGAAGTACAAGATCTTCTACGAGGACTTTTTGTCCAAGAGGAGGAGGCAGGCGCAAGATCCTAGTCTACGGGTTGACTACCCCAAAACTTTTAAAGTTGGACTAGAAACCTATGAAATCTGCGGCCGTGCTGTCTCTAGGCAATATGACGGAGGACACTTTAAAGCCTATTATAGAGATGATGGTGACCTCTTTGAGACTGATAATATGCAACCAAAGCTAAAGCACATCGCAAATTCTCATACGCAAAGCATGAAGAAGCTAGCTGGAAAAGTTGCAAATACCAGCTTTGTTTTGTACAAAAAGTTGCCTTCAAAGCATTACTATTAAACGGAATTTATTTATAACTTTTAAACTTCTTTCCGTTTACTTAAAAAGTTTCTTGAATCAACTGTTTATCCATAAAATGACTTAACAGAGGAAAGGATGACTTTGGTAGGCCAATGTTGTTAGACATTTTAAATTCCGGTACCCCTCATAAACAGATGTTGATAGAATGATACTTAAGTCGCGGTACCATTCATGCACTCGTGGCTTAAGTATAGCCCGTTTATGACAGGGCGCGACGCAAGTATCCCTCGTGTAGCGTACCCATCAAATTCATAGGAACCCTGCGGACAGATGCACTTTTCGCCTGTCTTCACGGTCTAACTTAGCTCACAATTCGAGCTCCGTTGCCGAAAAGTACAACTTCAACCACTATAATTCCTTAACGAAACAGCTATCGCATTTAGAGGTATTCAATGTCACTAGAAAGAAATTATCTGTCAATAGCACAGAGAACAGAGATAAAGAAAAGTTGGACATGCATTATTTTTTCGATTGTTATCCATATGTCAATTACAAACATTGAAAACAGATCCCAAACACACCATGACAGTACGGTGCGATTGAAAAAAGCATACATAGCTCTTAATCTTCACTAGATCTTGGAGCAAAGAAAATTGTAACAAGAATTAGTTACAGCGCCAGCAGGCCCTTCCACGACCATCCCATAGGCATTTTGAACTTCGAACGCCTTCTCTACTGCAATAGCTCCCGCATGACGCAGCAAAGCAGTAACCAGGGTATGTTCTTGATCCTGCAAAAGCTATGTTAGCAAATACCTCAAGGTATTTAGGGACGATGATTACTCCAACAGGCTTTGGGGCGGAAGTCTTCCTCTTCTGTGTCGAATTGGATAACATTTTTCACACTATCCTTATGGGCAGTGTCATTTTGGGCGACGAGACTTTCCAGTCAAACATTGTTCGTATCTTGAGCAACGGTTGGGTTGGCAATCACGGCTAGAGAGAAAGTGACTACACCAAGGATAATAATAGCAAATCCCATAACGAAAATAGCAAGGACAGCAGTAGTAATACAATGAGAGAACAAAGCAAATCGAGGATAGAGTAAAGGATCTTTTATAGGCACAAAGTTCTTTACGGTGTATCATCTCCTTTTGCTTTCTCTAGTCATATCGCATTATGCATTTGATCGATGCCCGCCTATAGGCGTCATCCATTGCGTCGAAGAAAGCGCCGACAATACGCTGACAAGCAAGAACTTTTTTGTGATAGCTAAAGGAATCTGTCGGAGCCTGCAGTTACGTTACGTTTCGCAGTACCATATGTGTTGCAAAAAAGCCAAAGACATGGATACAATAGCATAAGCAAACAGCAACGCTTACACCTCGGCTATTTGGTTAGCACAACAATTACAAAATTCTGGAAAACTGTGAGAATGGAAAGGATATCGCTAACTTTAGCTTCATTGTTTAGATATAGACTGAGCACCATGTGTACATGCATTCTGTAAAATTTGACTGAATGGCCTTCCTTTAGAAACTGACGCTAAAGCGCGAAAGTTCTAATCTACAGTTTGTCAGCCACGTCTTTTTTGAATAGCATATGAAAGATATAGGTCAATCTCTTGGTACACCATACGCTTTCTATTCATTCGTTCTGGAGATTACTGAGTTTGACACTTGTCTGATTCACAGAAGAAAAAGAAGTTGAATCAAAGGCTACGATGAAAGGCTTTCTTTTGTTCTAAGTAGCGCACACAGTATCCATGCAATCCTGAGACGTAGCCTCTTTATATTGTCTAAGGCGGTATGATTACCTTGCTAAGAGGAGGAAAAAACAAAGTCCTTTCTATTTCCCCACAGGAAATGACTGATTCTGTCATTGAAACATACATAAATCCCATCTTGCAGAAAAGGTCAGCTTTATGTTTGCTATTGCTTCATTTCAACTTCGACTTCATTATCTATTTAGGTTTTTCCCATCGATCGCCGAGATCTCAGCGAACATAGGATGTTAAAAGATTTTGACAGAGAATCTTCTATCTCCTTCCGATCAAAAAGAATCATAAAACGTAACCATAAGATCTAGGTTTCTTAAAGCTGTCGCGACACTGTCGGGATTAGCATGCACTACTAGAGTTTTAGTATTGGCTTGTCTTTTTTACGAGTGCCTTCTTGAGCAAACGTCAAAAAAGTCCAGTAAAAGTTTCGCGGCCCTTCATCGGCTTTGTCGATAATGCTGCTTAGATCTGTCATAGGAGACTACCGCAGTTGATAGATTGATTCTTTTGTATACCCAATACTGAACTACATCGATGTCAAGTGGCAAAACCATGATTTCCTGTGTCATGCCAAAGCTGCTTCTGATAACGCGGACATTATGTTTTTAGGCAGGTTATGAGACGGGCAATTAAATCAGCTAGACAAAAACGCGTCCCGTAATGTTCATTGGCCCTAAACCCTTCATGAACGCCATGGAACATAATAGGGGCGCCGCTTATCCATCCATTTGTTTTAACCTAATTAAAACCGCTCCTCGTTGGCTGTATCTCGGATACAGACAGTGTAGGCATATTGTTTCAACTTATCTTGCCGATTACTGGAAATTACAGCAGATTGAAATGTTTGCGGTGTCCATTATGTGCAGTATTTTACTAAGGTGGACATAGCGGGGTATAGGAACGGTCTTTGTATTATCCGTTCATCTTGTGCAAACTTTATCTACGTTTCTAACATTCCGCTTGTTGGAATGAAATCGAGCCCATCTGCTTTTTCTTGCTTTGATATAATGTTACGAGGACATTAAAGGCTAAAGATCAAACTCACAGAAACATAGGGTGTGCGCGTATCTCTTTGTTTCTCTCTCTCTGTGTCTTATTTAGCATACAGTGGCTAGAAAACGGAGCTTTGGAGAGAATCAGGCTCTACAGAAGTTGCAACTTTTTTCTTCCTATAAAATGGAATTGGGAACAAACGTGTCGTTTTTTCTCCGAGATGGGGAGCGGAGTGTTAGTATTGTCCTGCTTTCTTTAGTTTCAAACTTTTACAGATACCGTAATCTAACGATGATCCAGGAGCAGTCAAGGTAGAAGACGTATCAAGGACAATACGTATTCTTTCTGTCTGGTTTCTAATCACTTCCATTCAGTATGTGCAATAAGGTTTAAAGATGTTTATGTGTGGGGGGTATGGAGGGGAAATTCAACTCTAACTTACCTGGAATATCTCAGCTGGAATTTTATGCGTCAAGATGACAAAGCCAAATGTTCTCACTAGCCGTTTCTGGAAAACGAAAACTTGGATCGCGTATCTTCCCCAAACAGAAGGATAGAGGGATCGATATAGTTTTTTGTTGTTCTGTTTGTTGTTATTGATGTTGTGAAGGAGAAGAACAACCACTTCGAACTCTAAAGGGAACACAGCTTATCCACGTGCGGTGCGTTCTTTTTTTTTTTTTCGGGACAAAGGAAAAATGAGAACCCTATTTTGCTTTTTTGACACAATTTCGATCTTTGTTTCTTTTTCTCCTATTGGATCATCCTTATTCTCTGTTTTTCTTTTCTCCTGTGTCTTCTGTCGGAAAGTGACTCATCCTAAGGAAAAAGGCGACTACGAGCCTTTTTTCTTTCTTAGATCAAATAGGAATAGGCCATTCGCTCTCATCCTCATTTTTTCCCTTAAAAATGAAGGAGAAGGAGACAGAGCGAGTGAGAGTGGATGGGGGGAGGAAGGGAAAGTGAGGACAAATTAGGTTATCAAAGCCGGCTGATCGGGGAAAAGAAAGAAAAAAAGGGCGTGGATAGCCGATTGAAATTCATATGGGGTAAAGGAACGGCCATCCTTATCAGTGAGTTGAGACAACATCTTCTCTCCCTCCTTTTCCAAATAATTTACCTTTCTCTTTCCTTCTTCCTTTCTCTCTCTGTTCTCTTCTGTTGGCAACGATGCAAGCGACACCTCGGCTGTTATTACGTAGGTTGGATTGAAAAGATAAAGATCGCACAGGAACAAAGAAAACTCAACGACAAGAAAACTTTGATAAAGGCACTTCCACACGTCGTGTGTTAACTCGTCCCGCCACTTTCTCTGTCGTAAATCGACGCTGGAATAGTAGCAATACAAGCCCTACGCCGACCAAGTCATTCTCCAAATGGCGTTTATTCAAGACAACTGTTAAGGTAGGCTTAGTTGCGGCCACGTTGTCCGGTGGTTATGGTAAGTTACAATGCCCAGTTGGTTTACTCCATATTGCATTGGCCTTCTCCATGTCTCATTGAACTTTGCATCGTGACAAATGAACAGCCATGTGGGAGCATCGTCACCCGCCCGTTCAAGCTGAACTGGATCCCACCAAGAAGACAATTGTTGTTCTTGGAAGCGGTTGGGCTTCGACTTCCTTCTTAAAAGATATCGACACGGATCATTACAACGTCGTAAGTCTAAAATTGGAAAGAAGACCTTATCTTTGCCTTAAAAACTTGCTCATTGACCTTTTTCTGTTTAACTTTTCCTTGGTTAACCATTAAAGATTGTAGTCTCTCCCCGTAATTATTTCCTATTTACGCCCTTATTGCCAAGTTGTACCGTAGGCACCATTGATGTTCGTTCTTTGGTCCAACCTGTCCGCTTTATCACACGTCACAAGTCAAGAGATGTCAAGGTATATGAGGCTGAATGTACAGATATTGATCCAACGAACAAGACCATCACGATTGTCGGTAAGTTGTTAGAAGAAAAAAAATTACAAAGAATAAACAAAGGAAAGCCGAGACTGAGCGTTTGTGTAATTTAGACAATTCGGAAATCAAGGGGGAGAGCGCCACCAGCACCTTGGCCTTTGATTATCTTGTTATTGGAGTGGGAGCAATGAATCAAACATTTGGTATCAAAGGTGTAGAGCAGTATGGATGTTTCCTTAAGGAAGTATGGGATGCTCAGAAGATCCGCGCCAAGTTGATGGACTGTATCGAGACCGCTGCATTCCCGGGACAGAAGCCGGAGGAAGTGGATCGGTTGCTGCACATGGTAGTGGTGGGTGGCGGTCCAACAGGGGTGGAGTATGCAGCCGAGCTGCATGACTTTTTGGTGGACGACCTTACCACGTGGTATCCTGAATTGGCGGGCAAAATCAAGATCACGTTGGTCGAAGCCCTGCCCAACGTCTTGCCTGCTTTCTCCAAGCAGCTCATTGATTACACCGAATCCACCTTTAAGGAACAGAATATCACCATCCATACCAAGACCATGGTGAAAGAAGTCCGCGAACGGGAGATCCTTGTCCAGCGCCCTGACGGAACTACCGATACCATTCCCTACGGTCTCCTTGTCTGGGCCACCGGGAACACATCCCGACCGTTGATCCGTAACTTGATGGCCAAATTCCCCGAGACACAGACCGTGCGACGTGGTCTGGTGGTGGATGACTGGTTGCGTCTGCAAGGTTCCGATGCCATCTTTGCTCTGGGTGATGCCACAGCAACTAAATATGCACCTACTGCGCAGGTGGCTGCCCAACAGGGCAAGTACCTAGCCCGCGTTTTTTCACAGCTAGCCACCCGTGAACAACTGGAGACAGAGTTGGAAGAGGCCACCGACGATGACAAAGCCAAGAAACAACGCAAGTTACAAAAGGTCAAGGACATCAAACCTTTCCATTATTCTCATCAAGGCTCTCTATGGTAAGACAGGGTTTTTGACAAGAGAGACGATTGTCTTATTCCTTTTTTTTCCCCTTCAGTTACATTGGATCGGATAAGGCTATTGCAGATCTGCCTTTTGGACCAGGTAATCTCGCTTCCGGTGGCGTTGGTAAGTTTCCGATAATAGAATGAATGAACTACCCATTCCGTTCTAAAAAAAAATCGAACATAGCCACTTATGCTTTCTGGCGGTCGGCCTATATCTCCAATCTTTTCTCCACACGCAATCGTACTCTGGTTCTTACTGACTGGCTAAAGAAGACCGTCCTTGGACGTGACATTTCCAGAGAATAGAGAGACTTCGGAATAGACAACAACTGATAGAAACAAGGACAAGAATGGCTTAGCTTACCTTTATCTTTTCTTGTGCTTCCCAAACTCATAATATACAGTACGCCCAACTATTTATTCATTTCTTTCTACACGTACAAACCCCAATCCATCTTTTTCGTTTTCTGCCTTAAACCTACAACAGACGCTTACCAACTATTCAGCAGATACATTTTAAATGATCACCGTGTTCGTCTCCGCCATATCATTTGAAACTGTTGAAAAGGAGCCAGAGGAGCATGTACACAATTGACGCCGACAGAATTGTTTTGTTTCAAGGTGAGGACATACTCAAACAAACAAAATGTGCTGTCAGCGTGTCATCACCTCTCAATTACATCCTGCAAGCCCATATGAAACAGCTTTCTCAGTCAAAAATCATTTATCCGAATCATCCAGTTGATGTGATAAGAATGGCTCGTGTTAAGGAGGCATTGATACAAACAATGACTTTGTCCGATGTACATCTGTTCAACGTTGGTGCTGTTGGCACTTTCTTTCTATAGAAAATTTACAATAGTTTCTTTTTCTTCCGTTTTTGACATTTTATTCACATGATCGTGCAATTCTCCATGTCCTTTAAATCAGGCATTTCACCAGGTTGACCCAGGTTCATGCCCGGTGCCATTTCTTCGAGTAAAGACGCAGGGGGTTGACCTAAGTCTTGCATCTTTTGCATGTATGTCAATACCCTACACTTCTTCCGATGTTCCATTTTCTTCCTATTTACCTTTTGCATCAATTCCATGATTTCCTTGGTTTGCGTTTCATTATTTTCGTCAAAACCAGGTGCTTCGTATTTAGCTACAATCGACTGACAGAAAGAGTATTGCTTTTCGTACATCTCCAATTCAGATTTGGATAATTTGGCTCGGTTGGCATCTAGCCAAGCTGGATACTAAAGAAAAAAAGTAGATAGATCAGTCCTGCCGCATAAAATAGAAGACGCGTCTTTTCTGATTTTACTTTTGAAGCCAGATCTTTCATCGGTTCGTAGAGCATGTCTTTCGACATCAACTGTTGCATCATGCCTTCCAGTACATGTTCAAACTCGCCATTATCGGCCAAAGATTCCATTTGACGCATCAGTTCAGCCATAAAAGCATCTTCCGAGGTATCCGCCATCGAGGTCTATTATATCATCATTCGTTAGCGAATGAACCATCCATGCCAATGCCATCCACGCATTTTTTTCTTTTCTTCCTGAAAACTTACATCCACTTCTTTAGAACTTTCTTTTAATTTATCCATGGTCTGCGCAATTTTATCCTGGAAACTCAAACCACTACTACCACTCGTGCCATTCTTTGGTGGAGCAGACGTACAAGTAGAGGTTGACGAGGTAGAGGTTTGTTGTTGTTCTTGCTTTTCTTCTTGTTTCAGCGACTCATTTGTGCCAAGTGATTGCCAGACTTGTTCAAACACATTTTTCATTTCGGGATCTTGACCCATTAATTCCTCCATGCCAGCTGCCAACTGACGTGCAAATTCCTCGCTGTCCAGCATATCGTCGAGATCCGCAGCATCCGTTGCTTCCGCCTTGGGCGGAGGGGTATCTTCTTTGTCTTTGGTCGATAGATCATTAAAGTCATCCAGGACATCTGCGAACAAACAGAAATAGCCAAACCACAAAGGACAAAATTGTTCATTTGCTTGCTCCTTTTTGTTTTCACGTTTCTGTTTCTTATTCTTTACCGTCTAACAAATCGTCCAAGTCCGAGTCATCGTCTTGTATTTGTGTTGCTTTGCTTTTCGACATTAAGGAAATAACGCAAACAAACGGGGAGAAAAAGAGAAGTGTGGCGTGTACATTTTTTTCCCTTTATTAAACTCTTTTTTTGGGTAGTCTTTTTTTGCCTCAATGAGAGTTTTTCACATGACAAATCGAAAATGACCCCGCACACGCAAATCGGGAGGAATGAAACAAAAGAAAAAAGAAAGGTGCGCACATACACTCATTTCAAATAACTGGTAAAAAGGTACAAAATAAGAAAAAGAGGAACAAAGTCTTTTGGGTTGTTTTTCGGGTTTACGAAGCCACTGCAGTTCCTTCCTTAGGTATGTCTTCCATCATACTACTGCTTCCTCCACTACTGACGGTACTAATCCGCTTGCTATTCGTCAGCACGGTTGCTTTGGAGTTTTCTTGCGGAGCTCGTGTGGACATATAACCGCCACCTTTGCCACTGAGATCCAATGTCTCAAGTAAACTATGGTAGAGGAATTTATAGGCCCAGACATTGCCACGCATACGTCGAATGTCAACGATATACAACCCCGGCAAGTTTTTGATCTTGCATAATTCAACACTGAATCGAACTTCTTCTCCTGGGTCCACCACAGGATCACCATAGATTGTTGCCGGTGTTTGTTGTTGTTGCTGCTGTTGCTGTGTTTCATCTCCCTCTTGAACAGATCCTGTAGGCGGGGTAGCACTGGCACGACGTAAAAGCATGCGGAAGGGTGTGCCTGAACTGGCCCGGCGTTTCTTATCGTAATCACTCTCATTATTATTATTGGCTGTCGCTGTGGTAACCGACAGCACGCCAGCTTGCCGTTTTCGACGAGTGCACTTGAGCTTGTATTCATTGTCTCGTTTGACATCAATTCCCATGGACCGTAAAGCCTGCTTCACCTCGGCTAAGACCTCTTGCGGTGAACGAGATGTCAGAGCATCTTGATCCACTGCACCATGATGAGTTCGAAGCTTGCTATCGTTGAAATCTACACCATACGATCCCAACGGTTTGGGTAAAGGTGTTGCACGCGCATGAGCGACAAGTGTATCTCCTTGTGATGATCGATTAGGACTTCCGTATCTGGTACCTATTTTTTTTTTGCCGGTGAGCTTAAGTACCACATCATTTTCATTCCGAATAAAGAACGTGATAGCACACTTACTTAATGGTTTCTTCTTGAACCAGTCTATAAACTTTTTGCCTGCACTGCGGTGTTTCTCTTTGTCTGTAGTGCTCATGATGGTTTGTTCTGAAACGGATGGCATGATATGCACAGGGATATTTGGCGTCGTTTCTTCCTGTTCCTTTGTACTTGTCATACGCGCAGGAAGTGGAAGCGTATCGCGCTGACTCCGTCTAACAAAGGACATAGTCTTTTTAGAATTGCCGTTTCGCTTCGAATCTTCCTGTCCGATATAGTCTGTCATTGAATTGACAAGTAAACTGAGCGTTTTGCGTCGCGTGCCTCGGATAGGGTGAGACGTTCCCACACTAGGAGTCGGTTGGACAACATTGGGGCGGGGTATCTGCTTGCTAGTGCCTGGCACAGGTGCGTTAGGTGTGCTCATGCTCACAGTAGGGTTTGGTCCCTGAGAATTCGGATCGGTATCAGGGTGTCCAGGACGATTCTGATGACGCTGCATGCTCGACAAGAACTTGGCTTGCAAAATGGAGCCTGTATGCACTTCAGGCGTCATGGATGCTGGTCGTCGTTGATGATGGTGATGTGTCATGGCAGCACTTAGCAGTTTGGAGTTACGTGAAGAACTAGGTTTCGAAGTCGAAGAAGTGCCGTTATTTCCAGATAAGAAATGAAGGATCTTCCCTGTGGAAGATTGCCGTGCCTTTTTGCTTGGAGTAGGTGTTGGTTCTGCTGGTTCTGGTATAGCTGGCAGTGACTTTTCTTCTTTTCCTGCTTCTTCTTCCTCATCTTTCGGATCCTTCTCAGCGATCGTCGATTGTTGCTCTTCTTTGATACTGTCCATATCTTTATCTTCTTCTGCTGTAGGAGTATCTTCAGTATTGTCTGCCGGAGCGGGTAACTCAAAGGCGGAGATGTCCCGGCCTTGCGGATCAGAGATTTTGACGGGAAGCTGTTCTGGTGTAGTTATCTTATCATGGGTTGGAGAAGGCGATGGCGGGGCGTGTTCGGTAAGTTCTAACGACTCTTCCTTTGGTCGTTCTTCCTGGTCTACTTCCATCGGTTCTTGTTGTTGCTGTGCCACCTCTTCATCACCTTGTTCTAGGGTATCGTCTGCCGGTTTGGATGTAGGTACAACAGCATCGTCATTTGTTTCTGCAGGCGTTGGCTCCACGGAAGTGATGGCTTCGGCCACGTTAGACTGGGTATATTCTGCAGCAATGGTATTGCGTCTCGTGGTATCCGCCGATTCGGGTAGCGATCGCTGTGGGTTTGAAATTGCCATGTGAATAGGTAGGTCAGCTGAATGGAGTGCTTCCATTTCTAGCTCGTTTATCGGCTTCTCAAACAGGGTACGATATGCTTTTAACCAGGGGTGATTCATAATGGTTTCCATTGAGCATCGTTTGGCCGGATCTGGAACGAGCATCTTCTGCAACAGATCGCGGGCTTCTTCACTTACATAATCGGGGAATGCAAGTGGGGTATTAAGAATATACTTATAAAGCAAATTAATATTATCACCGTCCGGGTTGGCGGGATCATCGTCAAACGGCAAATAGCCGCAAAGCATTGCATAAAGGATTACACCGCATGACCAGATATCGACAGCTGAACCCACGTACATTCCTTCGCTAATAACGAGTTCTGGAGCAGCATAGCAAGGCGAACCACAAGATGTTGACATCAAATCATCTTTGGCAGATGCAAACTGATTTGCAAATCCAAAATCAGTAATGATGATACTTCGGTTCCGGTCTAACAACAAATTTTCCTAAAATAAAGATGATCTCCAAATGAGTCTATCGCCTTTGCGCGTTCTAAATGCACTTACCAATTTCAAGTCTCTGTGTACGATATGTTTTTGATGCATATAATGGACACCGCTTATAAGTTGGGCAAATAGACGACTGGCATCTTTTTCCTTCAGATATCGATGGGCCAGGATATATTCAAACAATTCGCCACCTAATATTATGCACATTTGCAGATCACTTTTCATCAGGGTGATGTGTTTCAGATCGACGGAGCTTCTTGTGTGTACCTGATGCGCATTGCAAGATAATGCCAATATATTTTTCGGTTTCAATCACGTCGTACAGCGTGACAATATAAGGGTGACGAACGATCTACCATGAGTAAGCAAGCAAGATGTCAATGGAAAATACGAAAAAGTAGCGGAATCAGTGTTTGACTTACCCTTAGTACAGAAATTTCTCTCTCAATTTTGGTCATACGAGAAGATGAGTCGATATTGTCTTTTTTGATCAGTTTGATGGCGACCTAAACAGAAAAATAGCATCTGTTAAAGTTTTTCTTTTTTTCTTGTTTTTCTTTTTCACACTCGTTTACTTCATGGCCTGTTTGGACTTGGATGCCTAGTTTAACTTTCCCAAACTCTCCTTCACCTAAGGTCTGGAGTAGTAAGTAAGGTCCAAACATGGTTGGCTTTCTTCCGGGTGGTGGGTGGTAGTGGTATAGCTGGTAGTAATACTGCCACCAGGGTTGGTCACGTCTTCGTTGCTGTTGCTGCTGTTCTTCCAAACGTTGTTGATGACGTTGAACTGTTCTTTGTAGCTCACTAGGCATGGCAGTGACTGAATAAGCCCGTTGTTGATGGGCTTGTCTGGGATAAGGCAGATCAGGCGATTGAGGTGCATAAAGTGGATTAACATGGTCAGTCGAAGGGAGACTCGGAGTCTGAGTTGGAGGAGAGTGAGTGGCGGTATTTGAAGGAACGACAGATGCCATGATGGGGAGATCGCCACCGGGTATGTTAAGTGAAGGAGGCGTATCAGCAGAAGAAGAAGAAGAAGAAGAGGATTCTGCTGCAAGCGGGTGTATAGACAAAGTCATGCTTTTTTTTTTGGCCGCTTAAAAAATGACGAAACCAAAAAAAAAAATCTTAGGGGTTGGGGGCGTGTTACGAAGCCCTAAAAAATGAATGTCAATAACAAAACAAAGCGTCTCTATAAAGAAAAAGAGAGTAAGATCTGCTATGCTTTATAAGAGAAAGAAGAAATATTATTGAAAAATGAGGAAAAGGATATAGAAAAAAAAAAGGTTATCGCTTACTTCTGTAGTGATTTTTTTTTCAACAACAGCGTAACACCAAATATACGAACATTCGTACAAGGTTGCGTCCGATTGTTTTCGTCCTTGTTTATTGTGATTCACAAGGGACTCTTTCATCATGTAAATACAATCACAACAGGACGCAACGAACACATTGCAGTTAATATGAAAAGAATAGGAGCCAAAGAGTGCGTTCATGGTTTCTTATTTGCAGACGCCCTTGGTAGGTTCGGGTGGCGACAATTTCTGTCCCTGTGGATGAAATCTTCTTTAACTCCCGACATGAATTTTTGTCCCGCCAAGTTCAAGAAAAGCTAACCCAAACCATTTGCGGAGAAAACGCTCATGCCCAAATTTGGTTTTGCTTGCAGCGAATACCAAAACCTTGCTTTTTCTCCAAAAAGAATACTTAGCCATGTTACGATGCATCATCAATATGCCTGAAAACCTACAGTATCCTTGAATATAATAAATTGGCTATTATGTGTAAAATGGACACGGAAAAGGGGAAATTCAGATCTGCAAAATAATCGTACCATGAAGTGTGCTTTTTCTTTTTCGCCTCGGTTACTGTTGCATGCCGTCTTTCTCTCGATGCCTTGGTCATGGGTGCATTAAGAAGCGTATACAGATGTGAATGTGCTCCTTCTACAAGTATATATCACCTGTTTGGGCATAGAAATACTCACGTTTCGGTCACATCTTTTACGTAAATGGTTCATCCTTGCGTGCTACTGCCATTAAACGTTCCAGATAATTCTTTAATCACATGAAGTTATGGGCATTGCATATCTTCCTTTTTTTTAATGCAGTAAAATAAGGCTATGCAATATTTGCTTTGGGAATGCTTTAAAGGTAAGATCAACCTTGGAGAGAGATCTGCATTGAATGGCAATATTTACAGGCAACCACGTGTATGAATCGAAAGAGACCGGGCTCCTGCAAAAAAGAAAAAAAACAAAGAGTTTTATATATGCATAATTAAACCAATTAACCGTGCAAAACTGCTGTTTGTTGATGATCCAGTGATACCTCACGATGAAGTTGCAGTATTTCTGGACTGTTAGAGCCTGGTCAGCTCAGACACAAAAAAAGTAAATTGGAAACACAGCACGTTTCACACTGGGTATAACGTAAATGTAGTTAATTTCATCTTAGCGAGCTTTCCTCCGAAAGTGGAGATGAACATGGTTTGTACAAAGATTATCTCGTAAAAGGACATTGAGCAGTTATTTTAAGATGGTGAGCCATCAAGAGATTATAGGGAAGAAATAGATGAGATACCGTTTTTAGCGCTTTTCAATCCTTGTTGCCTCTATTTATTTTTCCCAAGCACAAAGAAAAAAAAATTCAAACTTTTTACATCTATGAGCCGCAGCCGCTCCTCTAACGTACTAAATGGTAAATAGATTTTGCTAGACTAAAAAATCTATCTGTCTGTAATTTAGTTAACCAAGATTTTCGGCACTACATCTTATATATCTATAGGGAAACACTATAAAAAGCTCGATGACCTACCACATATTAAGCTACAAGCAAGTAAGAATTTTTGCTAACTTGAGAGAAGTAAGGAGAAAACTCCTTCATATCCACAAACGCTACGTATCCAAGTTTTTAGTACCAAAGCTTCTCATTCGGACGGACATTCCTATACGTGAAATTACTGACACTAGCCCGTGGGTCCTGGGCAATTTTTCGCGTCGGTATTTTCTACATGTTTGATACTCTAAAGCTAAAATTGAGGATCGCTTTCGAAGTATACTGCAACTGCCAATCTCCGAAAAGGGTCCTCTCCTGTTTGAAGCTATTGCTGTTCAATAAAGTTACATGTACAGTTTCCTGCGTTTGCTTTCTTATCAACAGAACAGCAACAGAACGCGTAAATCTCCTGCCAGCAATACTTGTGGAAAACAAGCCACTTTAGATTGCCATTTTGATTGAAAAGAGTCAAAGAAATCAAATATTATCTGTAGAATAGGTGTATTATTGTGAATACTAGTAGTTCTTAAGTTTTACAGTGAATTTGCCTTTGCTTTCCCTTAAAAACTAAATGCGAGAAGCGTACTAAAGAGCCCATAGCACAACAGAGAATGATGTTACATTAGTAGATGCAGCATTTAGAATTAGCTATTGAGACCCAAATCCTCCCTTCACAAGAGTATCATACAGGGGTTTGAGCAAAGCCCACGCGTTTAGAAGCAAGTCAAATAAAGTGTAAACGTTTCGGAGAACAAATTGTGGTATGGTGAATGTACGGCCGGGAAGAGTTTCATTTCCGGTGAGGCTAACGCTAGGAGTAATAGCAAATATGCAAGCCTTGGATTGAGCCAAAGGCTGATAGGCCATGGAAAGGGACAATCGTGGTCCCAGAATAGTCATTGTTAAAGGATGTTTGTCTACTCCAGTGGTGGTCGAAAACCGGATCTGGACGTTGACTTGGCTCTTGACCAGCGCATCGCAGTTGAGATGATAGACTCTTATGCGAGCATCGTACTGAAAATTTCCACTGCCTACCATGGACGTGATTATATCGCTCGTTACGTTTGCTGGCATAAACGTTGATAATGTTATAGTGTCCGCAACAGCTCGAGCAAGGGGACTAAAGCCGATTTCGGGTTCCTTCCATTATCATTCGGCATGGAAATGCCTTGATTGTGGACAGTCCAACGGTCGCCGGTGTTAGGGTTTTTTTTTCAGGCGATTCCGGAGGAAACTATTTGATGTCACCTGTATACTTTGAGTTATCCTCACCAACGATAATTTCGCCTTAATCGTCTGCTGCCTTATGCTTGCCTATATCACTGCGGCAAATTTTTCGTCGGGTTCGTCGTTAGCTAAAGGCGACCCGACGAAAAACTACCCCTAGTATATAGATTGAATAGGTTGGCTGTAATGTCAGTTTCAGAGCATCCATATTCAATATGAGGGCGTTGTATGGACCTTAGCCGAGGTGGCCGGCAGCCGTATTGCTTGAGTATGCAAGCCCAATAAAGCCATTGATAATCATGCTACTGTGGTCCACACCTATCTTGGTTGACCGTCTACGATAAAGATGCCTCCCGTACACTTTGGAACAGCAAGTTACCGATTTTGCACAGTGACACCTCCCATTTGCACGAAGTCCATAACATACCAGCCTGACCCTCCGAGCCAGCCTCCTTTGTAGCTAATTTCAAATCTTCAGTGAGTACATTTGAAACAAGAAGATTTACTGTCTTTGAACAGATCATAAGGACACACGCTCATAGGAAATCGACCAGAAGGGATCCAAAGATCGAAGTTAATTGCAACTTCGTTGTTATTTCACCATGCTATGGTAGACATACTTGTTCACCTTTTCGTAGAGTTCGAAACAACGAATTTCTGAGGAGGAGAGGGGCTACCAACTCCAATCTCAACAAGATATTTATTTTCGACGTAGTTATACGCATAGCTTTAGGACAATCATGTTTAAGTACGCCTCGCTCATGCGCAGTAAACTCATCATTTGTTCGGTATATCAGAGTACGTACAAGCTTATCTGTATTAGCGGTCGGTGAAGATGAAAAGTCTGTTACCCTAAGAGGAAAGGGGATGCTATAGTGTACATTTTGAACAAGCAAAGGAGAGAAAGAAGCAGAGGCCGCTGCTTTATATAAAAAGTGTATATCAATAGAGTACAGTTTGTGATATAGTGTATTTCTTTCAGAGTCCACAATATTTTGAGTGGTTTTTGAGAGGATATACCAAATCTTAGACATTTTTATCACAAGCTAAGCTCCAATAAACATATATATAACCTTTATGAACATTTTATTGAAGTATAGGATGAACTTTTCTTAGCAAAAAAAGGCTTTTTTCGTTCAAATGTTTCGGGTATCCGCCAAATTTGTCAGACAAAGCGGGGTGAACAAAAAAAGATGTACTATTAGGGTATCTTGCGCAATTTCTGGCTCAGTCACAGAGCTTGTCACCCGCTTAAGTAGTGAGCTTTGCGACCCGAATGAAATACCCTGTGAAGGCCAAAGTAAATTTTTGGCTCCGGAAACTATTTAGGAATGAATCAAGTCTTGCACTTTCACACTATAGTCATTGCTAGAAAATTGTCCATGAATAAGCCTTGAAAATGGCATTTATCAGGATTATTCAAGGACAATTTTCCAAAATTGAAGATGCGCTTTGTTAAATAACTGAACAAAACTCTGCGCATATCTATATCTTCTAAATTCGGTACGCTATCGCAGGTGTAGCGTGACAAACACCATTCGATCATAACGAAATATGGCTCCAACAGACTTAACTCTGGCCAATCATATTGAGACCTTCAGTTCTCCGCTTCTGATTGGTAAATCGTTAGTATTTCATTTTCCATTTCTGACGATCCATTACTGTACGCTTTTTGTAGTTGTCCGCAACTGACTCCATTGTTGCGCTAATGTGGCAAAGAGTAAAAGAGTAACATAGTCGTTGTTTCTTTTTCCGAAAGCTAGACAAGAACTTACAAATTTATCCTCGAATAATCCTGATAAATGTTGTTTTCAAAGTTATTCAAGGATAGTTTTTCCCGTAGTGTACTAATAGAGTGCAAGTGATAAAGTGATATAAAGGCATATATAAACTATGCAAGAGCTGGAAGAAATAAAAGTTAAGCTTTTTTTTGCTGTCTCAATCCTAACCAGTAAAGCGACCTTCTATCTATAGACCACGATCTTCATCCTAAGTCGATAACAGTATGTTACATGGCCAAAGCGCGCAGAATGATGAAGCAGAGTTTGAGAATCTGCTTGAAAATCGCAATAATCAAAACCTATATACAAGGTGAGAAACATATGTATGCTCTGTTGTTTGTGTAATTTTTACCTAGGAGACTGGAAATCTACTGGCTTTCTTTCATTTAGAAGGTCCAACAATAAACCCTTAGAAGCTTATATCTGATAAATCAGTCCTCTTAATGACATGCAGACATTCAGTGAGCTATCTGTGAGGAAACATTCTTTACTAATACAAAATTATTTGGAAGCTACAATAAACAGGAGTAGGCACCAGTAAGACGTAGATATACTGGGGAGCTCGAGACATTCCGAAAAGTAAGAGGTGCTTTTTGGACCTTGCAGAGGGCTATAGGATCCTTTCAGAGGTAATAAAATCGCGATGTGGAGGGTGGGAGCCTGGTTTAGTAACCTTGCGGTGCACAGCGGTATACATAAGTGTCTCGGTGCGTCTGGTTATTTTTCGGATGACTTGAATCCACAGCATATCTGATGCCAGCACTGCAAAGTCTTCTCTTGCCTTTTTGGTCTTCAACCAAAATCGCCGTATTCCCTCTATCATATACAGCTCCTGGATTATAAAGCAGCTGAAAGCTGTTAATTGTGCTTTCAAGATGATTGACATATATTCCCGTCCAACCCCTCTGCCTGAGTTTTTTTTATCAACATTGGTATCAAGACTATTTCTAAATGAATCAGAAAAAGTTTTTTATAAAGATGAAAGTTAAATCATGCTAAATACATTTCGAGCGATTAAATATGCGTCTCAAACAGCTTGACTGCACGCACATGGTCTACGTTACCACCACTAAGAACGATCCCGATATTGCGGATATTATTCTCCTGAATATGCCTATGGAAGTCGCTATTGAATACAACTACAGCTAAGGGTACTGCTGCACTAGGTTCAATGCATAGCTTCATCCGTGTCCAAACCAAATCCATAGCCTTCACGATTTGAGTCTCTGTCACAGTGAATATTCCATCTACGTTGGTCATCACTAGTTGAAAAGCAAGTTCGCTGATATTCGCTGCTAGCCCATCGGCAACGGACGTTTTCCCTGAAGGGTTGGATTGTCTGCTCTTGCTGGAATAGGAACGAAAAGCATCGTTGACAAGCTCTGGTTCGGCAGCAAAGACCTTAATGTGTGGATTCAATGCTTTGGCTGCTACCGAACAACCGGACAACATCCCTCCTCCACCAACGGGAAGAACAAGAGCATCCAACGAAATTCCTTGATCTTCTGTTTGAGCAATGAGTTCAACAGCAATTGTTCCCTGGCCAGCGATTACGTCGGCGTTGTTGGAAGAGTGGATCAAGGTAGCACCTGTTTCTTGTATGAGTCGATCAGCCTGATTTACAGAACGTATTAGTGGAGTGAAAACTTCCTAATAACTTAATTACCGTTTGCTGCCTTGCTTCCTGAGTTGGCTCGCATTCAACAATTGTTGCTCCGTAGCGGCGTACAGCAGCCTTTTTCACTTCAGGTGCAGTGCGAGGCATCACCACATAAGCTGGTATCCCTCTTTGTTGTGCAGCTAATGCAAGTGCCTGTGCGTGGTTTCCGCTAGAATGTGCCACAACTCCTTTAGCAGCCTCCTCGTCGGATAGTAACTTGACAGCATTGGTTGCGCCTCGGATTTTGAAAGCTACTAGACTGTGAATAGCGAATGCGAACATTAGCTATTGCGCCTACCACCAGTTTTTTGAAACAATTCGCATTTAAAGAATAGTTCAACCGGGCCGACCTTTCCAGATACCAGAGAGTTCAGAGATGAACACGTTGCTATAGGCGTACGATAGACTTCGATTCGCTCAGCAGCAGCTTGTATATCCTTGATTTCAACGGTAGCCATTGAGAAACAAACGCTTTAGTTCTTGATAGCATGTCAACTGGGTTTTAGCAGCTTTTATATTTTATGGTGCGTGTCACCTAAATTCGGTTTTTTAGATGGCTTTCTTAGATTTTTATTGTAATTATTCAAGCGTATAAAGTACAATAATATTATTTAAAGCTAGAACAACTTTTTTATAATGAATATTTTCTAGTTACTCAAATAAACGGGGCATTTTTAGATAGTAAGCTCATGAACCATGACCTGCGACCACAGTATGCATCTTACCAGAAGATACGTTATCCTATTGTTGTTGTAATTTTCTTATGGTTAAGCAAGTCATAACCTGGGTAACCGTAGTACACTTCTTTAATTCCGACACCTTTTTTTCAAATAAATATTATTTGGAGTTGAAACAGCTGACCCCAGTTATACAGGCCTTTTATAATTTGACACCTTATCTATGACATTATAATTCTCGATCTAATGAAACTCTTGCTAAGTGGAGCCCCTTGACCGCTGTGTAACAACTTAAAGATAACCCTCTTGAAGGCCATACTGGCGTAGAAGTAGAATGTGATACGCAAACATACTTTTTAACAACAATTCTCACCAACCAAAGACGTTATGTGATTTCTATTATTGCGTGGTATGCTGAGGTATAACTAAGATCTGTAGATAAGATGTAGGTAATTTATCTAGATAAGATATTCAAACAAGCAATATGTAATACTTCACGTACAGTTATTCAGCCTAGAAACTGCGCCTTCCATCGATGTGCCACAGATTAACCAAGATTGACAAATTATGATGAATTAAGCTAACACGCTAAACGTTGCGCAAATCCGTGTCCGAGCCACGTACCTTCTGCAAGAGAAATTTTGCAATGTCTAGAAAAGATATTATTCAAGCTCCCTGAACCATTCAGTTGTTCTCCTTATACTGCTAGCAGTGATGTCTTTCAAACAGCATATTAAGCATAGAAACATAGCAGAAATAAGCCACAGCTCGTGTGCAAAGACCCATTCATCGCCACTGCAACTTTTTCTTTGTCTCAATGTGCTATAGTAGTACAACCCTGAGGAATTTTGCATGGTACATTGATCTGCAATCAGAGTGTACGAATCATTCCGTAATAGGCTCGTTAAGAATTCCTTAAATAAAGAGATGTAACAGGTAATATCGGGTGATGAGAAGTTCAAGGTACGTTACACGAAGGGTCCTTTCGTCCTCAAAGGAAAGATTGCTACAAAAGCTCCTTTTACGGAGTGCGCTCTTCCTCTCTTAGTATACAGCTTAAAACTGGATCCATTATCCAATCGGGATTCATCATACATGTTCCGTTTAAAGAGGTTCTTACTCAAATCAATGCTCATTATGGAAGTACTCTCCAAACTTTCAAGTTATCTATTGTTAAAGCATGCCTTTTTATTGACGTTCGCCCAAGCCGTTTACCCGTGCTAGCTTTGATCACTTCCCTACAGGAGATATTAATGTTACTTATGCAGCACCATTGAACGAGAAACTAAGATTTATATGATCTATTATGAGATTGGCTAGAACATGTCAAAGCAAAATGCTGTCCTACTGTAAAATAGAGCTCGCACTCTGGCAATACAGTGGAATGGCGGGCTTTTCGAGACATATCTTAGCGTTAGCAAGTTATTTGAAGCGGCGACTCGGCAAGCTCAAAAAGGAAGATACAGCACATTAAAATGCGCAAGTTGTGAGGAAACTGGCTGAAAAGCAGCTAAAAACTAGCCTTGTCCCACTTATCCTAAACAGGAAAATATCTAAAAACGATAAATAAGTACCTAGATATCAGTAATACCTATTCATGAAATAAGTTTATAAAAAGTTGGGCTTTTAGAACTGTGGTACGCTCCGCAGAGTAATGAGCTATATCATTGGAGAATTTTAGAGAAGTAAACTTGTTCGTCTGATTTTTTGATTTTCTGTTTTTAGTGCGTATTTTGTTCCTGTCTTAATTGCTTGAAACACCGTAGTTGTTGCTTTGGCTCAATTTTCGGATGTGCTCTTGGCTTCGAAAGCTACGAGTCATTGAAACTCCTTGGTAATATGACCTCTTTGTTTTCGAAAAAGATATAGAGAACTTCGAAAGCCAAATTTAACAAGACCGATATAAGTAGTATGTTTACTATCATTCCTTGTAAACATGGCCCATTAAACTAACGGACTAAACATAGGCAGTTAATGGACCAAATCGGGAACGCTCAACAGAGTTTTGCATTCGAAGATCAGGTGATACAAGGTTCAGAGCTCAGGATTGTACTACAGAAATGCAGACGTGCAAATAATAACGGACAGTAGGACGAGATGGCAGAAAGAGTCATAAATAACTGTTCGCATTTCTTCACCAAGGATAAGACAAGATGTAACCGAAAAACATCTCCAACACGTAATTGAACGTTGCCGGCGCTTGCTAGTTTCTGTTTCAACAAAAGAAAGCAATCGGACAAAGTGATGAAAACAACTGGTAAGCGAGCATTGCTGCCATGGAGACTTAAGATGCCAAGATAAAGACATAGTTTTTTTTTTCTTACAAAGAGTCTAATGCTCTTGCATATAACAAAGTCAAAGAAATCGGTCTTACAGATCTTGTTATGCTCAAATAGGATACAACAATATAGTAAGAACGGAGCTAATGACTACTGAAGTACAGTGAAAGAGAAGAACTCTTCAACTGAAACCCTCATACACTGCGTGACTAAAAAATTACAGAAATCTTATATTCTGAGAAGAAAAAGATGGCTCAGAGGGGTAACACCGCATACTTAAATTTTGCTGCAATAAGCAAAACATGACAATGCCTACTAGAGTAGAGTACTTGATGTTTGGCTTTGCGTTTTCACTTGATTTACAACTTATCTTCAAGTGCATGTCAACGCTTTAGTTATTCCCTTTCTTAATATATATTGTGGACCTTACAATGTATCGTTGATAAGAAAAAAATATACGTCATAATACGTGCATATTTGGAGGTGATCTAAACTTAACACTAATTTTGTGAGATCTATTGCGTCCTCTTACTTGCAAATGACTTTCCTTGTACATACTTGAATGCCTATTATAACTGAAATTTCCTATTTTACGATAGCAATGGCTTTAGTGTGTTAGCGTGAAACGTAAAATCTCAGATACGCTTCTCTAATCAGTGTTGCTTTTTTAATACATAGTCATTGATTGTTCCACTATAGAATAAAACACAGACCGCTAACAAAAACCCTTTCCTTTCTTTATTCTATCTTGACCCAGGCCCCAGTTGATTCTCTCTGCACACACAAATATTATCACCAAGCATATGGCTCTTTTGCATGACCCTGAAGATATCAACGTGGAGACTCCGGTCCCCCAAAACGAAACCACGTATACATTGCCTGAAGAGGAAAAAACTATAAACGAAGGAACAGCAGAAGCGGATACTGGTATGTCAGATATCTCCATCGAGTTTATCGAATCGAAATAAGATATAGCATTGGCTGTAGCTTGCGATCGCGAACCCCCAGATGGCGGGTATGGGTGGGTTGTTGTTTTTGGAGCATTTTTGCTCCAGGTGATTCTATTTGGCGTAAATACTAGCTGGTAAGAAGTTTTTCACTACTTAGGTGAGTCACTTGGACTAAGGCCTTGGGTTTATGTAGGGGTATGCTTTTGAAGTCTGCCGTCTGGAATTGCTCGTATTTAGCAAGTTCTCACTTTTGCAATTCAATAGGTATCATGCAAGCTTATTATGAAATACACGTATTCGGCAGATCAGCTAGTGTCTCTCTCAGTCTCGTTCAAACTTTGGGACAACTAGTGGTGAATTCCTTCAGTCCCGTAGCTCAGTTAATACGATATAAATTTGGCTTAAGAGTGCTCCTGATAAGTGGTGTTCTCTTAATTACTCTTGGACTGGAGCTGGCCAGTTTTGCGACCCAGGTAAATTTCACAAGCAAGCAATATTCTTTGCTTATAGTAGGGCTTCATTCTTTTGTTCAGATTTGGCATCTGTATCTGACGGTTGGCCTATTATTTGGAGTTGGGTGTGCGTTTTGCTATAACACAACGGTACGTTAGCAAGGGAAGACGTGGTTTGTTCACATGTCCTTGTTGGTATTTATTTCTTTAAACTTGTCTAGATGAGTGTGCCGTTACAGTACTTTAAAAAACGCCGAGGAGTTGCGCAAGGATTAGTTGCTAGTGGAACTGGAATAGGTGGAGTAGTTTTCCCATTTATTATGTCCTCCCTCAATCTATCAATGGGCATTTCTGGGTAACTCTCTTCTTACAAAATTTGTTCTGACTGGCGCTCAGGACATATCGAATTGCAGGATTAATCTATCTAGGTTGCGGGATTGTATCCACTATCTTAATCAAGGAGTTTAATCCTGAACGTACGTCCAACAAGAAAATCTCAAGCATCGTAGACTTCAGCATATTGAAGAACAAAAGCTTTACCCTCTTCTGCATTGGTTCAAATATCGTATTGGCAGCATATTTTGTTCCTTCCATTTATTTACCGTGTAAATTAAAAAGCTTGCCATCTCGTTGGGGGATACTAAATTATAGTGTTTTGTTAGCTTACGCCACTAGTCAAGGAATAGCCTATTCACAAACTCCAGCACTGGTTTCGCTTTTATCAGCAGCGAACTGCCTGGGACGTATTCTTGCTGGAATAGCATCTGATCGCTTTGGTCACGTCAGCACTCTCACTATATTTTCAGTCATTACCGCACTCAGCTCACTTTTAATTTGGACATTTGCGTTTAACTATAGCACAATGATAGTATTTGCTGTTATATATGGTCTTTTTTGTGGAACTTATTATGGGCTACGTGAGTATATGGTTTAGCTGTTTACGATGAGAGATGTTTATCATTATTTGTTACTTTTATATTAGTATCGCCTATTGTCGCATCCATCCTAGGTATGGAAAAGTTCTCGTCTGGCGTTTCGCTTATGCTATTCTCCAACGCTCTGCCGGTATTCGGACCTACAATAGCAGCTGCTATTGCAGGCGCTGTCCAAGAGGTCCAACCCTTCTTTGCTTACAAAGCATTTACTGGTGCTTGTTATTTGGCTGGTGCTGCTGTATTTGTTGTGCTTCAAATGAGACTAAGAAAGAAACGGTCGGCGAAAACATAATTTTATTGGTCCACAGGGCGTGAAAATAAAAGCTTTGCCGTGGATACGGGTACGATACCGTTTGTCAAAGGGAATTTTTTGCTAGGGTTTTGAATTGCATTAGCTGACGTTGGACTTTGACATAAAAAAGATTATAATACATGTATACTTAACAACAAACCATCTTGAAAATATCTGGATTTTATGAAACTTTGGCTGTCCGTATTAATGTGGTACTTGTCTTCATTATAATCAACTATACACCATGGAAATCAGGTTACTATAGGAATTTAATGGTTCCTATATATCTAAATTTTAGAGCCATGGTTCCCATAGGTATTTAAGGGATGCTTTGGTTCCGCCAGGCTCTCTTCAGTATCCAATGGTTCCAGAATATACAATTCACCGCAGATTGCTTAGTTTCTCTTCCGGGCATGGACTTTAGTTTATATTTATTAAAACCACTTGATAAAGTCTTATGCTTATTCTTTTCAGAATGTTGTGGTTCCTACAGGATCCGCTTGGCCACTAAACGTCATTATCGGTTCTCGGAGGATCCAAGAGTATCCAGATAGCAGAATTGCTCTAAAAAAGCAATGGGGTCTGTTTCGGAAAACATTTCTGTAAACATTGTTGTATGGAACGGTGGAGGTATTGAATATCTTTCGGCGTTTCTGATCCATTTAACAGTGCAGATATTGCCAGGATCGAGCAAACGTTGTCAACTGCGTCACGGCTGCGGAAAGCTGATGGAAAAATAATTAGCTGGCTCCTCTCCTAGGCACCAAGCACTACGCGACCATACAATACAATAGACGTTGGATATAGTACAAGTATGCGCATTATCAAGAGAGTACCGCGTACCTATTTAGGTGAAACGCCATTATTCTTCAAGTATTCTCATACTCAGCAGTTCATACCCGTCGCTTTAATCAGGACCCACAAGATAACACTGGAACCTAACGCTATACCATATGTACAGCCTTCGATCGACTCGCAACTATCATTATCGGTACGGTGGATATAGTGTGCATGACAGCCTGGATATTCCCGGGTCGTTAAAGAACGTATATTATATGACCAAAGATGCATGAGTGCCAAATAACCGACCTTTGAAAAGTTGGGCCTTTAGGACATCAAACATTCCGTAACACTTCGTAGCCTGCAATTGGAAGATTCACTGTTCCATGTCTGTTAGCCTGTGCTTGTGGTATCTTCTCACGTTCAATATTGAGGCTTTTTTTTTTCTGATAAGTCTTGTCGAGTATATTTTGCTTCCTTTTCCTTTTCCTAGCTGGCTTCTTCAATATAGACGCGTTTTTCAACAATATGCTCTCCAGATTACTGTAGAAATAGTCCAAATAGGTAATGAAACTGCCAGGCTTCAGCGAACAGTGGACGATGCCATACAAAAATGCAGGAAGTATGCGTGCAGGTTTCGTATCTGAAGGTATTCAAAGCAATATTTGTTTTTTCTTCGTTTAGCTTTGCTACCATTGCACAAAGTAAACTGCAGTATGGCAGCAACCGTACAAGGACTTGTAGTGGTGACTTGAACCCTGTTTATTGAGCAAGATTGCGATATGGAGAATGCAATGGAGAATAATGCCAATAGTTGGCGCTATGGAAAACCAGAGTATCTTAGCGTTAAGCTCATGAAATGACTGGTAGATGAGACTGGAGAAGAAACTAGACAGCCACCTATCAGCCAATTGGAAGCAAAAGTGCGCCTCAAGAAAGCACATGCACTGGCCTGAATGTTATCTCTAATATCCGGGAAGATGCTGAAAACAGGTGTTGTTAGCGAATGCTGGCTAACCATGTCATGGGGATTCCTTACATTCCCCTCTAAAAAGTCATTTTTTGTTTTATTCAATCTTCCTCCATGGCACTGAACTGCATCACTAACTTTACCCGTAAGCCTGACGCTGAACTTCCGCCAGAGAGAGACCATATATTGGGCATGCGACAAGCAAACATGCCGTATGGTGAAATCGCGAAAGCCCGCAAGCTCCCCCGCGCGACCGTTGTTTCAGTGCTACATCATATAATGAAGACCGGTGAATCCTCTTCCGCAGCCCGTTCTGGAAGATCAAAGGTGACAGAACGTACTAAACTTGCCGAGCTCAACATTCGCCGTGAACCGCACAAACCTCTTGTGCAGCATCACGCGGAGTTTTCCCATGACCATGTCAAGATATCTAACCACTTCCCAAAGCGGTCAATTCTCTGGGCTTCATTTCCCGTATATCGCGTCGCAAGCCGAAGCTAACCGAGAAACACAAAAAAGCCCGGTTGGAATGGGCCAAAACTCATGTGAACTGGACCCTTGAGCAATGATTCAAGGCCATTAGGTCCGAGGAGTCCATATCGCTGATGCATGGCAACAATGGCCATCCAAGAGTGCTCAGAAAAGACGATGAAGCATACAAGAGCAATGATTTGCAACCAACTGTGAATTATGATTGCTCTGTAATAATCTGGGGAAGCTTCAGAACGGACAGGACGGTGGCAGTAAAAATCATAACAGGAACCATGGGTCAAGACGTGTACGTAGACGTTTTGTCTGGGTGCTATTACCCAGCTTACTTAGAAGTAAGTCCTGATACCGTTAGCAATGGGTATGTTCTGCAAGAAGACGTGACCAGCTCCAGTAGGGGCACTTACTCGAGGTGGTGGAAGCAGATGAACAAGCTTCCTGTCATGGACAACTGGCTTTTCCAAAGTCCAGACCTGAACCCGATTGAGCATCTGTGGGATGAGATCGAGCGGCGTCCCATGAAGCGAAGACATGCTAAATTTAATAAACAGCAGTTGGAAGAGGCGCTGCTTAATGAGTGGCAAAAGATCCTGGCAGGCGTCTGCAAGAATTTGTTGGATTCTATGCAAGCAAGATACCAAGCGCTGATTAAAGCCTGTGATAGAGAAATCAGATACTGAAAATAAAAATAAAAACATATATTATATATAGGACACCCTCTTAACCATTGTCGAAAGTTTCAAGACAATTGGTTTATAAAAGTTGTGATATAGAGCAGGTTTGAGATTTTCGAGTAGATTTTGATTAGGCGGAGTTAAGAGTTTCAAAGTTTGAAGGGAGCTGTCCGAAAAGTCAATTTTTCGGCTGTTCGAGTGAATTGGTTGCTAGTTGATGAATTTTATTGGCTGAACGTAACGTGTCCTTTCTATAATGGGCTGCAAAATGTTGAGCAGGGTTGAACTTTCTTTGTGTGACGTGTACGCCACAACCCTTTGGGATCAAAAAGCAAGTATACCAAATAAGGGATTACAATTTTATTACAATTTTATAAAATCGGGTAGTCCCCTTGTGTGGACATATTCGGCGTCCGCTGAATGACATAAAAGGAGATCTATAAGGCACATAACAAATTATAACTGCGATAACAACAGCATTATAAATTCCTAGGCCTGAACCGCTTTTTGTTTTCTTCTCTCCCTTAAACATCGGTTTATTCATATCCATCTATTGATAAATATGTCAGTCAACGTGTGTCTACTTCTTCGGGAAATCAGGCAGAGGATTGTTTGGCTGGAACAATGCCTCCAAGTCAATGTCCCTGCAGCGGTTAACGAAATCGATCCGATGTATTCAAGCAGGCAAGTTCCGTTATCGGTTCAAGGAAGCCTGAACCACCTGAACTTGACAGGATTCTTGGAACATGCAAGTGCATCTCCATACAATGCTTCACATGATTTTACACTGCAAGCGGCTCCGTTTGCATTATTTCCCGTTCCTAACGTTTCCTACAATGGTGGAGTTCAACAAACTTATTCCCCAGGGTTTATAAATGACGATATTTTGCCCGTACAAGATCATGCTAGTGATGTAGGAGGTAAAATCTACATTTGACCTAGCTTCTTCTGACTGACATAATGTATAGTCTTCGCTGAGACCTTGTTCCGTGAACATACAAGCAATCTACATAACGAAGCGTTTGACCCATCGCAGAATGCAAGGCCGCCGCGTCGTAGAAGGGTGAACTCTCGACGTCGAAATCCTTCGAGATCTTCGCAAGACCAAGGCGTTTTTACCTGTATAAGATGTGATCGAGCATTGTCTCGTCTTGATGCTCTAAGACGGCATGAAAGAACTGTACACCGAGACGAACCACTGTGATAATATCTGCTGATACTAATTAGAGCTACCCTATATATGCCATTTTTCTTTCTTCTCCATTCCATTGCATCCAAACACGATTCATGCCCTTCTTTTTTTTGCATGCCTTTCTTACTTTTTTTTTGTTCTTTCCTATTTACGCTTTTTTTTTGAATTTGTGTTATATTCCCCTTTTACGTATGAAAAGTCCATGATCATTATGCATCTGTCTTCTATTACTTCTCACTGTCTCTACCCAATTATGATCACTTTGTTCTAACGCTTATATACATATTCATATTTTACACATGCGTACTCCATTTCTGTTTTATTTTGTTGGCATATTATACATTAACCAGAAAAAAAAATAAATGCTTCTTCCTACGGTGCAATTCACTTACCATGCCAAGTTTTTCCTCTGACCTTTGATTGCTGATAAAGAAAAGTGCATTTAGTGAAACAACAACGATAACCCATATCTGTATTGATGTACTCTTTACAGTCGGTTGGATGAACTCGTTTCCTTAATTCTCGTAGAGAATTTTTTGGACCTCAGCATGGATAGCAAAAGCAGCCAATAGAATGAGAGCAACTGTGTTTGTCCCTAAAAGAGTACTACTTCGTTTCCGTCTACTGTATGACTTGTACGGTACTGTCAATTGCTATGAATTGGATCGTTTATCACCACATCGAAGTGACGGCTAAACTTATTAGTATTTAGTCTGTTAATTCAGCTTTTGCAAGTTGTTCTTTCTATACGAATTGCCTTGGGTATGTAGACTTAACAGTGCGGCAATGGCCAAAAAGCTGCAAAAGATGTACATCGCGACAATGAATGTCTCCGCACAATCGACAGCATCTTCCGGTGTCGAAAGAGGAATGGACTCAGATTATCTCCTGAAGGCAATGGCCCGCGGAGGTTTCGAACGACAAGTGAAAACGCAGAAAAAAAAGGCTGATAATCCGAATTGTTTGGGCGTATAGAAAGGACGCACCCACAACTTGATAGTTAAAGAGAAAGCTTTAGCTAACTGCAGGAAGCGCTGCACTCTTCCAGACTTTGGGCTTACTAAGCAGTGTGCATTGCAAAATGAAAAGCGGCCATGGCTTTGAGTAGAAGGTTGAAAGAAGAGACATACAAGAACGTCAAAGACAATTTGCGTGAGCGTACGAAATGTGACAAATAGAGATGTTATTATGGGGATGTACAGGAAGCCTATAGATAGATTAAAGGCAGTAGTGAAATTCAAGCGCTGAAACGAATGCCGGGAAGACCAATGAAATCATGAGTTTAAGCGTGATCAAATCGTTGTTTGGCTAACGCATTAACGGTGTAGCAAAGATGAATGCATCTACCCGAGGCTACTGAAGACCACTGACCTGAAGTAACTACATACTGCCCACGCGCTGCCCGTGTATGGGCTAAGAGTGTATTGAAACCGCCGATCCGAGACCGAACATGCAAGGAAACACGCAAAACCCTTCTCCTTTTTAATAGATGAAGACCTTAAGAGAGTTGCTTGAGAATGGCTAAGAGATCAGAAACCGCAGCAGCGAAGTGTTATTGCACTAAAAATAAAAAATTGAATGAGGATATCATACCGCGCAAGGTAGGTGTGCATGGCAACATGTCCATGAGAGTTGTTTCGAAAGCCATGTACGACTAGGGTTATGCCTACAGCAAAAAAACCTCAACCCGTGTATGTGGGCTGCTATGAGCGGGGCGATGTTGTGCAGCATCGCCAAGCACGAGTCGCACGCATCGTTGAATACAGACACCACATGGATACATTTTTAGACGATGGGTTACTTGTGCCTTCTTGTCTCCAACTTGACGAGGACAAACGTGTCCTTGTCGCCCACGATGAATCGCCGTTTTTTACGCGCACGATGGCAAGAACGAGATGTGGCTTCGACTAGAAGAAACTATTTCTGCGCGAGGAGGGACAAGGTACGTCCGTCATAGTGAGTTTCAAGGCCGCGCGACACGGTATTATGTGAGACTAGGGGTGGGAGTTTCGAAAGATGATTCATCCAGGAGAGAACCGCGATGGATACTGGCGTAAGGAAGACATGGTGGAGCAACTGGTAGAAGTAGTAATCGCCTTGTTTACTTACCTTTATGCAAACTGCAAAGCCGCGTTGATCTTTGACCAAAGCAGTAACCACAAGGCATAAATGAGAGAATACTCTTTTTCGCAAGCCCATTAGCGCTCAAAGACAAGGTTGTTACTGGCAGGGACCTATTCAAATTCCGGAACATTTGAGTATATGGGCAACGGTGAAGGTTTTTTACCACCAATGCATGTACCAAATAGAAGAGATCCTGATGCAAAAGCCTGGGGATACCGAGGTCATGCATGACAGAGTATATGTTTAAGTATGCTATCTATTTTCTGCTCTTTTTGTCGTATTAGCATAATATCTCTTATTTTTTGCCCCCACGTTTTTTCCCCCATTGCTTTATCAGTTTTCTTCTGATCTTGTCGTCTCATTGATGCGTCTCAGACAAATTACGATATAACTCGTTCTGTGTCCAATTGAGACGTTAACTAAAAACTTGTGTTCTTCTATAACTAATTATTCATAGTGTTGTTTCCTATTATCAGTTTTAGGTTTTATTTGGATTCTTTTGACTATGGTGTTGGAAATAAAAGGATAAACACCAATAAGGGTTCCGTTGGCAGCCTTTCCTCTTGTTATCTGAAGCATGGGCTACGACATTTGTACATCCTGTATTGGGATGTCTGGGATATAAGGATCGATTCTGTTGCTTGATGCTAAACACAATGGCATCTCATGAGAACTTGGTAACGCTATGGAGCAAAATATTCGAGTCCGACAATATGTGTTCTTTGAGGAGTGTTGTGCGTTTATTCTCTCGTTTCTTTCTATGGACAAAGGGACATCCGTATGTTTAGAATTAGGATCCGCAAAAGTGTCCGTGTATCCGTTCGTTTCTCCGGTTGTCAATGTCTATCTCTATAGCAAACCATTATAACGTATAAATACATAGTGGGAAGTTGCCTTTTTGTAATAGTGTTATCCATTCTTGTCTAGTGTGATTGCTGATTTCTGTCAAAGAAACGCTACTTATAGCTGTATGTAGTTTTCCTTTTCTTTTTTTATTAATTTTTTCTTTAAACTTAAGCATAATTAGAAGGCTGTCAACTTTACCGGTAAGGTTGACATAAGATTCACCATTAGGATTATGTTGACATGTTTATGTATGTTGTCAAAGAGAAAAGGGCATGTGCATGCATATGATATTTCCAAATGCGATTCGAAGGGGGAGAGGATGTTACACATATAGCTATACGCCATCGGTGAATAAAAAGAAGAAATAAAATTAAATGACGTGCGAAAGCATTCTACGATACAGTGAAATAAAGAAATGAGCAGAAGCTCTTTCTATCTCATAGGGAGCATAGATAAGTGATGGAAAAGGGGGGGAAGAAAGTGTGAGAAACCAATCAAACGACGAAAGAGATGCATTGTTTCCCATAGACCAAAATCAAACCAACCTTATAGCCTTCAAATACAAGGCAATGTTGTTGAGGACGAACAAAAAGAAAAAAAGCAAGTTGCTGACATGGCATTCTTGGTTTTTTTAGTACTTTAATTCTTTGTTGTTCACACGTTATAGAGAAGCAAGTGATATGCACTTGTTACCCTTACGCATCTCACGGGAAGGATTCGGAATACATAGCGCATACATAATATGGCTGATGAATAGGTAACTCAAGGTAGGACAAAGGATGAGGGAAGCATGGGCTTATCTTTTCTTCTTTCTGTTACGACATCGCACACAAATACAAAGAAAGGAAAATAAAGCGACTTTTATATGTCATATAGCAGGTCTATACAGAACTTGCGTAGTTCTCTTTATTGCATTTTTGCTTGTAAGGTTTAAAAAGGAGGGAAGGAGCAGGGCAGGTTAACCTTAAGTTTACGCGTCATTATTTGTCATGCTTGTCGTCCTTCCGAATGTAGGGTTGCACTTACTAAATTTTTCTTTTTTGATTTGGCTTTTATTTCTTTTTTTTCCCTTTTCTCTTGGTTTATATCAATAAAGAAAAAAAAGACGGAAAGAGGGATTAGAAACTGTCATCGTAATACAGCTTCTAGCATTATGTTTTGATAATGTTTGTGCTCCATCAGGAAGAGTTTCTCGGGAATGTGTATGCTACCACTCTCAGTATCTTCACTAGAACAACTGTCTTCCTCTTCATCTTCCTGCACCAGAGGCTCTGTTTCTGGTATTTCTTCCGGTTCTTCATCATCAGACCACTCTTCAATTTCAATGGTTTCGTAATGGCCTGCGGAAGAGTAGTTTTCCTCTACTGCTTCTGCTTCTTCTTCATCATTATCGATGAAATCTTCTGGATAATGACATTGATGCAGTGGACTTCGTGGTTTTCGGAAATAGTTGGCAAGATCTTTCCAATGGGGTATTCGTTTTAGGGAGCAGGTGGTGGAAGAGTGGTCATTGTTGGCGCAGTTGCATAAACGTTGGCTTTCAGGATCATACAGAATGACGTCGGTACCTGCCGTTGCGCATTCCAAAGCATTTTGACATGAATCAGTGATAAAAAGATTGGCGCGGATCTCACGACAGATGAGTGCTTTTTGGTCGGCTTCGGAATCGTTGCCATCCGTTAGAACCAGACTGCAGAGGTGAACGGCGTCGAAAATACCTATTATTAATCCCCAATTTCTTATTATTTTTACATAATCTTTTTATTTGTCTGTCCTACCTGCAAAATGGCGTTGTGTAAATCGCTGGATAGATTCGGTTAGGAACTGATCTCGGTCTGTTATTAACATGAGACTAAAATGGCGTTCTTTCAGCTGGACGAGGGCTTCCAGGGCAAAGTCATAGTATGGGTCGACTTTTCGAAAGTGATCGGAATCATAAAAATGGCGCAGTAGAGTAGATGCTTCGTTGCGTGATGTTAAGGTAGTTTGAAGAGAAGATGTTGCTGGGGATGACGATGATGATAATGATGATGGCCATGCTGCGGATGATATGGATGCTGTTGTTGTTGTTGTTGTTGTTGTTGTTGAAGATGATGATGGTGATGGTGGCGTATGGTGGGATGACTCAATATACCAAGTAGTAAAGGCATTATGAATTTGTCTGAATTTTGCATCCAGATCAACGGCGATGATCTTTTTATGTTTTGAAGGCATTGTAAAAACCACAAGAGAGAGAGAAGGGATGTTGAAGGGGAAGGGAAAAGAAGAAAGGAAGATGAAAAGGAGCAAAACCACGTTTTATATGTTTGATGCGCAGAAGCGTGTTGCTACTATTTCGGTAAACTTCATTACCTTTTTCACTCTCCCTCTTTCAGGCTCCACTCAACGCCTCTTTCCACTGTCATTCATCCGACAATTAAATGCGATCCCCCCTTATTTTACTCTTTTTGACGGCATATAGACACGCTCTTTTACATAAAAAAGGGAAAGGACGTCATTTCTCACGGATGGACACTTCCGTTTGGGAAAAGCAAGAATGAGAAAATGCTGCGTCATCTCTAACACGAAGAACATGCAAGATGGAAACATTAAGATAACCAACGTATACACACACACACACACACACACACACCCCATATCACTTTCATCTATACGCCGGCGATGCGTTTCAGCTTAAAGTTATCTTCCTTATTCATTTGTGTTCAGCAACAGCAAATGAACTCGTATTGCCATTTCGCGCGAATGGCTTCGTTTCTTGGCTGAAGCCCAAAAAAGAAAGAGAAGATGCCCATCTTTTTTCCGACATGCATCCTTATGCAAAAACGGGATTTTGGTTTCCTTTATTTTCCTTCTTTTTTTTTTTATTTTACTTCATCTCACATAACAAAAGATCCCTTAACTCTTATTTGTCGGATATGCATATTAAAAAGTGCAGGGGAAAGGAAAAGTTATAACTTTTTAACGCCCAACACAAAAACGGATCGTCAAAAGGACACCAAAGATTTAAACTTTTTATCTATCCGCCGGGGCGGAATTGCGGTGTAACAAGTTTAATCTTTTTTATAATATATATATTATGTTATGTAACAGAAGGCATTGGCCTATGATGTCATAGAGAGGAAAATGAAGAGCACAAAAAGAAAAGAGTTAGCATTTTTTGTTCTTGAGCGACACGTGAGGTGCTGTCGATCGTCTGCATCCTGATTTGTTCTTATCTAAAAAGAAATGACACTTGTTAAACCACAAAGCTTCCATTTATGTGTAAAGAGAACTATACCAACAACTGCTTCAGAACATGTTCGTTTCCTAGTCATCGACCTTTTTCTATTTGTGGAGGGTGGTATGGAAGGACTGCCATTTTCGTTTTGGATTTTGACAAGAATGAGGGGTAATAAGCGCCGACGGGCATTAATGAACCAGTTACTGATTTGATTCAGTGTCAGATTCGTCTGAAGTCGAAGTGCGCGTTTTTCTTCCTCTGTGGGGTAAGGGTGCATATGATGGTCAATCAACCAGTGCTTTAGAATGGCTGTCACGCTCTTGGGAAGATTACCGCGCCGTTTGCGGCCCATCACGAAATTAGGTTTTCTTTGGCTTGTTGACATGGGCTGATGCTGTTGTTGTTCGTGTGGCGCCTGTTGTGATGTCTGTTGACGTGCTTGTCTAAACCAATCTTTTGTTCGTTTTAACGTCCTATGCTCTTCCTCTTCCATGTCCTCTTCCTCTTCTTCTGCTTCATGATCAGTCCGGTCTGTTGTCAAACATAGAGAGGTGTTGTCATAATCTAGACTGTATTGACATAACGACTGCATTTGTTGTTGACGGTGCTGAAATGACTGAGGAGGCGTCTGAGGAGGCGAAGAGGAAGTGGAAGATGAACATGACAGATCGGGTCGGGTAGACTGGATAATGACACTCCACAATCGACCATTATACCGCAACATATCATGGATCTTTTCTTTTCTAGCCTCAACCAGGCTACGGTAATAAGGATCGCCATAAGGTATACGAATATGTTCAAGGGAGCCAGAGGGGTCTTTGACATAGGAGTGATCATGGAATAGGATGACAGGACTAAACGTACGGTGACTTTCCTTCTATCATAAACATGGGGTTAAATGTCAGTCCAATAAGTTAAGCCCTTCCTTTGTTTCGCTTTTCTTTTCCAACTTTTTCTTTTCATTTCTCTCTATCTCTTATCTTCATATCCCTATTTGCAACTTTTTCTTTTTATGTGAGAGAATAGATCGTACATTTGCTTTTTGGTAGCGGTCATTCATTGTTGAGGACTAGTTCAATGCAAAAAGGGAATAGAAAGGTATAGATTATTGACAGTGATGCATAAAACAAAGGAACAAGAGGAAAAGAGAAGGGGTTAAGGAACGGGAATCGGGTCTAATTTTATAATTCCGTCAAAACCTCATTACGCATTGGAAATAAAGAAAAGAGAGAGAGAGAGAGAGAGAATTGAACCGTTTCAAAGCCTTGACATTTACTATTAGAGCTACTGCTCAATTCTGTCTTTTATCTTCCACTCACTCTTTGTTTTTTACTTCACCTTATGTGTTATATGGCGGGGGTTCCCTTGGGAATTGTATCATGGTTCGGCGATTTTTTTTTGTTTGGCTGTCTTGGTAATCAAACCTGTCAAACCACTAATTGTTTGATCATCATCATTCTTTTGTATCTAAATGCTTGGGCCTTTCCATTGTTATTCATCTTCTCTTTCTCTTTGCCCCATTGCGCTAACAAAGGGTGTTATGATCGTATCTCTTATGGTCATTAGTTAATCTTCCATGGTCATGAGGACATGGTCATTTTTTTATTTTTGGTTTTGGTTATTGTCCAAACCGATTGAGAACCTGCCCTTTTCCCTTATTTTTTTCTTTCATTTTGTCTTAAGTGGGTATTTATATCAACCAATGAAAATAAGGGTAAATAGGTAAGGATTGACAGTGGATAAAAGCTGTCAAAAATAGAAGAGGAAAAAGGGAAATGACAGATGGGGTTGAGCTGTGCGTGGTTTGTTTTGCCACGCGGGCAAACCGGAAAATAGTTTTAACTCGCACAGCAGCATGAATTCACTGTGATGTGTTTCATTGGCCCTCCAACTACACAAAGAAAATGCCGGGTTTAGGCCTCGGTTCTTCCTCTCTCTCTCTCTCTCTCTTTTCCCCTTTTTACTGCTTCTTTCCTTTACCTTATACCTCCATGAAACCCATCAATTTACATATTATTACACGTTCCTTCCTGACACGTTCCCATCTCTCCGCCAACGCTCCTTCGACTCCCTCACAATGGTCTTCATTATCTTCCATTATCTACACCTATCCTGCCATTTACCGTTGGTCGGTCATGCTCCATCACCTGTCCAATATTTTTCTGACGAAATATAAACTTCCTGCTCAATATTCACATCGTTGGTCTGAGATCGCACGGAAGCCACGACTCTGCTTTCGTTACCCTGACATGACCATACATACATCCAGAGGCGCACTTCTCGAATTTCTGCAAAGTGTCAGGAAAAATCAGCCGGCTGTGATCTGTACGAACGTCGATATGCGATTGGATCATATCTTTTTGGGGGAAGGTGCACGGCGCGTGCTACGTTCCCCCAATGCAGGCGGTTCAAGTCTCCTGAGTGAAGCCCTGTCGATCGAACTCCTTGGCCGGCTCTTTGGCATGGACTTAGTGAAGACCGAGACGGAGTTGGTTTACCGTTACAGTGGACCTATCACCGATTATGCCGGACGGTTGCCGTGTCTCGTGGCTACCGCAGCCAATACCAATACCCTCGGTGTATCTGTTACGCGTGCAGTTGCTTACAAGCGCCGCTATACCAAAGAAGACGCGACACATCTCTTGAAGCGTAAATTACAAGGCATTCTCCAATCGAATGAAAACATTGCGTTTCCAAAATTCAATAAGCAAATCCTTCACGTATGGACCGAATCAGGGACCAATGCAGAATTGGTGCAACGCGTTTGCAAAAAACTATCGAATGATCTTCGCGGCAACACGATTGTCCTCATTACCACAGTCAATGCCTCCTCTGTCTTTTTCAATAATAATAGTCATTTATCTTTCATGAACAAACCTTAAGAAAGCAGAAAAAGAAAGCTTGTGAATGGATCGACCATGAACAATGAAAGGAAATCTAACATCAACAATAGACGGCATTGTGACAATTTCTATTTTTAGGTTCAGACAGCTTTTTGAAAAGATATAGCCTATCCATGTTGGCAGGCCGTTTTGTCCATGTCAGTTGGCCCAGGGAATTGAACTTTGCGCTCTTTCCATTTTTACTTCACGGTTCATTAGATACATTGTAACCAATTGAGTTCGGCCAGAAGCTCTTAAAGTGGACCATCATCTTGAAAATCACTGAAAATGGCACTCCATCATAGCCACGTATTCGTACATGTCATATACATAAAAGTGGATCTCTACGAACAATAGCCACTGCGTATAACAACGTCATTAATGACATCGTCAATCCAGCTTCTTGAAGGTTACCAACCCTTTAATATAAGCATGAACTGAATAAAGGATATGGACATGACATAGAAAAAAGAATAATAAACTTAAGTGTTAAAGGTATACGAGTCGGAAACGTAGATTTCTGTCACGCCTCTCTGTGATATTAGGCCTTTGGAACCGGTTTAACGTAGGAACGAATCGCTTGCTTTTAGTGAATCCTTCTATAAGATCCATCTTGTCCTTGATACTATGAGACCGGCAAACTGTTGCCTCAGCTACACAGTTGCTTCAACAACAGTAATATCTGGACTTGGGCCTGAAAAAGCTGTATCCGTCTTACTTTTGTACAGCGGTCACGGTAACAGACGTAACGTTTGCTTTCCACGCAGAAGCTGTCTTAGTCCTTATAGTCTAACAATGATGATAATATGGATTGACATGTATTGCTTTCTGGATATGGAGGTTTCTTATAATTGGTTGTACTCATTTCGCCCGGATCGAAACACGTCTGCAAAGTTCCAAAACAGCTTAGATTATACATTAACAAATATGCCATAACCGCTTCCCAGATTCTGTTTGCAAGGTGTTTGTATAATGGAACTTGCCGAAAGATTACACGAGTTTGCGAGGGTCAGGGCAAGGAATCAGCACACTGAGAGATTTCGAGAAAATTATCCTTTTCAGCGATTGGTCTATTAGGATGGTCCCTGATGACTAAGCCGATGAGTCATCCCGCAGTGTCTTGTTATATTCATGAGCTAAGCATGCCCTAAGCGTTCCGATTTACATGATGGTAAGGAAGTAAAAAAGGAAAAAAGACATTGGATTAGTTGGTGTAGTTGCTCTTTGAAAAGAAGCCGTTTGCTTCGTGAATCCATCCAGCGAACTTTCCGAGATACGACAGGGCTTGTGGACCCACGTGAAAAGAAAAAAAAACAACAGTTATCGAAAACATGAATTCCATAGAGGATTGTATTCTTGTACAAAGAGCATTGGAGATATCCCATGGTTGTAATATCTTGTTCGCTCTTATCCGGTGTGATTCGGAGAAAGGGGGAGGGCGTAACAGCTTCTTTTGCCTTTGTCGCCCTCATGCGGGGCTGCGCGCTGACCAAGCAAGATTTGACTCTCCGCTATTTATCCCTTGTTAAAAGAACCGCCCAAAAAACGCCATGATCTTTCCTCATTCTTCATAGACACCATGACAAATGCGATGGATACCCGAACCATATCCGAAACCCACCATGCAGTACATATCAAGGATGAGGAACTAAATCCTGAAATTAATCGTCGGAAGCTTGTGTGGATCATCGCAGCGTAAGGAAAAACGAAATAGACCTCTACCTTTTCCGAAACCCAGGTTCAAATAAGTTGATTTGCTACTGTTTAGACTTTGTCTGGTGTCTTATCTTGCTGCCTTTGATAATATCATTGTGGCAAGCAATCTCCCGTTAGTTGCCGCTGGTAAAGTGGATAGAGATCGTTCTATAACTCTAATTTCTTATATTAAACCTAATCCACTGTGCTTCCAAAAGAATTCAATGGCTTTAATCTGTATGGGTGGGTGAATACGGTATGTAAAACATACAAGAAATGAAACAGGAGAAATTGAACGTTCCTTAATGTTTCAATGCATTAGGCATTTCTATTGACGGCATCCACTTCACAGCCAGTATATGGTAAATCGGTTGATCTTTTTGGTCGACGGAATTGCTTTCTTTTCGCTACCGGATGTTATTTGGTGGGGGCTGTGCTATGCGGAGCAGCCCAATCCATGATCATGTTGATCATTGCAAGAGCCTTCTGCGGTCTTGGGATTGGTGCCTTTGATAGCTTGATGAAGATTGTTGTTGCAGGTAGTTTTCGCATGGATAGGATGTGAAAGACCGAGTGGATAGACATGGGGAATATTCATATGATAAATTTGGTAAAAGACTATATACCGGTGCGCTTCATTGGTATTTATCAAGCCATGCTGGGCATTTCGTGGGGTCTCGGATACATTGTTGGAGCATTATTAGGTAGGTTGCCGCAAGTGGTAAGAAGAGTAAAAAAAATGGGTTAAAGAGGCATCTGTTTAGGCGGTTTTGCGGTTGCTCACACGAATTGGCGAACGGTGTTCTGGATGGCAGTAGGTGGACACATATTTGTAAAAAGAAAAAGTGCGATATAAAACTCACATTTACTTTATCCTCTTCTAATCTAGCTTGGATTGTAAGTGCAATATAATACAAGTGATAATATTAACGTGCAATTGACTGATTTGTATTTGTTAAAAAAGTTGTGTTTTGGCCCTTCTCTTGGTTTTTACTTCCATTCAAGGTCCCAGTACACCCTTGGTAATTTCCGATAAGCTGACCAACGTAGATGTCGTTGGTATCATGCTCTGGTCAGCTGGCGTAGTGTGCCTTGTTCTTGCGTTGAGTTGGGGAGGAACAACATATGGTAGGTAGCCAAACGGTTGTGATGTTGACTATGTTCGTTTTGCTGGATCCCATCTAAACCTTTTGTTCTCTAGCGTGGAACTCTTCTATAGTGATCTCATTGCTCTGCGTCTCCGTTTTTCTTCTTGCTTTGTTTGCTCTGTGGGAACGTAAATGGGCGGCAGATCCGATTGTTCCACGCCGCATTTTTTCCAATCGTAGTACAGTCTTGATCTTGCTCGCTGCGTTTCTCTATGGCGGGTGTTTCCAGTCTCTTATGACCTATGTGCCTCTTTATCTCTCTGTGATTCGTAAAGAAGATTCCATGGCAACCAACCTGGAGTTACTCTGTCTCGTATTGGTCGCTTGTATATGTAACGTCCTTACAGGCATCGTGATCGTCAAATCCGGAAGATATACTTGGGCTACCAGGACAAGTCTTGCGATCCTGTCCCTAGCCTGCGGCCTCTTAAACTTTCTTTACAAGGATTCTAGTCGTGGTCTTATTGTTGGTTTGATGATTATCACTGGTGTAGGCAGCGGTGGCATGATCAACAGTGAGATTATTACGGCTCAGGCTTCGGTACCGGTGAAACAGTTGAGTTTTCTTTAAATGGGATGGACAGTTGCACTAAAAAAGACCAAACAAACAATGTAGTGTGCCTGCGATTGTGGCGTTTATGACCTTTTGCGATCAAGTAGGCGGGATCACGGGTATCACGATTCAAGGAAGTATTCTGTCCAACTATCTTTACGGTACACTTCAAAATCTTGCTCTTCCTGGTGTGTCACCTGAGTTGGTACGTCAAAGTTCGGATTATTTGTGGAACCTACCGGCACCTACGCGTTCCATTGTCCTCGATGTCTATATGGATGCCGTGCGAATGTCTTTTTGGGGATCCTTTGCCTTTGCCGCAGCTGGTCTGTTAGCTGCTTTGGGTCTCAAAGCCTACGTAATGCGCACCAAAATTCATCAGTCGGAAACGACACCCATCACTTCATCATAACACTCTTTTTCTTCTTTTGTAAATGTTCATTTTCTTCTAGTTCGCTGCATTTTCTATGTGGACAATGCGACTCTGTATACTTAGTTGAAATACACCAGATTCATAATTCAGAGACAATTTCCGTCATCTTATAACGTTATGTGTTCTTGTAAGTTTATTATCGCCTTCTTTCTATGTATGAATAATTGGAGGGTAGAGATCGCCAAGTATAGAGAAGCCGGGAGGATGACATGATATCTTGAAGGGATTTCTTCCTTAGTTGGGGTTCACTTTTTTCCATTGTGTGTTGACGGCCAGTAGGGACGTTGTCATACTAGAAACGGACAAAGTTTAGTCAGTCCGACCTATCACATGAAAATTTCATTTGTTTTTCTTACCCAGCAAGGCCTAAGAAGCCTTCATCCAACGGGATCCAACCTAGACTACCAATAGGAATAAGAATATCAACCGAATCTTGAAGGAGTTGGTATAATATCGCATGTTTTTCCCTAAAAGTCCAACGTGAGCACATTCTCCACCCGACCACTTGTGCGAAAACTTACTTGGCCAGCTTCTTTTCATCTTCCTTCAAGATCGCCGAGTCCTTTTCGATCTGGCGACCTTTCTTAAGCATTTTCTCGTGAACAGCAGCTTGCTTTAATTTGTAAAGACTCGACAATATCGAGGCGGCCAGCGCCACGAACCAACATTTCCAACCAAATTCAGTAATCTTCTTAATTTGCTCCAACTTGTAAAACTTGATCGCATTGGCCTGACAATAACGTAAGGTAAGCCACGTTTTCACATAGGGTAAGTGGCCTACTTACGAGAACCAAGGCTTCGGAGCAGTAGTAAAAGAACATACCGGCCTGTTTGATCACGGCAGTTGAGCGCAAGACTTCATCCTGGATGGCCAAACTCTTGACGCCCGTTTGAGCAAATTCAATGGGTTTCAGCAATCGAAAGAATTTACGTCCGTTACTGATGTGTGATTTCAGATCACTCCAGCGCTGGATGGTTTCCTTGGTTGCACCAGAACGTAAAAGGTAAAAGACGTAAAATCTCGAGAAATATTGCACAAAACGACAGGCTTTTTCGCGACCCACCGTAGTTGCAAGAAAACGATTCAAAGCATCCACTTGACTATGAGAAGCCACCATGATTTAACTGACAGCGAGCAAAAAGAAAAAAGAGAGAGAAGGAGACTAATAAAAAGTACAAAGAAGAGAGAAACAGCTGCTGCATTCTCTTTTTTCATACTGGATCGGGTTAAACCCACATGAAATTGTGACAGGGATTCCCTGTTTTGGACACAGATGACTAAAGAGTACCCACACGAAGGAACGGACAATCTATTTCACGCTGCGAACGAATACCCGAACCTTGCTACGAAAAGAAACAGACGGTGACAAGAGGAATTGAAGACTTCAAATGTTGTACAAGCTGCCTGGGCAGAGGTATACACCAAATAAGCTTGTAGTCGTAACTGTGATATCACATGTTTCCATCCCGTGCTTTCTCAAACTACTTTGATGTTCTCGAAGCGCTTGGCAGCAATTCATGAATAGTTTAACAAAGGAAATACGATCGTTGGTGCTATTCAAACAACCCCTACTCTTTGAATTTACCTTGGGAGTAGAGACATGTCCATCAAAGACATATCGCAGCCTGTTCACTACGCCTTTCTTCGCAGCGTATATCTACCGTTTTAGTACAGTGTAAACCAGTCCCAACAGTTTTGCTTAAGCGACTAAGCGAAACGAAAAAAATACACTGAGCTTTATCAATGCTATTGTTGTCAAATTTATATTGTACGTTCTTGTATGAATCAAGAATGATGTTCTGTCAAATAGACCTCGTTGAGATGATCAGCAGAGTAAACGCCTGTGTCAGTAACTGACAATCGGCCTTTTTGCTGGTAGAGTGAAATTGGCCAGCTCCACGACACGGTAAATCTTCGCACTTTTATATCCATGCGGTATGTAGAGGAGTCGAAACCTATCGCAATACAGTATCGATCAATCTGATTGTGGTATACGCCGTTGTCGTAGTATGACTTCCTCGTACTTGTGTTCCATGAACAGGATGATCGGGATTAACGTGTTTCCATTTAGAGTGAACTTTAGTTTGGAACATCGACCTCATCTCTTCTCTACTCTAAACCAGAGATCTATCACCGGGCACAAAGACAAGGTGACACTGCTCTACTGCAATTATTGCACTTTAGCTAAATCATACATCTATCGCCGATAAGAACGTTCACTAATTACAAATCCCGCATAACATCAAATAATTATAAGTAGGCAGACAAGTTGAATGAAATAAAAGATATCCAATAGTCTAAAGAATTCTATCCGTCCCTTTTCCATTCACATATATAACACACTGATCCACCATTGCTTGAATTTTCTTTGTACCATCCATAACTACACCGCAGACAACCGGAGAAGCCATACCTGCTTTTACAAGGGCATTGAGCACCCTTTCAAGTTCATTCTAAGCTTTTCAAGATGGTCGTGAACTTGTTTCGGTTCCTTCACCTCAACAACGAAAAGATCAAAACATAAACATTAACAGCTACAAATGCAGTGTAGTCTAGTAGCAGCTTCCCACAAGCTTTCACTGCAGAACCATTAAGTTTCGTGATGTCACTAGGAACGAAACATGTTTGTGAAGCTGAATTCGCTCAACGCATTACAGTATAAGGATCACAACTTAAAATGGTGCATTCCCTCTCTATACCATTTTGGTGTCTGCTTTTCATCTTTACAGAAAACTACGTGGGGAAATGACGCAAATATGTGTGGATAAAGGTGTTCTCTCCCGAATGTTTGATTCTAGTAAATATGGACGGAGTAGTACCGAACTCATACAGGAGCTCGGCAAACGTCATTAATTGTTCGTGCTTTTCGTTCACTGCTAATTGTAAGTTGCTTAACAGCATTGCTTTGGTGTCCCATACAGCATAACTATCTGGATCAGTAAAGAGCTGAGTAGATTATGGTCGTTACTTTTGAGGCAGTGATCACTTTTAATCTTGCTCTCCAGTGTATTTTACACCAATTTGTTAATTGAGCTAGCAATTTCGGATGGAAAGAGGTGCGCGCTAAGTCAACGTTTATCGTAAGAGAAACACATCACTCGCTTGAATGGGGAACGGATAGGCATGGTTCAGTGACCTTTGCCAAACTGTCAATCAGTTGACCGAATCACTACAAGAAAATGTAACTCTTTACATTGTTCGACTAGGCAACACTCTGTTGTAATCCTTCTTCTTTCGTCAATCAACGAATTCCGGTATGTAAACAATTGTATCGTGATCTTTAACACTAGAAAACTTACCAATCGTTTTGTGTGTGTTATACCTTGCACACAGTTGCTTCCACGATATTCAACAGTGCCTGCTTGATAAAGCCATCCTCTTTGAGCTCGTTGGGGAGAGCGCCAGTGGTGCAGCCGTTTGACCAGATTGCAGAGCACGACCACGCCTGCAAGACAACCCTCATCGCTTGCTTTTTTTTGCTTGGGCAAAGGTCGTGTGCAGTTGTCTACGGATTACATCATGGGCATTTCCATCATCGACCATTCTGCGACGGAAATAGGTGTCATGGCAAATTGGAAAAAAAGCGTCAATTATTTGTAGAAGTTCGATAGTCCCGTGGGAAAAATCTCAGAATCTCTTATATTCCGTGTAATAAAGATCTTGATTCGTTTAGACAACAAGGCCATGATATGCAATATATCAAAGAGTTGTATAGTTTTTTAATCCCAAATTACCCAATAAAAACTTAAAAATGAGGGTACATATGCTTAAGAGGTGCAAGTGGCAGACACATAACGTATGGTATGTTTGAGGGAAATAAAAAGGCGCAGTTCTTTCCTTTTTCTGCTTGGCCCTCTTTTTCTCCTCTTCTTTTCTTTTGCTTTATATTATGACATTTCCTGCAGTTGTCCAAAAAAATAATCAAACGGCAGAGTTATCACTTCATGACAGCACCGTAACAATCACATATTCCTATGATAGATTAACTGACATCATCCCTATCGATACTATCTACGCAATTCACGCGTCTGCAGATATATTAACATTCCATATTTGTCGAGCAGTAACCGAAGATCACGAAGGATTTCGCGAGACACTAACCGACGTGAGAGCTGCTCCTGAATGGAAATTAGAAACACAGCAGTACACCTCAGCACAAGCCGAGAAATTAGCGGAAGATTTAAAGAAGCACCCTTCATTTCACTCTCTATCACTGAGTACGAAGTTTTATGTGCTTATCAATCCTGCGGCTGGAGCACGCCAAGCGGAAGAACAATGGCGCGATACGGTCCGACCTATGCTGGAAAAGGCGGGGCTGCGGCATTTTGAGGTTCACGAAACACATGCTGAAGACGGTCAGACGCGACAGCAGGCAGCTGCCATTGGTAAACAGATTCTCAGTGATGTTACGCCTACTCTATCTGTGGTCCTTGTCCTCGGTGGCGATGGTACGCTTCATGACGTTGTGAATGGTTTGTCGGACGTAATCGAAACCAACAACATCAACAGTGCACGAAGTCGTTTCCGTATCGGGGTTATCCCTTGCGGATCTGGCAATGCCTTTTCGCACAGCCTCAATCTGCATACTGTCTCTCATGCCACCCTGCGGATCATCAAGGGTGTTACCGAACCGTTCCGGTTAATGGACGTTGTCCTTGGTTTGGCCCCCGCGATAGGTGATCTGGATAAGACTGTCTATGATGCTCAGACACAAACTCGGCTTCTCGTTGTGATGAGCTGGGGATTCCATGCACAGATTGTGTCACGGGCTCGTAAAATGGATCATACCCTTGGCAATGTTCGGTTCGCGATGGCTGCTAAGGAACTGATGAATCCTTTGGTGGACCATATAGGCACAGTTGTAGCGGTGAATGCACGCCGATACGTCGGAAAAGATGCAGAAGGAAGTGACCCACAAGGATTCGGTCCTCAGGATACAGTGCGATGGAGCCCTGGCCAGTTTACGTATTTCTTGGTGACTAAGCAACACTCCCTCGAGAGAGGATTCAAGATTGCACCGTTTGCGTCTCATTCAAGCGAAGAGATGGATGTAATCATTCTACGTGAAGCCACGGCGGAACAGTTGACGACCGCAAGCATCAAAGCCTTTCAAGGCGGTCGGCATGTCGAAGAGAAGGATGCAGAGTATTACAAGACATCAGAACTGTTCCTTCAGGTGTATGAACCAGCCGAGGTTTGCTTGGATGGTGAAATCCAAAGTTTACCAGCAAATGGAGTGGTTCATGTTAAAGTGACCAAAGAGGAACCCTACCTAGAAGCGTTTTCAGGATCTTCCTGACAGTTTATCCGAGCCAAACCAGAAACGACGCAATATCAGCTAGAATTAAAGTGCTTTTTGCTCTCTTCCGTCACCTGGGATTATTCTACCATCGATTCCGGCACAAGGAACTCACATGGTACCTTTTGCTATATTTCCTTTTGTGCAGAGTAAATGAGCGTATTTGTTATATTCATTTACATACAACGATATTGATCGGTTAAAAATCATACTGTTTATTGAACAATTTTTTTACGCTACTCTAAATAAATTTTGGGTTCATGCAAGGATCAAGTTAGCGCTAAAAGGGATATAAATATGCGTCATTAGTAAGTGGATTATGCGGGAAATATATTTTGCTTACCTCAACTTGGTCCTTCCATGGACACGAAATTCATTCGAGCAGCGTAAAAATATGTTCATGGTTAGTAAATGGAAGGATAGCTTGACATCTTTTTTTTTATTACCCTCGAAGGGTAATCCTACCCAAAGGTAGGGGCCGGCCCCGCACCTGTATCGGTGGGGGCAGCGAGAGAGGCGCACGGCTTCCATGAGCGGACGGTATAGATGTAACGCACTGAAGAGGACTTGAGGCGATGCAATACCTGGCGAGGACTTGGAAGCAGAAGATAATGAATGACACTGTGCATAAACAGACAAGATTTATTTTTCACTTACCGAATGGAGTGCAGGGAGCTTACTCACACGACCAAGGTGGTTCGGGACAGAGGTCATGCAGGCTAAAGGATACAGAAGAGGAATATCAGTCATTTTGTACATATGATCAATGCAAAGTACATACCGGGGATGTTTTGGATAACAGAGCCAAAGAGCCAAAAAGGTGTTGTCCCTTCGCGTTTATATTGCTCGGGTCACTGAAACCAAAAATCACAGTCATGGATAAGAAATTCGATAGATGTCTTATAGATGACAACAATTCAGAGATAAGACAACAATTCTCCCAAGAGTAAAAAATGGACTCAGTCTGATAGAAGGTCTTGAACAGAATGGGACATCTGTAGAGGAAATAAACCCTCTTCGTTCGTTTCTATACGTCATTGATACTATCATATCCGTGTCTGTCAGTTATGGCATCAGAAGCTGTCAGGGCAATGTACCCCAGTTCCGGTTCTTCTCAATTGTATTGCTTTACATTCCACTTTTATCTTCCCTGCAAGTAGTTATGTTCTCCTTTTCTTCTATTGTATGTTTTGGTTACTATCAATTTTTTGGTTTCTTCCAAGGAAACAAAATATGTCAAGAAACTTTTGTCTATTAGGCAATCACAAAAGATTGGATTGCCACGGAATGAACGGTTATTATTTTGTCATCGATAATGCGCCCATCTATACACCAGTCAAGGTTAATCAGTTGGTCGAAGAAAGAGGATACAAAGGTCTCTATCTTCCTCTCTACTCTCCTTTTCTCAACCCAATAGAAGAGTTTTGGGCCAAAGTGAAAGCTGGGGTAAGAAGGGAGCCCTTACGAGTTGACGATAACCTTCAAGAGCGTATTGTTCAAGCAGCGCGAAAAGTAAAGTGCTCAGACTATCAAGGATGGATCAGACACGCTGAAAGCTTTTTCATTAGATGCAAAAATAGAGAACCACTTCTTTAAATAAACTCGTCTTGCTGTGGTTTGAAATAAACTATCTCAGTAAATCCTTTTTAACACTCCTTTACTATGAATCATCGCACCTTTCTAGTTTTGAAAATCCAAAAAATAGGTTAACTTCCCATTTCGAATATTTCCTGAGCAATATAAGCTGCAAGCATTAAAATATATTTTATGAATAAAAATCAGAACATTAATATGTTGTGTGTCATCCTTTAGCGTGACGAAGAGTCTCAATTCTACGAGGCATGCGCTCCAAATCTTGCAACAGCGATTTTGTTCCATTCCTTTAGGAAGCACAATGAGCTGTACAGTGTTATGGATACGATGCTTTCGGTCAGCGATACGCTTCTCTAGAGCAACCCATACACTGCTCAATCGGACCTAGATTTGGGCTGTAGGCAGGACTTCATTCCAGGAGTATCTCACTTTTTAGCCTCTTTTCTTGTACATGCGAATCATTCGCTCCTGGTGGTTTTTACAACTGACCGCGGAGTAAAGCACGGTGGCAGGAGCATTGACCACGCGTTTTGGCTGATATCGTCACGGCCATCGTTCTCATCATCAAAGCTCGGATCCCCGTAATAAGTATCGCTTTTCAGAGTTTCCAGCGTCGCTGTCATCACACCTCGTGCATGCCATATGACGTGAAGAATAGGTAGGAGCTGCTTTGGCAGTTGCTCAGCGAATGTCGGATAGGGCAGAGGTTTTGCGAAGCTTCGTGATACGGGTAACATATCCTTTGGGACAGTCCATGATCAAGAGGCTTAAATATCTTCCTAAGATAAAGGAAATGCTGTCAATATGTGTCTTTCCCTAATTTCTGCCAATTGTGCACACATACCCATGAACATGAAGCCGCATGTTCGCAGTTCGTTCACCTTTGTAGGAGCCATTGCCGCAAGCCTAATGAATCTATCCTTTAGCTCCTTTGGGCATTTCAGCCCACCATCAGGTAGACATTCAGTGTCATGGATATCATCCACTTTTTTGGCCTCAGCAATGCCAAGCTCATACGTCCAGTTGTGAAACAGCAGATCGATTTTCGCACCGATATACTTCCGCTCCATGGCTGTGATGGAAGGAATGGTACCGTTTCGGTTCATTCGATCAGAGGTAGCTTTACTGGCAGACTCACCCCTATAAGCAAACGTCAATAAGAGAAATAAGAACGCTTGACCATCAGACGTACGAGGTAACGACGATTACACTGCTGTCAAAACATTTATCCACGTAAAGCCAGACTCGCTTCAGGAAATCTTGCTCCGTAAATTTTTTTTCTCTGCTTCTAAACAGGTCCAAGCCATCATCGACTAATTTTTTTCACCCAATGGTGATCAGGTTGATAAATCGGGTTGTATTGAAGGCTGGAGTTGTGCTTCTCAATCGCCTCGAACGAATGCTAACCTCTCTGGTATTAGTTTTGCCTCTTATACTACATAATATGACTACCTTGTCCATGTAGGTCTGGAAAAGCATAGCGAGATCCGCTGAAATTGGAGAGAGAGTCTGTTTCTTACACGCCTTAACCTCTCTCAACTCTTCTTCCGTCATATAAGACTTCCAAATCGGGTCGGAGGGGCCAAGAATTAGTGAGCATGCTGGCCTATCTTAGAATTAACGCTTAATAAATCATAGCTATAAATAGACTTACTGCTCGTATTTGCAATCATTTGCAAGTTCTCGCATTGTATCTTCGACACAGTGACCTGTCGAAAGCTTCCAAAATCTGGTCGGATCCAGATCGTCGAACATCGCTCTGATTGCTTCCTTGTCCGCCAAACTGAGGGATTTGTTTGTCAAAAACGACGCTGTACCAGTGGTTGTGGTTGTAGTTTTAGAGCTTGATGAAATGGAGGCAATGGAATCTTTGAACAATAAGACATTAGGTACTTGACATTAAATTTAAGCTGTTTCTAATCTACCCGAGTCGTTTGGCGAGACATCCTTCTTGTCTACTTATTGGTTAATTTGGGAATAATTGCGTTCGAGTGAGCTAACAATACAATACTTTACCTGTTCCCTTTACTGCCCGTTGCATCATAAACTTGTACGCCACGCTGGACCAGTCGGGCTGTTCGTCCGAATCCTGTGCAAAATATGTCAAGTATAGACACGGATCATCCCTAAGATTCAATGTACTGGATCAAAATTGAGCTGCTTGAGAGCATTGGAAAAGTGCACCCTCCAGACATTGGGTAGGTGCTCGCCAACTTTGGTATTAGACAGCACATAACTTTCTTCCTCTTCAAAACAGCCCTTAAGGGTGGGCACGGTGCTGTTTTTCTTTGCATCGCGCAATGTACAGATAGATCACTAAAAATAATTATGCAATTAGCGATCATCTTTTAAAGATGATGTTCGGTAACCTTCTGCGTGTTTTCCTGGCATGGTGATTGATGAAACTTTGGTTGTTTTCATTGGTCTCATGCAGCTCGGGGGGATCAGCATGCGGAGAGTGAATACAAAAACATATTTGACATTTTGGCAGTCGCGTACTTGTGCAGAGAGATGGGCAATAGATTTTGCGTTATGGAACTTTTTAATTGTCCAATATCTCTGTCTTCACAATAATGTATGATAATAACCATCATTTTATAGACTAATGTCTTTTCATTGAGTATATTTGGCGCAGTGCTCACGGGCCTTTAAAGATTAAAGAAGTTTTCACGAATAGACTCCAAAGATTGAGAAGAAGGAAGTTTTGGACACCACTCAAGCCAAAGCTAAAGAGATTATATTTTCTGCCGGTACTGAACGTAATAACGACAGAAGTGTGTATATCCAATGTGTCCAGGGTGACAACACAGAAACACGCATGGATTGTCTAGCGAGGATGGTCAGCGCGCGAGCACAACAAATTAAACGGACTGTAGATGGTTATACGCGCTTCTGTGAAAGCAGGAACCAAAAAATGGACAATTGTTCACGTTTCTGCTTTAAGCGAGCACAATCTTCCACTTGATGCTGATCTTATGCTCTATCATCAGCACCGTAAGCTAGCAATGAAAACAACTGAGCGCATGATATCCATGACGAGTAATAGAAACAAGCCGGCAAAAATACATGAAGAAATGAGGAATGATGCTGGACAACGTGTCGTGACAAGAAAAAATTTGTAAAATCTTGTACAATTGGCGCGCGAACAGCGAAAAAAACGATTTCATCGATTTCATGGAATTGTTGCAAGCCAGAAAGTATAAAATTGCCGCAAAGGTAAATGATAACAAGCAGCTGGACAGACTTTTCTTCCGCCACGAGGCAGCAATCCAAAAAGCCATGCATTTTTTGAAGTTGTTGTGATCGACACAACATGTAGTACGAATGTTAACAAACTGCCCCTGGTCAATATTGTTAGTGCTAGTAATCTAGGAAATACTCAGCTGCGTAACTTCTTGATCGGATCTGCCTTTGTTGTCAATGAAAAGCGCGAAACGTATGAATGGTTTCTATCAACCATGCAATCCCTTATCTGGCCCCAGCGTTAGGTTGGATTATTTATTACTGACAACAACAAGGCTTTAATTGGAAATGAAGAAAGCAGCAGAAAAGGCAATTGCTGATAGAATGAATACAAAAATCCTTGACTATTTTGATAAGTACGTATATATAAAATACAATTGCAAATATGTTATTAATTATATCTATAACTACATTAAAAGCACCTTAGAATACAAAGAAAGGTGGGCAGGACCCTATGCAGGAAACCATTATTCTCTGGTGTGCATACCACCCAACGAGTTGAGGTACTCATTGACGTATAACGGACACAATGCAAACAACTGGAAGCTTGATGCAAACTGGCAATCCCATTGATGATGTAATTAGAAGAACAGTAAGTAGGTTTCTCTCGGAAATATTAGAAAGAAATATATAGGTTACTAACACTAGTATATATTCAATGGAAGTGGAAAAGCAAAACTTCATTAGTAATCTATGCAAATGAGCAATTATTGATGATAATGGGCACACTGCTATGAAAGAACTTTATGACAAAGTGTCCTTTTTTGCCATTAACATGTTTCAAAAGGAGTTGAAGAGAGCTTGGGAGAACGCAGGAAATGGTATAGTCGAAAAGAAGAACAGCTGTAACTGCAAAGCAAAGGTTAACTACAAGCTTCCTTGCCAGCATACGTTACCTCCTGCCGGAAATGGTACAACAGGAATTCACTTGATTCCCCAGCGTTAGTACCTTAATTACCCAGAAGGCAACTATTGAAGTTGGTAACGTCATTTACTGTAGTTGTTTTGCGCATCACAATATAATATAGATTATTTTCCTGCAAATACATCATCCATTGCTGGGAAAATCCTACAAAACATGTTAAATCTGTTGCAACGTGTACAAGACGCAGTTGGGAATGCCGAAAACATTTTCAAGAAGACTATAGTAGAAACTATCAATAATGCGCTCGACTCCTTAAAAGAGGTATCCTTAGAAGACGTGAAACTTCCTCATATAACGAAAAAGAAAGGACACCCAGAAACAACCAGTGGGAAAAAGGGTCGAGTCCAGTTTTGAAACTGAGGAGTAACAAATCCGCAAAGTTTCTCAAAAACATAATACCAGCTTTGACAGCATGTATGAGAATAGCTCCATTGACAGCAATTTCTATATTCTTCTTGGAAAGCGAGATCGCGAAGACAAGTTGCTTGAGAGCATTGAAAACAAAAGTTATAGAACGTAAACTAGGTGCCATGCACGCTAATTTAGTTTTAGGGCCAAACGTGCTCTCAATGAGACCGCTGACTTCCATAGCAATACTGATATACCACGAAGCGGTTTTACAAGTGTAATTGACGTCAAAGCTGACGGATGATGTGTCTTCCGTATGCTCGCACATCTTTTTAAACACGTACATCTGCCTTGACACCACACGATACACGATTGTTGTTCGGCATCCGGTAACTGGCATTGGGAGCCCCGCGGCATATTTGTTCACGGCAAACCGAACCTCTTTACCACTGGTAAACTGGTTGCCTTTCCTAAAGAGTCTTGGGTTCAGTAATCTAGAAAAAATAACGATCGACTGCAGCATATGGGAAAAAAGTGCAATTCGCAGGATTTTCCCTTATGCTGCTATTCAATGCTGCCTATTCCATGTCGCTAGAGCATGGACAAGCCAGGTCGGCAAAAAGATCAACCTCGGCTGCCAGGCTGAGAACAAGCGACTATATAACAGCATCATGAAAACCCTCAAGGCTATGATGCGGTAAAAAAAATCGCAGTGAATTTACCTCGAAACTAGCAGGTTTTATTGAGGAATTCAGCCAATATACCGACTTCATGATATATTTCAAGCAGCAATGGCTAGATAACGACAATTTCTTAAAGTGCAGTGCGGCATACCAGCCTCAGGTTTTCACCAACATGGAAACCAACAACTACGTCGAGAGCTGGCATAACCCGTTAAAAATAACATACCTAGAAAGAAAGCGGAACCGCAGGATAGATCGCCTTATCTTTATCTTAGTCAACGATATTGAACTAGATATTAGACATACTATCACCCGTATGCAACTAAACGTGAGCCGGATGGGACCTGAAGAACGAGAACGAAGAAGGCGTGAAATAGCAGCTAAAGAGATACCATATAGTGTCGTCGAAGACATGGTCGAGCAATCAGCCGACCATATGTTCACTGTGATGTCCTTCACGCAGGAAGACATGACGTACGATGTAACTGTAAGCAATAACGCTATGGCTTCTTGCAGTTGTTGTGATTTCCAATGGCGTCAGTCTGCTTGTAAGCATATGCATTTACTACATCGTGTAAAACCTGACCTAGAGATAATTGCTAAGTACACTCATAGCTGAACATAAACGATAGCTTACATACAGTAAATAGTTCCTCCACAGTTGGAGATAGCAAACCCAACATCTGTGCGCACGCCCATTGAATCGCTTCAAGGAAATGTTGTTACAAGTGATGAAGTTCTTCTCAAGCTTCAGATTGTTGGAGAGCAAGCACGTTCACTTATTCCTTCACTAACTGCAGAACAAAAAAAGTGTAATACTACAGCACCTTCAAGCGATTCAAAATGTTTAAATATAGAGTCAACATCGGCAAACGCAAACCTCACATCAACACTTTATTGTTTACAATTTTAACATAATCTTTATGTGGTTAAGTAGGCAAAAGTGCATAAACGGACACTTTCCCTAGCGGTTTAAGAATTGTACACCTAGAGCAGCGTTCGCTGCCAAGGCTAAACTGGACTTAGGTCCCTCATTCTGTCTGCGAGGTAGGTGCAGCTTAAATGAGTAGTCAAAGACACACTTTTACCGACTTTTAGTATAGTGGGCGACGAATGCATACCTGGGGAAGCGTTCGCTTTACTGGTGATCCTGGATTCAGGTCCCTCTTCGTTGTCTGCGTTGCTACTTCGGAAATGCTATTACAAAACGATGACCTTAGCTGTCTAGAGAAATCTGCAAGACAAAGGGACGGCACGTCTGATAGTTATGGCATGGATATTTTTCTATATATCACATTTGTGTTTGAACCAATTCCTGGTAACATATTCAAGTTCTATCTGCTCCCACCTGTTTTATCAATCTTTTGTATTTCAATGTGCTGATGCATTTTGAACTTCAATAGTCCTATGTAGCCCGCATTCTGATTTTCTCATGAATAAAACTTGCTAAGACAAACAGTGATTTTTGAAAGAAAATGTCGCTTGCTGAGAAGAAATCTGTCACACCTAATCAACCTGCCATCTACCATTACATGTTTCCTATGTAAAAGTAATAAAACGAATGAGCTGTTTTAATGCTTGTTTTTTGGTTTGTGATTAAGTCAGATAATGTCATACGTTTTCTCTGCTGCGGCACTTATTTAAGCGTTACGTGAATGAGAAATCAAACCGCAGAAGTCACTCAACATTAAGCTCTTACAAGCAGCACTGATTCTGGCTGATAAAGTCTCTTTCTCCAGAAATATATAACGCTTAAGGTTACTTTTAGCCAAAGACCAGAATTGCTCAATTGGGTTGAGTTCAGGAGAATATTAAGGAAAATAAGCATAGCGATAATCTTAGGACATAATATACTTGACTTCACTTTTAATTTATCATCGTCCATATCCAAGGATGTTGACAACTTACGATTCGCAGCAATAGCAGTTACCAAAATGAATGAACATCTTAAATTCATTACAGCATAAAAGAGGGATTTCGCAAACGAAGATATCGTACTGCATAGTGTCGATCAGCTCAAACATCTGCAAAAGATATTGGCGCAAAAGCGAAGGATTGGTCCACAGAAGCATTACTTCTGCCAGCCTTAGTCGAATATCGCGAGGATAAAATAGAAAACGACAAAAAGATGGCATTTTGTCCTCCAATCTCTTCAGAAAGTTACAAAAAGCAAAATTCGAAGCATTAATCATCCGTCAATCATCCTCAAACAACAACCGAGATTATAACAGATATCAAGGACCGTCAAGAGATAGTAAGTATCGACAGCAGAAGTTCTGAGGATGGCTTTTTTGGCCGACAACGCCGGAGAGACGAACTAGAGACATTGACTTCTCCATCCCACAACCGATCCCAACTGCAACTAGCAATAATGTCTTATGCACCTATGAAACTAACCCTGCTATAAAAACTCCACGACCAGAACCACAGTAGATCGGAAAACTCACTATTTGCTACCATCAGATAGCATCACACCTGGTAGATGCTTGGTGCTTTTTTCTGGAATACTGGATGGAATTTATTGGACATTAATGGCCAATTTCAGTTATCATATGGCTACCGGATACAATGGAATTCTCTACCAGTTCCTTGGGAAATTCGTCAATTCGTATTTGCCTTCAGACGAGTTTCAAGCGGTCAACGAAACGGTGAACAGATTTCTAACAGCTAGGATCATCGAGCGGTCGCCATCCAAAACCAAGATTATTTATCCAACTTCTTCACAATACAGAAAACAGCAAAAAAAAAGACCTATATTAGATTGTCAAAAGCTCAACCAATTTTCCCAGTGTAACCACTTCAAAATGGAAGGTGTACCAGCGCTAGGTTATAAAATCGACGAAAACCATTACCTGACAAAAAACAACCTAAAAGACGCTTATGTAGTAGTCCCAGTGCACGAGCAGTCAAAGAAGCTCCTGAAGTTTAGACAACGGACCGGTATCCCAGCACAAGTTTCTAGCCTTCGGGTTCAACGTGGCATCAAGAGTCTTTTCAAAGCTAATGCGCTACGCGTCAGAACCTCTAACAAGAGAAGGTAAAGGTATACGATTAATGTACTTATGTCGATGATATCTGCGTGCTCGGAAAAATAGGAGAAGAAACAAAACATGCCACGGCAATAGCCATCAATCATTTTCACAAACTGGGATTCCTCATCAATTGCGAAAAGAGTGCAATCTCCTTAAAGGAGATTCAAAATACATACTTCAATTCAACGTCAAAGAAGATGCAGATGTCAGTTTCTGAGGTAAACTAGAACAAACTGTTCTCGAGAATCAAGCAATTGAAGAAGAATACCAACGACGTGAAATATCGATGAATAGCGAGCTTAATTGGGAAATTATCTTGATGCTACCGGCCATCGGGCCCTCCTACATGCTCAGTATCTTCAGCGAGGAGTAGCGAAGAATCGATCTCGATACTTTACACAACTAGGAAGCCAAATCTCCACTCTGTCGGAAGGCTATGGAAGATCTTACGTGGTAGGAATCTTAGGCGAAACAGACAAAAGGGTTGTTATCTAGAAGATAAAGACCGAGCCGAAAATTTCACTATTGGAGATCTACGTGGATGCGTCCGATACGGACTGGGGAGTATCATCATCTCGGATCTCAATGTCAGGGCAATGGTCCACCCAAGAAGAACACATTCCGATCAATGTCAAAAATTGCAAACCACCTTATTTGCATTGCAACTCCATATAAGAAACTGTGGGGAGAAGCATTTCCATATTTACACCGACAATAGGGCTGAATTGGAGTACGCATCCCAAGCGGGCAGCACAACATCAGAGACTCTACAAGATCTTGCTCTGCAGATTCAAGATATCCTCAGCAAACATAGACTACAAATCCAATTGCACCATATTCCTGAGGTACAGAATATTCAGCCCGATCATTTGAGTCGATTGGAATCGACACCACTCTACGAAGCACAGTTACAAGAAATAAGGGTTCAAGAAAACCGAGCAAATTTGGGCGTAACGCACCATAGATGTTTTCGCGATACGCGCCAACTGCCAAAGGTTACGGTTCTGGAGTCTCGGACCAGATCCAGAAGCCAAATTCACAGATGCGTTTCTTCAAAAATGACCGAAGCGAGGAATATCTATTTCCTCCTTGAGAGCTAATTCTGGGAGTTTTAAATTGATCCGCGGAAACCTTTTTGGTCTTTCTTAATCCAGTTGTGCGCGGTACGTTGTGGTATCTCAACCTGTACAGCTACTTTACCAGCTGTAAGCTTTTTCCATAGACAAGAAAAAGAAACTGCTCCTTTCCATATCATTGTACTGCGCATACGTCTTTTTCTTCATCCCACAATTCAACTTTTGGACGATTTTATTATCGTATCTTCTACGATTTTTGTTCGTTCCGTTGCCTTTATTATTATAGTAACAATTGTAGTCTGTGACAGGATCTATTGGGTACTTGCCTTGTTTTATGCGCAGAAATTTCTCGTCCCTCTTAATACATAAATGCCCATCTTGCTGTCTTCTTTTTTCTTTTTTTTTTTCTTTTTGCAAAAAAAGCAGTATCAAGGAAAAAAAGAGGAGAATACTTTTAAATTTCTGTGCCACTTTGATTTTGGAAAGCCTGCCAATCGTTACTTCCCATTTCGTGGCAACATTTTTGGCGCCACTATGCCAAAAGTTTTCGAAAAAATTGTATCTGTAATGAGTTACATGACCAAAATAAACTTAGAAACCCGTCTATAATGTTTACGTGTACCTGAATCATATGAAGAAGAAAAACGACATTCCCTGATTTATATTGTAAAACATCCCAATCACAGCACTTTTCCCTACTTAAAAAGTTCGAATGAGGAAACGCGAAGATGCTTTTATTCATGAACGATTGCTGGTACAGCATGGATGACTCAAGGGTCGGGACATGGCATGTCCAAACCTTAAAACCCACGTTGCTGGGCGCTGATTTAAAAAGTCCCTTTTTGGTGGCACAAACAAAATGAGCGTTGAATTGGTACAGACTCATCTTTTTCCATTTTCTTTTTCTCTCTCCCTTTGAATTTATCTTCATACAAAAGGCTTTTTTTCTCTATCTTATCCTTACTTTTTCCATTCCTTTTAATACATTACTTTACATGGTCATGAGTACTCATGAACAGCGCCATTCCGGACGAAAAGTCAACAATTATTGCCCCGTCCTGCTCCCTGAAAATTCACACAAACGATTGCCAAGCCCAATGCAGAAACCAAAGAAGACATCCATTAAAAAGGTAACTTATACTTGGTACCTTGTCTACTTGTTTATCGATAATCCTTATCGTTTATTTCTATGCCGACAGGATATTCGCCACCTGACGACGAGTCAATCTCAAGAGATATTCTCACCCGATATATCATCCACTAGCACTTTACCTTCCGTCAAACTACCACCTACCACGACGAAACCCGATCAAGTGGATAAAATTTCGCAACAACCTATAGTAGAAGAGGAGGATTCGGATGAATCGGAACCCAAGGAGGTTCATCCAAGGTAATAAATTAAGTTAATATAAGAAAACCAGTTCAAGAACGAAACTCAGCGTTGACATGACAATGAATTAGTGAGAATCCGCCCGCAACGCTAGCAGCAAAGTCAGTAAATAACGTCCAGCTATTGCCCAAGGATTATTTCGCATCTTCCTTGGATAATTCATCTGAAACAGGTAAAAGCGGGAAGTGACTGTAAGGGAGAAAGAGAAAGGATCCTAAACAATATGCATCTTTGTGTCGGTATCACAGATCATGCACCTAGTATTAACGTGCGTATTGCTGGTAGCGACTTGATACAGGATGTATTTCTCTCACCGGTTATCGAGCAGCCTTCTCCTGCTCTTCCTTTCCCAGAAGGAACGAAAACAGGAATGCAGGTAGAAAATCGATCATCACCAGCACCACCCAGTTTCGCACTTCGACCCCCGCCTCATCTGTCAAGAACCAAGAGACAATCTGCGCGGATCCCCTTCCGAACAGAAAACAGTGCAACTCCACCGAAAGAACGAGACAATAACAGTAGCGCCGTGAGTCCGCGGTTCATGGCACTTCGAAAATTAAGCGAGGCTGGCATGGTAAGTTAAAGATCTGCACTTTGTATAATCAAAAGGATGGGTTTGATAACTTTAGGATGAACGTCTTCCACGTCTATTTCCTTTTTTGCAGCTACCACCTTTGCTACTTGATCATCATGATAACGGATCTAATTCTGTCAGTCAATTCCAGACCCAGTTACTGCAACGTATAGACGAGATTGTCCAGGTCAATTTACGCGAGATTCTGGGCATGACTGCGCAGCGTACCGAAAGATCATTTCCCTCCGGTTCGAGGCAACAGGATGAGGAGGTGGAAATCTTGAGAAGGCGGCAGATTGACTTGGAGAACCAAGTTAGCAGCCTGAAGCTTCAGAAGATCGGATTAGAGCGCCAATTAATGGAAATGGAAGTCCTCAGGACACGTAATACTGAATTGGAAGCACAGGTCGAACGTCTTCAGCAAGAATCGCAGAAGAAGCATAAGAAAAAGGAATGGGCGGAAGCAGTGGAGTCTGACAATGATGAAGAAATTCGAGCGGACCTGGAACGGACGCGTATGCAAGCCAAATGCCAAGCTTTGGAACAGCAGCACGCTGATCTCGTCCATGCCACCCAACAATGGGAAAGCGAATTGACATCCTTGCGAGAGGAAAACGTGAGATTGCGTCAGATGGAGACTGCAAACCAGTTACAGATTGAGCAGATGCAACGGGCATTGAGTAAGAAACCGTGTTCATCCTCGTCATTGACGAGACGGCGCCGAAATAACAAGCAGGAAGAGTTTTTGACGACCGATGATGGCCATCTCACCTTTACCACTGAGATCAACGGGCGCCTTTCGCAGTACACCATCAAACTTCCTCGTAAATCCACGTCCACCTGAAGACAACCCATAGAATAGTGAATAGAATCATCAAGCGACCAAACAGACAAATCACTTTTATTTTATACCCTTAGAAAGTTTTTGTTAATAATTTTATTCCCGTATGAATCATGTCTATAAACCAGAATATGAATCAAAGCACAGAAAGATATGCCATTTCTATCCTTATGTTTTTGCAAAAAGCACTTACTTTTCGGGCAGTTACATGCATACGTTTCAGCAGTCAGTTTCAATCTCAAGAAGTAGGGCAGGTAAAAGAAAACCGAATGCATGGAAGGTAAAAAGAGTGTCTAGTAGTGTAGATGCCATATATGGAATCCAAACTGGCTATGAACTACGGAATAACTTTGATTGTTAAAGCATTTGCTTGCTATTTTTCTCGTTGTCTTTGGATAAACAAAACATATATGCAGCAAACAAAAAATCGCAGCATTTCAGAACGGACTGACTCTGATCAAACTTAGAAATCGGTGATGTTCTTTTGTTATCTGACAAGATTGTTATACAGTCCATGAGAAGATGCATATTCCCTTTTCATCATTCGGTTTATTATGTGCATTCACAGTTATTCTCCTTCTCTTTTTCCTCTGTATGTTTGTTTGGTTTCTAAAGTGACGTACAGTCAGCATCATTATGACTTCATTTTAATCTTATGCATAAAATAAAGTTATTAAGTTACGTCGCCAAATTTCCCGCTTTTATGTTCTCCTCTTTATCATCTTTCATTGTTTATCGATGGTACTAAGAAGATCGCTCGTTTTGTTTTGTGTCTGTCTCGTTCTTCTTGTCGCTATTGTTTTGGCGAAAGGTAGTAGCTAATAAAACAAAAGAAAAAGAGTGTTTAAAGGCCGCCATATTCATTCGGTCATTTTGGGGACAGAAACTACTACTGCGGAAGATATCAGTGCATGGACTCGGGACCAGATCAATGCTTATCTAGACAAGTACAAGATTGCATACGACAAGAGCGCCGATGAAGCCACTTTATTGCAAACAGTCAAACAGTACCGTGACGCGGCCATGGCGAACGCTCAGCTGTTTGGAAACAAAGTGGAACGGCTGATGGACGGGCTGAAACTGAAACTAGTTCAACAATATCAACTCAGCGAGAACAATGTGAATGAATTGGCGACGATGTTGCAGCATGACCTGCGACAACTGGAGCTTCATGGTGAGCTGACGCGCGAACGAGTGAGAGCTGCTTTGGATCGATTACACCATCGGGTGGTGAAGCAAAAGATAGTGACAGAGAGCCAATGGAAAGAACTGGCACGCGATCTTGAGACGTCTTTCCAGAGTCAATCTTGGTATCAGCGTTTCCTTGGACGACCGGTTGTATCAGAGGAGCAGATCAATGAGGATACATATCACCGCTGGTTGACAAAGATCGCCGATCGACTTGAACATAACAAGGAGCTAACCAAGGATCAGATCCAAAGCGTTGTGGATGCTCTTAAACAGGCGGTGACATCGGCGACCGATCTCAGTAAGATTGGCGATCCACACTGGTGGAAACAATGGCAGCACGATGTCGAAAAACGAGCTAAACTCAATCGGGAGCAGGCCAAGGCTGTGGCGGAGTCGCTTCAGGCGGATGTGAATGCGTACAAGATCTATGCCATGGACTATGCCGGTGAAACCTATGATCGATCTCAGCGCTTGTTAAGTATGGCGTTTGATCAGCTCCGATCGGCTGTGTGGGCTGTCCAAGAGCGGTTCATGGCCCTCTGTCAGATGGTGTATAGCCGCATCCGGGGTGATGGCACTTGGGGGACGCCGAAAGCGGTTAGCTCGTCCGTTTCAGGCGCTGCTTCGTCTGCCACGAACGCTGCCGGTGCTTCGGTATCATCGTTCCAGTCGCGTGTTAGCCAAACGGCCAACAATTGGAAGCAGTCGTTTGCGGATTTTTGGTGGCAGAAGCAGTTGGATGCTTATCGCAAAATGGGATACACTGAAGCGCAGGTGGATTGGATCAAACGGTATCTCCGCCAGACTTTCCGGGACAAGACGTCCTTGGCGCGTGAGAACGTTGACCAAACGATGGGAATGCTACAGGACTATATGAAGAATGCTCGAGTCCAATCAGCTCAACAAATAGAGCAACAAATCGGAGAAATACAGCGTTTGCTGGAACAATGGAAACTCCAGATTGCGAGAGATGAATTGTGAGCATTCAGAAAAGGAAAAAGAAGTCCCAATTGTATTTATCGCTCTTATGATTTTCGAGGAAAGCGTGTTCTTTATTCATACTTTTTCTCTTTTTTACTTTTCTTATCTTCTCTTTTAGCAGAACACAGTAATAAACACAAAGAACCCAAAACAGCAAGCAAAAGTCGCAAACGAAAGAGTACTCCTTCGCTTGACTGGTTAGCAATATATACACCATAATACAAATAAACACACAACTTTAAGGTTGGGTTATGCAACCCACGCGCTTTGGAAAGATCGGTTGCTTGCACCTGTTTCATATTTGATTTGTTCTTTTTCTCATGCTGTTATCATCATGATGACGCTATGTCTGCCAAAACAGGTATTCAGCCCAAGGGTTATTCAATTGAAAACGAATGAAAGTGAAACAACTTCGGTTTCAAATAAAAAGAGGAGAAACACACCACGCTTCCCGTTTTCGTACTCTTTTTAACTCATTTCTCTTTTCTCCTTCTCATCAAAGCGCACAGACACGCCAAGTATGCAAAGTAAACCTACTCAAGCAAAGGAACAGCATCCTCCTGCTCGTAAGGGGAAAAAAAAAGATACTAGCCTTCCATTGAGTGATTGTTCGTTAAAAAAAAATAGAAATGGTCGGTGGAATGCGAGTGAGAGGACATGCCCCTCGTCGTAGTTCATTGAGGTAAAATAGTAGTATCACAGTTCGTCTGTATTTCTCACTTTAAACGACACTATTTGCTTGATCGTTTTTAAGAGGTGAATCCACGAACAACAACAATGAAGAAGACGAAGGAATGGAACACGCCAGAGATATGGAACAAAATAGGGCGACCCAGGAACGTCAGGCTTATCAGATGTATGCTCATGGTGCAGCACGGGACCTTCATGTTCCCAAGAACCCAGGAACCAACGTTCGCCTTAGAGCCAGTCAAGGTGTGCAGGAAAGAAGCCAGAACCATTAAATGGGACGGAAAAACTCTATTCTTTTCCTTTCTTTTCCCTTCCTACCCCTTTCAAGCCCCTCAAGTTAAAAGCGGCGAGGAAAAGACACCAAAATGTATTTCTCATTGAATAATTGTGGAACAAGTCGCAAGAAAAAATATGAACGACATGTTAGTGTTATTGGCAGATACTCTTATTCCGTCAAAAGTAAAAAAAAAAAGGCCATATGTAGCTTTCCATCTATGTATCTTCCACATTAACTTCTTCTGTTACATTATTAAATTTGTTTCGTTTTCAAAACAGCTCTTGAAGGTATATTTCGAACATGCTGATTTTTACCAAACCAAGTGGTGAAATTTTCAGCGCATGAAGGCGCAGGCGCTCCGCATGCGGGCTATACTGTTTACGCAAGCTCAGCCCATAAACCAGGGATCAGGTGGACATATCCATAGCCATCTTATATTCTCAGGGAAAAAAAGATTCCTTTGACATTCTGAAACAAGCAGAAAAAGAAAAAAGAAAGAGCACAGAAAGAAACAAGGCCAATAATGGGATATTGTAGCGTCGTTAGCATGGTTCCCAAATTTACATTAACATAGAGAAAGCAGTGGCAGATACCAGTCTGCGGATGTACATAAAACCAGATAATTAATGGAGACAACCAATGGGCCGTGGGGATATTTATGCATTATAGATAATAGGCAAGCAATGAATACATATAGAGGAAGAAAACTGCATCAAATGAAAAACTGAATATAGCAAGTGTTCAATACGCGCTGGGCCTGATCATGAACTCTTTGTTTACGACCAATTGAACCTATGCGTACAAATCACAGGCGATGAATTTCAAGTGATAAGATAGTATTTCCTTATTTATGCCTTTCCTAGAGACCATAACACTTTCGGCCATAAGTGACCTAATTACCTTTTTAAATGCCCGTCCTGGTAGGTTAGATACCATAAGAACTTCCGGCAAGGTGGATCGTAGGTCAATCCCAGCCGGGCGCCCAAGCCGCACCAAACCCACGATGGCCGTGAGCATAAAAACGAAATGCCCGGGAATTTTGACGTCCAGCGCGAAGAGCCCACCCACCACTCTATAGAGAATGTTTTGCTTGACTGTGCCTTGAGACTACAAAAGGATCAAAGTTAGGAATCTTTCTGGTTTGTTGTGTTACCGCTTTGTTGGATTTCATCTATCCGGAATTACTCAATGTTTCAGGTTGTATTGAATGTCCGGAAGTATATGGTGTCCTTGCTGTCAGAGATGGATACTTGCGTCAATTGACCAGAACAGAGTGTAAAATGAGAGACATTTCTAATATGTTGTTTAAGAGCTATTGTGTCCTGAGAATAGATGGCTGCATAATAGTAACAGCGTTCAATCTTGTCGTGTCATGTTTCATGCAATGCTTCTCTCTAAAGTTTCCTTGTGTATACTTTTTATTCAAGGTTGTGTGCATTTCTTGGGAGAGATAATGCTAACAAACGAGAACTATTATAGTAATAGCAAAATTACCATTACTTGGAATCGAGCAGGTCACTCCATAGTTATCTGATTTTATACTTTAAAACCTTCTCACGTTTGTGCGCTTTGACTGACAATGTGCTTTTGTCATACGTTAGAGTTATGAACGTATCAATAGATCATGTAATTGAAAGTGCAGTCCGAGATAAAGCCAAAAAAAAAAGAGATAAATGAGGACAACACATCGTCTTATCAAATGAAGAGCGCGTCATGGTATACCACGTTAATGTTTGGGTAGTGCCTCAGATAGGGAATATGTTCTCGATGGATGTCATGAAACAACCCGCGTCAAAGAATCTATGAGGGCTGAAAGCACAGTATGTCCAATGATGATGCCACCTATCGATGAAATGATTATAGGTCTGGATTGACAAGTGTTATACGCCTGAACCGGAGCGCATTTCTGGTCAGTCGATCAATAATCGAAAGTTTATGTCTTTTTCACTCATTATCTATTCATATTACCGTAGGCAGTCATCATCCACCAGCTTATGTATTATCCTTAACTTGTCTTTGTTCAATCAGTGTAAATTGCGAGAATACAGTAACATGGATATATTAAGCGGTTGTTCTCGTTCTATTTCATTTTTCATGTTTTGAATGAATATTGTCATAAAGTAGCAAAAACATGCTACATCATTGTTACCCTTATCTTGGATCTTCGCAAGATTTGGACTACGTGCAGTGAAGACGTGACTGGTTTTTGAACCTTTGAGCACTCTGCTACGGCACTATGTCGATACCAAATTTATTTCCCCATCAGCGTAAAACTCATTTTATACGTGGCATAAATTACACTGTAGAAAGCTATAAAGCCAGAAAGCAGCGGGTTTGTTTTCAAGATCATGCTCAGACCCCACAAGCGCGGTCTGAGTTTTGGAGGTTTTTTTGGGATTGAAACAAGTCACACAACCAGATTCCAAAAATTTCTAACAGTCACGGATGTGACGCCTTCGGAGCTCAAACCAAAAACTATAAATACAACCGCTTTCGCATCGATTGCAACTCATACTTACCTGGGTCGTGTGTCTGGTGATCAAGAAGGCTGGGCACACAGTTGGGCCGGCTGTCATTGCACAGCGGTGGCTGGCTCGGCTGCGAACGCCTTCGGGTGTCTCGAGACCAAAATTTTTGCTTTGGGGGAATTGGCGGTTCGCTGCTGATTCCCCCGCCCAATCTTAAAGAAAATGAAAAAGGAAATATTCTGCAAGCTTGTATTCATCACTCCAAAAAATAATTTGGAGCAAACGGATAGGATAATTTTGCGATGAGTGAGAAATAATTTCCCGTTAGTATATTATGGTATCAGAATGTTCAAGGCTGAATAAAGAAAAAAAGCCGTTCTTTTACTGTGTATAGTTCAAACCTTGTTCAGGTCTAATATAACAAATAGGGTAGCATAGTCTTATTGCTTTACTGACGATATTAATCCGATGGAGCAGAACAAGAAGAACCGATGGGTTGAGCACTGCTGCTGTACTCTCGCAACTTACAATGGCCGGGGAAGATGTTCGCATCGGTTAAGAACGATAGATAAACTGGTCAACGATAATGAACACTTGAGTGATAATATCCATTTTTCACTCCATTCCCTATTTCTCTTTCACATGAGTGCATTCTTGCGCTAAAAACTGTCCTCCCTCCCGTCCCGTTCGTGTCAAACGACGATGCAGCAACCCTGACCAGCCTGTTTTCCCCACCGCTTCTTGACGAGGCTGAAGGGGAAGTCCTGAAAAGCTTCCAATGCCTTACGATGCAAAATCAGAGCTCCAGATACTGTAGTAGCATTAGCATCCATAAAAGGTACTTCACTTTTACCCCGAAATATTGAAACCTATCTCCTGAACATCCCCAAAAGGAAGGAGATGGAGCGCAGCACCGTTTTACGCCGTTGTATTCAATGTAAAAGGATAAACGTTCTCCTCCTGCATCTGGACTACAACCCACATCCAAGTGATTTGATTCGTGTGTAGCACGTCGCATGGGTGACATGCATTTAAAGGAGTTAGTGAGAATCGGGTTTAGCTTCTGAAATGTACGTGCTGTGTGTAAGATCATATACGTAACATAGGTGAAGTTGAGCCAGTAACTTACCTTAGAATAAAAACAAGCGTTTCTACGATTATATTGCATTGAATAAGATCAACACGTCGTGCTCTGTATTTCAAGCGTCTAAGTTTGTCTGTACAACAGTCGGACGGCATGATACAGTCCAAAAGTCTTCTTTAACCCAAGTGACCGTTCAAACTTTCTAAAGAAATTCGATATCTAAGAAAGAGAATGAAATAGAAAGAAAGCGCACATATGGTACAATGGAATAGCGTACTGGATAGGTACTAATATATTGTCCCCTTCTCGCTTTATCGCTTTAATGCAGTGGATAGCATGTAGTATTGCACCGGACTCTGAAAATTGGCTTATTATCGATGGAGGATTGGTGCTTAGGGTGTAGAAATGCCGCGAGCTGTCATGACAGCCATTCGCCTGCCTATAGCTTCAAGCAACCAGAAAATTGTTCACCATGTCAGTAACTTTGTAAAAAATCGAGCAGTTCTGTTTATATGCTCAGTTTTAGATAAAACCTAGGTTGGCCTCAGTCGAAGGAAGATTCTACTTATTACATTAGGGTCAGATAACTACCAAACTATAATACAGGCTATAAGCTTATTCGCAACGAGCGGTAAGATTTAGCAAGCAACCGTAAAAAAGCTTTAGTACATAAACCAAGGGATTTAAAACAAAGGAACTACATAATCTATCCAATAAAATAATAACTGTTACAGCAGCAAAACAGTGCCAATTCGCTAAAGGACATTGACGTAGCAACCAACGAAAAGGGATGTTCGTCGATAACGCCATTAACGCGAGGTATGTACGCGGAAACTGCCGTTTCGATACAGAGGAAAAGGTTTAAAGATCTTCACCAAGCAAACGTCAAATGGGCAGTGGTAAGCCTCAGTGTACGATTAAATGTTAACTGCGTATTGAACTACATTTCGCGCGACTTTCGCTTCCCTTTGTCTCTCTTTTTCTCCCCTCTCACAACTTGTAGTCTTGTCTTCATTTGCTTTTTCCTTTTTTCCGTGTGCTTTCCAGGGTTTTTTCTTTTCTCTTTTTCAGAGACCGAGCTAGAGTGGACATGTTGGATAAACGCAGCACTCATGGTTTTATTGTGAACAAGTTGACGATAATAAAAATATTTAGTTTGATCTTCATTTCGTACTAACTCTATAATAAATTTTGCGTCCATGGAAAGGATCAACTTTGCGCTAAAGGCAAAGTAGATATGCTCATCAGTAAACGAACTATGCGGAAAGTATGCTTTACTTACATCAGCTTGGTCCTCCATGGACCCAAAATTGGTTCGAATAGCATAAAAATACATTCATGGTTACTAAATGGGAATAATATGATATCTTCTTACTTACCCCCAAGAGCAACTCCAACGCATGGGTTGGGACCGCGGCGTATCCAAGCCAGGGTGGCTAATGGTATCCGGACTTTCTTTTAAAGATACAAATTCATACTTGTTAAAAAATGAAAGAGCCGCCAGGAGCTACAGATGGAAAAAGTTGTTGTCAGTATGCAATTGTTTGTTCAATAAAACATAAAGTCCTTACAGACACCTTATCCGAATCCATGGCATACACACCCCGTTAGGACGCGCTGGTACTCATCGTGGGGAGAGAGGAGAAGAAAAGAAAAAGTGGGAGCGGGAGGCCCATGAGGGCGAAGGCACCTCGACCGCATCGACCATGAGAAGACTATCTAAAATGAAGTGAGTCTAGGTCAAAGAGTGGAATTCCAAAGCGTGTAGATGTACCAACGGGGGGACGAGTCTTGGCAAAAGAGATTGGTCTAAAAAATTACAAGTTCGTCTCAATCTCAAGTTAAGATACTGTAAGCCTTTTTTTTTTTGTGCCCAGAGTATCACCATGAATATTAAAGTTTGCTGGATGCAAAGGTTGCCGATAGTTCTCCGATCTTTGTAGCGGGCTAAGTGCCTTAAATTCCTCGAATGAGCCATTCCCTCCAATTTGAGAAGCTATAGTAGAAAACTTTAATCCTTATCTCCTCTATCTCAAACCTATAGATTACCATGATCGATTCAGCATTTATCCTTGTTTCGATGTCCGCTGTAAATGAATTTAGTCTAGTATTGACGTAATGGGATTGCTAAAATATCATATTTTGCCGACAAATGGTGCGTTTAAACATAGATATCAGGGATTTCATACCTTCAATTTTATGCATAGAATGATTTATCGTACTTTCGCTTACGATCAATGGAAAAATTATAAAAATAGAGAAAAGAAATAGTGTCTCGCATTACGCAATGCAAGACGAGAAATTTTCGGGTTTAGTGCGTCAAAATAGAAGTTTGGGCTTTACCATAACTTTTCCTGGGTGATAAGGGAGCTGGTCGAAAAGAAGAGCCCAATGTGATTTTCATATATTGATAACTAAGCAAGCGTGGAAACTGTAAAAGTCAACGTTAGCAAAATGCTTCAGCTCTAGAGGGATTGGGCTGACGGGGAACAGTTGCGTAGGGTGAACAAGGAAACGGCGTGCAAGCTCCTCCCAGATCGGCGGTTTCGAGGGACAGGATTATAAAACATGTTTGGCTACGTCGAATCAAGTCACCAACAGTTCGTGGCCTACCCACCATGTATGTATATACCTACAAGTTCAACTGGTGTACACCATCCTATTACATGGTTGTCGGGTATTTTGGTGTCAACCTTCTGATTAAGCCCCTCTACAATGACAAAATATAGGTAAATAGCAAGGTATTCCCTAACGGACTTGTTCATCTCGTCAATGAACAAATGAATTTTAGTAGATGCGCTGTGGTTAATATTTAGTACTTCTTGCACAGGTGAGCGGTATATAGCTTACAATAACTGCATGTCCGAGAGCGACTTGCAATCTAACATTTGGGGAAGAGAACAGTGCGGAACCTCTCGCAGGCCTCTGTGCTGTTGGTTGTAGGAGTGTGTGCTACAGATAGATCTTTCTACATTGTTTGCATATTAGATTGCATAGGCGGCCGTCAGGATATGCGATGGTTTTCTACTTCATCTATTTGTACATTTACCTCTGCGCACAGAACTTCATACATAAAGTCGGACTTCTCCTCCGTCGTGCTATTTCTCGTCTCTCGCCCATGAGCTCTTGTTGCATCCGTCTATTGCTTAACCGCTGAAGCCACATACATAATATCACTGGTATCAGCTGCAAACAGATTCGGAACGATCTGTTTACGTGATCTTCCCAACCCCGCGGTCTTCGCTTCCGCTATGATTTCCGATTTTAGTTGTGCTAGATCGTTCGACTCTTTCAGGTCGGTGGCGTGTTTCAACTTGAAAGATTCTCGCATGCTGCTACTGCAACGAAGCGATTAAGACAAGTCCGCCGCAATTTTAACGGTTTAGCAGTATTGCCAAACGGGAGAACAATGTGCGCATAATTCGCAAAGAAACTTGGCCAAGACGACTGTTCATCGTTTTGAATACAATGGTCGAGATATATTGCAATCATTATCGACAAAATCTGGCTGCTCGTAGAAAACCCAGTAGCACCATTACAATCGCTGTGCCGTTGCTGACCACATGCAAGAAATTTTGTATGCTGTTGATTAAATCATAAATTTCTAAATTTGTGAATAACAGGAAAGGAGGCAATTTTATGAAATGTTTGATCTTACATTACGGTTGTGGAGGACAATCTCTCCTTGATACAGGTGGTGAGCGCATTGAGCTACTACACCAGGACGGAAAGGAATGGTTACATGTCAGAAGAACTGGCTACAATAGCTGCAGCATAGGACTGCGTCTCAATCTGCCTTACCAGATCTAAGAGCCAACCAATGAAGCCTACAGCTAAGGACTGCTGGGGCAAGTATGTCCTTCTTGTTCAAACGTATATATCTCCCTTATAGAAGCTATCACCAGATTAAAAAATCTTGCTACAGGAAGCTTTCCTAGGCTTTTAAGCTATAAACTACGGCATTTATTGATAAAGTGTCTATGCAACGCTGTTTCTGAGATACATAGGCCTTCAAATACTTTACGAAGTCTTTCGTTTATATTAACAAACATAGCGGTGGATTTTCATTAGCTTAATGTAACGAAATTAGGGTGAGCTTGGTTAGTTTGCCAGAACGTTCAGTACAATGTTTCCCCTGTATTCCAACTAGATGTCTTTCTTAGTCGTTATTGTATTATTGGAATAGTGTTCAACAGTGCGCATGTTCACACCTCTGTTCAACGTTGTCTCCTTTGCTGTGCGGCCTTCCTCAATGACCAAGTCAAACAGCTTTTCTATTTACTGTATAAGCATTCCCTTCCCGCTTCAGCTGCCGCCTTTTCACGCTATAGTTGAACACATGGCCTGCTTGGCAAAGGACAAAGGTCTGCCAGCATCATTCACAGATAACGCAGAATCGGCCAATGTACGCATACACGCGAAGGCATGGTTTACAGAGCTACTACTTTTCCTGCCATTCTTCACTCAAAATAGCTAGTGCAAGTGAGAAAAGCCTACCAAACTCATTTTGCTATCTTCCTCAGACGTGTTTCCGTCAATGAGGTAATAACACATATATTCACTGCCATTTTCGACTTGCATCCAACCACACAAGCCATTCGTCTTTATTAAAAGGAAGTTACTCTACCTTCACAGTATTCCTGAAATAGTGCGATTATTTGCAAAGAGTACTCCCAAGCTGATTAGCCTACTAACAATTGTGCCGATCCAAAAAAGTGAGGTTTATAAAATCGAGCCAAGTCCCTCCGTGGGATAGCGTATCGGTGTCCAAGGATATCCTAGCAAATGGTAATGTTGGTCCTCGATATAGAAAGATGAGAGAGGGAGAAGAATTAGAGAGCGCAAGTGAAGGGGAGGCAGTAGCACATACACACAATGGATATATGCGGGAGACTGATTGCTTTTTCTTCCCCTTTAACAGGTCTACCAAACAAAAATTTTTAATAATGCTGAGTGCGCCTTTCATTCTAGTTTGTGTAACCTTTGCATTTCATCTAATTCGTTGGAAATGCTGCGCACTCTTCATTCTTAACCGCCAAGCTATTCCACCCACTCATTTGTTTGTATTTTATATACTGTAATCGATTTCCTCACCTTCTTACTTAATATTTCTTGATAAAGAGATATATGACAACTCAAGCAAACAGAAAAAGCGAAATCGTTGAAAGGAAAAAAGCTGTACAAGAAACTGGAATTGGATAAACGGAAAAGCAGCCTTTTTTTTTTGTGTCGCATCTCATGTTGGTTACTCCAGGCATATAAAAAATAGCTTTTTTAACCGTTTATGGTGCGAATTAAGCGTCATCGAAACTCAACATAATGACCAAGATGGGCAATCGGAGACCTGACTAATGTAACACCCGGGGATGGGAATCAGATACCGTTTGCTAATTTTTGCCTGGTGCGCGACAGTTACACTCTTTTCGGAAAGTAAATTCGCCTGTGGTCAAAAATGAATGCACCCAATGGCGAGAACAAAATTCAGGTTGAACGAAAAACAAATTCGGCCTGATGGAAAATGAATTCATTCGATGACAAGAACAAAATTCATGTTTGATATTTATAAAAAAGCATTGTAACTTGTCTCTCAAGAAAGCTAGACTTCAACCCATCGATCGGAACACGAAGAAAAGATTCAAGAGCGTTTGGATTGGGTTCGTAATGGGAAAAAAGAAACAGACATGGATTTTACGACTAACTGCGTCTTTCTTGATGAATCTGCGTTTCGCATTAATTTAAAACGTAGTATGGCATGGTCAAAGAAAACCTCCCCTGCAGTGGTCGCCGTTCCTAAAACACGAGCAAAAACAACAACCATTTTAGGCGTTGATTTCTGCCCAAGGTCTAATTAAATGCAGCCTCAGACTTCCTCAACCCCCCACCCAATAAAAAAAGAGAGCGAGGTAAAGGCATTAGGCATGTGAGCAAAGGGACAGTTACGGGACACTATGTTAGTTTTCTAAGAGCAACAATGGATGAAGTGGACCAGTATCCACATATGAAAGGCTATTACCTCGTGATGGATAATGCTCCAATCCATACATCGGTTGATATAACCAAATATATATGTTGATTGATGGTGAAAACGCGTTCGTAGCTGTCGTAATTGAAAGAGACTGTCATATGAGGATATTGCTTTTGTGTTTTCGTTGATCGGCAATGCGGAAGCACCATGTCACGCAGATTCCTTGACGAAGAGCTGGGTATTGAGGGACTTAACAGACGTTTCTAAGCAGAACGATGAAGTTGTTGACACGATTTCAGGATCACTGGATTTATCCAAGTTCTCCTATGGACTATTACAGATTGCTGCATATCTATTACACAGTAGATTCAGCACTTCGGTCCAGTCCTTGTCGGGTACAGGATATAGGTCATCCCGTCGCCGAGATAGATTACCCAACACATCCATTTTTTGGGCGAAACATTTCCATCTCTTTCTAATCGATAACGATGCAAAAGCAAAGAAAACGTTTTTTACTACCGTTTTTAATCATCTCGGATTTGGAAAACAAGCTTCTAACAACGATTTTTGGGGTAACAAAGCACCGAGCTCATTAGGATGGTTTGTCGTAATGAAACAGGATTCGGAGATGGCACGTCATTTGACCTTCGACATGGGCCACAATTTTTTCTTTCCTTGGAAGCCAAAAAGATGGATAGTACTGTAATTCACCGTCTTCACTTGTACAAACAGCACAGGGCATGGGTTAAAGAATCGCTAGCTTATACGTTGATACACCCGGTTGCATGGACTAAGTATATGCAGAATAATATTTTTGAAATCCGAACGGAAGCAAATCCAGGTTACCCTTTTGCAACATTTGTTTGTGCATCCATGCCGAGAATTACACGTGCTCAAATGAATGGTGTACACTTGGTGAACGCAAGCGGAGATCGGCATGAACTTTCAAGTGTTTGTGGCGTCAATGTGTCACAAAGCCAACTTTTATTGGCATGGTTCGCCACTTGTATGAAAAAAACGAAGATCGTCGCCTTAGCGTACTATAGTTACCAGGTCAACTCCACACATCACTTGCAAGGGTAAAACAAGGGCGTATAAAAAAAAGGAGGGGGTCGAGAAGCTCTAGAAAAAGAAATGTGCGCAAGTTTTTTTTATTTACAACGGTAAAATAATTCCTTCCCTAAAAATAGGTTTCTCTTTTTTTTTCTTTGTTATGTTTGCTATTCCTATCGTTTTGGCTCTTCTCTTTCTAATTAGAAGAAGAATGATAATATAATAAAATGCATTGGGCTAATGGGATGAATGAACAAAACTAACTAAAGATATATGGTTGCTTTGCGTTTGTGTCTTGGGGGGATGAGAGACATGTAAGGATATGTATGTAAAAAGGCAAAAAAAAAGGAAGCAAAGAAAAAAAAGGGGAGAGTTGGAAAGGAAAGACGGGTGAAGGAGTGAGAACGTAAATGTACAATGGGTATCAGTACAAAGGAGTTGAAATTTTTTTGGCACATCAGAAAAAGAACATCTAGACTCTAGCCAAAGACGCATAATGCGAAAAGAAATCCGTTGGATGGTCATCTTCGCGAGTAGTGCCTGTGGCCAATTCCAATAATCGTGAAGCTAAACTATTGTTGTCACCGTTATTTTCTGAAGCTTGCCAAGGTATCACGTTTAGGAAAAGTCGTCTATCGTCTCGATGAAGGAAGACTTTGTTGAAGTATTCCAGAACGTCTTTAAGGTCTCGCGAAATATGCATTAACATGCCGGGCAGCACGTCTTTATCGAGGGTTTCAAAGATATTGACGAGATTGAGGCCGACATAATGGTCGAGCTCCGCTGAGAGTTGCTGTGCATTCTCTGCAAGGCAGCTGGATGACACTTGCTGCAGTTCCTGGTTCTTGTGCCCTTCTGCGTGTTCTACGTCCTGACGACAGTATCTCTGCAACACTTCTCTAATGTAGACTTCCAGTGCGGGTCTGCCAAGCAAATCACCCACTTTATCCCATGCTAGCGGTAGCTTGCCCTCCGTATGGGCTTGGATAGCTCCGAACATCTGAGCCTTCAAGATATCAAGATCTACAATATCTAGTGGTACGGAGGAGGAGGATGGCGATAGAGGGACTTGCTGCGACACGTGGGAGACGTCATTGGATTGAATAGTGATTTGGACATGTTCTTGAAACTGGTTGGCAATCTCTTTGTAGCTTTTAGATATAATGGTATCCAGATGGTCAAATTGCCAGTGGGTTGCTATGAGCTGAGCAAATCGGTCTATTTGTACATGGAAACCCTCCGTCGATGATGCTTTGATATCGTTGGCGATAGGGTAAGCATATATGGCTACTGCATAAAGTAGCAAAGTAATATAGATCCACATTGTTTTCTTTTTGCTGTATGAAAGAAAAGGAAAAAAAAAGGGCAAGAAGAAAAAGGATGAGGTTTTTGGGCAGTTAGCCCGTAGATTTATTTTATATAGCTTGGTGCGGAGTTGCATGGGCAGCACTGACATTGTCCCTTCTCTTTGTTTCTTTTTTGGTTGTCTAATGAGCTTCTATCTCATTTCTCACTTACTGGTACTAACTAACTGCAGGATTTCGAGTTGTCCAACATTCAAAGGTAACCGTAAAAGTACTTTCCGCTACTCCTTGAACCTTTTCTGCAAGAGGGAAGTAAAAAAAAAAGGGCCAGCCAAATGGATCCGAGGGTATACAAGCGAAATAGAACCTTATTTGTATCTCAGCTAGGTTACTTTCGTTTTCTCTCCTTTTTGGAAGAATAAGCTCTTTTTCAATTTCTTTCTTCCTTTGTATTTTTATAAAGGAATTCAATTTATTGACTCATAGCTAAAAAGCTAATATTAACAAAGCATATGTTAAAAAGAAGAAAGCAATTGCAAATAGATTATAATAACGCTTGGTCTAACTGATAGGTTCTTTCCCTTTTTGCTCTAAAATGCAGCAACCTCCGCCAGTTTTATTTGGCAGTTTTACAAATTGACGTGTGCAAGTATTTGTCACTTGCCCCATTTTAACCAAAAACCTTTGCTATCCGTCCTATGAAACCTCCTTCATATACCGCTCTTTGGATATAAATATTAATATTATACAAGGATAGGAAAAGGGACTGTTCTGTTGTGCAAAGTTTAGCCGGGATACTATTATTTCTCTTCTTTTTTTTTTCTTGTGCTGTTTGGATATGCAGCTTAAATGGAGGGCTAAATGTGTGTTGTTGAAAATTAGGGAACGCAAACCCCTGGAACTTGCACCCACTCTCAAAGCAGGCCACATAAGGTGCTACAGTGTCCTTTCTTGGCAGGGACTAATGAAACAATAAACGAAAAGCTAATGAAGTTCGTAGCCATACTGGGCATTATCCATGCGACATGCACACATGAAGAAAGAGAATAAAAGAGATATTCGAATAGAAAGCAAAAAATTTGATTAGCAGTAATTAAGTTCGCATTCTCTAAAAGGGGAAAAGGACTTGTTTGTCTCAGTACGATACAAAGACAACAAAACAAAATATGTCAAACAAAAGAAATCACAGAGAAAAATAAAAATGAGGAAGAGAAGTGCACATCAGCGTCATTCAGCAGCAGGTGCTCTTTCAACGTAGTTGCTGGGGAACACACCTTGCATGGGTTCTCCATTACCTAAAGTTGAAAATGTTAATCAATCAAGTATCGAGGAAAAATGTAACCTACCGTTGTCCTTGTAACCCATCCACCAGATATCATCACTCGAGTCTACCACAACGATAGGATCGCCCTTATCAAACCCGAGTTCACCATGCTCACGTGCGTTGAAATCAAACTTTGCATAATACAGATGGGGATGATCCTCTGTGGATGGAAGGTCGTCTGCATTATTCCTTGCTGCGGCCTCCATAGCCGCACGGAAATCACTACATCGCTTGACTGATTTTTCAGCCTTGTCGGCTTTGTCCTGAACCGGGTTCGCCTTGGTGGCAACAATAGGTTCACGTGTCGAAAAGTAATCTTCCACCATACGTTTTGACGACGCTCGACCTTCTAAAGGACCCAAACCAATGGATGGTGAGGTAGATAACCGGACGGTTTTTCGGGCTTCGTCATTGTCAAATGCTTCCGTATCCGTGTTCGAGAGATTAACCGTATCAGCGGCAGAAGGTTCGAGCAAAACAGGCACATGACCCGTTTCTATTGGTGATGGGACCTGTGCCATCTTGTACCTCACAGGTGACTCGGGGCTGGTTAAAGTTGCTTCATGAGGCGGGGTCAAACCAAATGGACGGCTAAAATCAGTCTGAATGGAAGGTAAGGGGATTGACTGGGACCATCGTGCAGACGTTCGTGTGGAGTTGGACTCGAACATATGCGAATCAAATGGAGAGCTCCCGCGAGCTTCTTCCTCCTTATTCTTTGGAACATCGTAAACGCCATCGAACGTATCATTTCGCTTATCAGCTGGGATTTCTTGTGCAGAAGAGCCAAAGTCGTTTTCATCGGTTGTCAACCTATCTTTTTCGATGGAAGGCTTGGGAAGGAGGGAACTGAGGGCATAATTACTGTGGTTTCCATCAGTTATTTTCGTTGTTATTGATGCTGTATCGTAATTATCATTCAGATGGTTATCTAATTCCTCCGGCCAAGCAACCGATGAGAGATTCAGACTAGACTGGTATGAACGGAGACCACCAGAAGTTCGCTGTCTAGCTTTTCCAACCCGGCCCTTGCCTAAATCAGCCGTTGCTGTCACTGCTGACGCAGCAGACATTGTGGAGGATGCCGGTGCAGTCCCTGTTACGGCAGATCCTACTGATGGCGTAGTAGGTGAGGTGGCAATCGTAGATCTGATAGGTGAAGTAGCTGTCGTCGCCGTTTCTCTTGTACCAGCGCGAATGGTGGTATCAGCTTCTTCAGCCGTCGGGCTAGCTGTAGTCCAACGAGCAAAATCAGGATCCGACGCAAATCCCTCTGAGATCGATTGTGAGACAGGACCTAATGCATCCTTGTTTGATACATCAAAGAAGGAAATATCAGAGTAGATAGAGTTCGTTGCCGGCCCAATCGTGGCCACACCAAGAGCTGAGTTAGTGGTATAGTTTGTCCAACGAACGTTCGCTGGTGTAGCACCCACGACACTTGATGACTGTCTGTCAGCATTGGTATCGGCAGCTTCATTGCTGACCGACATATGAGAAGAAGATATATTAAACATTCCTAATGCCGAATCTGGGTTGGTGTTTGTCCATCGGATTGACCCTGGCTCGAATTTGCCAATATCCCTCTCATCAGAGATAGCGTTTTCTTTGCCCTCATTCTCATGTGATGATATTTGTATCGAGACAGGACTCACCACCGACGTACCTATAGCAGAGCCTGCTACGCCTGCATTTGTCCACCGCACTGTTGCTGGATTCGCTGCTGATGATTGGGTGTTAAATGTACCTTCGGCGAAATTAAGAGCACGACATCCGCCTTGTGTTGCGATAGAGTTCGTTTCCGGAGTGATAACGCGAGTTTCAAAAACGGCTGGAAGATCTCTAGTACCATCGACACCTGAGCTCAATCCCTGTGCGCCAGCTGTAGAAGAGAGTGACCGTTCTGCAGGGCGGTTACCCGGATCACTCTCAGTAGAGTAATTGGTATATGCAGCAGCGCCTACTTGAGGAGCAATCGTGTGATTTGGAACTATAGGAGAATGACTTTCGAGATTAAACGCATGCAAGGCAAAAGCTTCAAAAGAAGCTGCTTCTCCATGACTGCCAGCCTGGTTTGCATAAACAACGGAGTCCATCTGAGGTGTAATTGTGTGATGTTCCAACACGCGCGAAGTCTGTTGAGGTTCATGAATGGAGCTTTTAAACGCAGTAACAGCAGCAGCATTTCCAACAATGGCAGGTGCAATCGATTTCAACTCAAAGGTGGCTGTCTGGCCCTGGGTATTTAAACCGTTCTGGATAGCAACTGAATCCATCTGAGGAGTGGTAGACTTGTTCTCAATGACATGAGACCCGACTTGTGCGTCCATACCACGTTGTACTGCTGGAGTTATCACGGTAGCGCCATTCTTTGCAGAAGAATAGACATCAGGAGTACCAGAGCGTTCGTCACACGACATATAATGACTCTCAGGTGTCATAGAGCGTGCATCTGCTACCATTGATTGTGGTTCAGGTGTAAGTGATCGATCTGATATCATTGAAATTGGAGCAATCACAGCTGCACTGGCTAAGCCGATTGGAGCATTAGTCCATCGAACAGTGGAGGGGTTAACCTTGACTGCTGGCGGTGGCGTCACATTCTGATAATCCATCAATGCCTGTTGAACATTATGGTCTGTGGAAACTGTCATAGAAGCATGATTTATCGGGTAGTCGCTGCTTACAGCCAGACCAATAGTCGACTGTCTGAACGGATTGTACGAGTTGCGCATAGCTGGTTTAAACGTATCGTCTCTTCCATGAATTTCACTGTCAGGTCGAGTAAAGGAATCCGGTCTTGTTGCGAACGGACTCATGTGAGGACTACGTTCTTTGCCTATATCCGCTCCCGTCATTGCAACAGCAGCAGCAGCAGCACCTATCGCTGGTGTTGTCTCTCTCATCTCATGGTAACCTAATTTGTCCTCTTTCGTATCACCAAGAGAACGGTCAGCTATAACTGCTTCATTGATCGGGTAATCTGCCTTGGTCTCATAAAGGACACCATTAGCTCCTGCTGAGTTCAGCATAGCAATCAGAGACTGGGGGCGCCGAGGAGGTTTGCCGTAGTAAGCCGCTATATTGGCAGAAGGATCCACACCGGCGTCACGCTTCCTCTTCAGGAAGACAACTCCCAAAGCAGCGAGAACCATGGCAAAAACAATAGCGAGCGAGGATGCGATGGAAATCAAAACGACAATTGGTGTAGGAAGGTAATCTGTAGCAAACGAAGCACGATTGAGTCATTAGGTCACACAACGAAGTAGCACTTACTCGTTCTGTGTATGTTGATTGCGTACGACTTGAAAAACACGCTAGTCAGGTTGCCAGCAGATCCATCACCATTGGAAGAAACCAAATAGGGAAGGTATCGCGAACCATCATACAAAGCTGCGCTTAGGTTACCGTATTCTCCCAAATTTAGGAAACCTGTAACAAGTAACACGCTCGAGTTATCTCCTGCAAGATTGGTTTGGCTGGTGTTTCTTGTGGGTAGAACTGCAATCTGCTGAATGAAGCTTCCGGGGCCGAGCTCATGATCTACAACAATGATTGCATATGAGGAACGTGTTTATGGTAATAATATGTTTGGCAACCCACCAGGAGCCGAAAATTGCTGTCCGTCCCAAATTCGAAGATAAGCAGAAGTTTCAGTTCTGCTCGGTAATGAGAACCTGATGATTGCTTAATAGTAGACAACTTACTGTCCTGCAATAAATGTCTTCCTTGTGCTACTATCATACGATACAGCTCTGGATGGACCAGGCAAGCCGGATGGGGACACTGTAGGAGCGAACGTACTCCAATCATTGCGTTGGTAATCATACTGCACAATAGGCACCGTTGCTCCGTTCAGTTGCAGATTCCCAGCTGCGATAAGTTTGTTCTAGAATCAATTGTAGTTAAGTTCCTATTACAAATACTACAGCTTTGCTAAATACTCACATCGGTAAATGCGAAATCGAGCACTTCACCAGCAATACCGTCGCCAAGGTTGTTCCACTGGCTTGCGGATGTATCCAATGAACAAATGCTGTTACAGCTTAAGGATCCAGCTGTGGTGAAGTTTCCGCCCACGACAATAACATTATCAGCAGGATTGTAACGGATTATGTTCACTCGTCCCAAAGATCCGTCACTCGCTATCATGTCGTTTAATTATACAGTCACAGTTTTCTCTGAACTTACTGTACAAATCAGGAATCTCAGTAAATGTCCTGTTCTGCAGATTATATATGATCAGGCTACTATCGTTGCCAGTCTTCATATCGAAACGACCGCCAATGTATAGGTAGTTGCCACTAACCACCATTGCTGTGACATTTCCAACCCAATTCGCGCCGATTCCACTCCAAGTGCCATTTTGATAGAGTGCAACGTTTTGTATGCCATTATCTAGCGTAAATGTGCCCCCAACTATAGTCGTGGAAGCATTGCCATTGTTAACATCGTTCCAAAAAGCACCAGCTGTGATAGTGAAGTCGTTGACATTGGTAGGGTAGAGGGGCATTGGAGATAATGAAGTATTACTATGAATCAATGATAATCCGCTAGAAGAGAACCTTTGTGCGCTTTTGACGTTGCCGACAAAAATATCTGCAGAAGCCTTCGCTGACGTTTTCACACTAAAAGCACCATACACTGTTCCTGATAAATACGGTGCACTTGTTGACCACGATGCGCTCGTTGTGTTCCACCATGAATTTCCTGCAGAGTTATTTGCGGCTCTCGACGAGGCGCTTAACAAAGCAGAATATCTTCCGGAAACAAGCACGGAATTGTCGAGGTAATGTAGAGCGTCCACTGGTCCATTGACACCCTAACAGACTTATACAGTAAGAGTTGCGTTCATACCGTACGTTGTTTACATTACATTTCCAATCGCGTTCCATGTCTGGCTCTTTACGTCGTATCGAGCGATTCTATTGAGACCTTGCTTGTCCGGGACGACAGAACCGCTGAAAGACCCTCCGACATAAAGATCTATTCCTATTGTTAACAATAGTAATAAAGTACTATATTAAGACGGACCTGATCCAACTCTGAGAAATGATGAGACTGGGCCATTGAGGCCTGCTTTAGCCAGTGGCATAAGTCTTCTTGTAGCTTGGTCGTATCGGACAATGTTTTGGTAGGTGGTATTTACTCCTGGAGTTGAATTGAATGATCCTCCAATGTAAATATCGCCATCAGAAGACTCTATCGCATTGACCACCGATAGATACGGAATATTATCTGTCGGTCGATGTGTTGTTAGTGACATGCTGTTAAATGTCCGCTGCTTTTTTTTTTCTTACCGTTCAATGCTCCCCATGGCAGAGATTGACTGCTGGACATGTTTAACGGCTTGAGGGGGTCATACTGCAGCAGACTGGACAAGTTAGGTTCCGAAGAGATCTTGACAAATTGAACAGCCTGTGCTACAAGCGTCACAGTGTTGCCGGACGGCTTTGTAGCGTTGTGTGCTATGGTAAGAAGAACATGTGGTTGGAAAGTACTAGATGTTGCATCAATATATCCAGAGTAAATAATGTCGGTTTTATCCTTGTCGGAAACATTCTGATCTATCGTTTTTCTGATGGACTGATTCGGAGACGAATATACGGTGACATCGACTTGAGTTCGTTGGTTGCAGTTGGATGAGCCTACGCAGTTTGGAGTATACAGTAACACATTGTAGAGGCCTGATTCAGGTAAGTAGGGAATAAAATCAACAGAGGCATCGGATGATTTAAGCTGAGATGCTGAGAAGCTACTGGTGAGTATGCGCTGAAACGATCCATTTTGCACGCCGGCTTTCCAAGAGCCTTTGGCGACTGCCCTCGACTGCTGCTTTGCGCACTTTGGAAAATTAGCGGTATTGTCCGCATGAACAAATATTTCTGCATATCTTTAGTATTACAAACACGAGAGCGAATATTGCTGTGTTACCTGATTGAAAGATTTCCACGCTATTCAACCCACCGCCAGTACCATACCACGATGATATAGAGATACGAAGACCGCTGTGCATTTTTGGATCCAATACCTTAAAATCCTGATAGGCAATGCTAGGATCGTCACTCAAGGTGCAGTTCGTTGAGCAGGTCATTGTATTGGCCGATATAGGATCAAAGTATGATAAATTAAGGTTGACGTTGCTTGGCATGCCAATGACACTAAAAATGGTATGAGCAAAACGACTGTCCGAATCCCGTACTAGGGTGACTTACGAGAATTGCTTTGTTCCTCGACCGTCCAGATGGGTGTTGGAAAGACGAATGAGGGAAGGTGTAACCGTGTAGACAAAGGATGCTTCCCAGTAACCAGCTACGTTATCCAACAACAACCAAGGTGTTGTGTTTGAACTATTAGAACATACGACGCTCTGCGGATCTTTGTAACCAGTGTCAGAATTGCCAGCGCTAACTACCTGTACGGAGATCGTGAAGTTAGAACCTAGCGTACGACAAGGGGTGATCTATTAATTAAAAAAGATCATCTGAAAAGGAAATATGGATGTACTCACCGCAGGAGCGCTTAGATCAATAGGCTGGCTCGCGGGCGCATAGTCCATCTGTCCGTCTGCAGTCGTATCGAATAATCCGCCAAACACATAAGTATTTCTATTTTTCACGATGCTATTCACTGGTCCATTGAAACCTTTCCATGGAACACCAGTCCACGAGTTATTTTTCCAAACAGCGACACTTCCACCAAAGTAAGCGAGGGAATCAGAATAGAAAGGAGCCGGGGCCAGTGGGGCAAGAAAGCTGCCACCGACGAACACGCTTCGTGAATCGGCATCGCATAGCAACGTGTTGACAGGTCCATCCAGTCCATTAGAAAGTGCAGAGACGGCGTTTGTTTCGAGATTGATCTTCGCAATGTTCGAGACGATTGTTTTGCCGATCTGTCGAAAATTACCGGCAACGTATAGATCAGACGATTTTGGCATCATACATGCTGCGTTGATGGTGCCATTGACGGAAGTTGAAGCGAGAAGTTCGAGTGTCTGATTAGAATATGATATCACCGAAGCGGTTGTCTTGGGAATCTGGGTTGATTGGCGTGTGTCCGTATAGAGTGAGATTCCGCCGTAAGATCCTGCAATGCCGATTTGTTCTAGCTTTTCTAATTGAAGACTAGGTAATTGTACGTAGGATGCATGGCTAAGGTGTATCCATACTATACACCAGAACCAGGCATAATAACGCATGCTGTAATTTGTTCTCAATAGCACTTAGCAATCGAACAAAAAGGAAAAAACCAAATAAATCGCAAACTAAGGAGTGGAATATAAGAAGGTACTTTCAGGAGATCAAGGGAAAAGGCAATGCTGGATTATACAAACATGAATAATTGCGATGGCAATAATGTTGAGTTGGGGAATGATGAAATATTTCGCTCGAACGGGAGAGAATGCGATTAACAAGAAAAGGAAAAGGAGAGGACGAGAGAAATATACACAATAACCGGAAAACAAGGAGAAACGAGTGGAGAAGGAAGGGAATAACGGGAAAGCGGTTCAAGAGCAAAACGAAGAGAAAACTTTACACATGGAAATACCATCTAGTGTTCTTTTATGTTGCACAAGCTGTAATGAACTGAGTTTGTTTCTTTTTTGCTCGCGTTATTTTTGGGATTTTGTTGTCTTTTGAATAGTTAGCATATCAGGGGCGATAGATAAAAAGGATGAACAGGTCATTGATCACTCGTCTGCAAGACCAACCCATTAAGATCACCATCGTGTTTCCCCAAGTGGCGAATATATAAGTGACGGAGTTATGTACCGTCTAACAAGAAGCATGAAATGCATGGCCACATTGTATCCATAGACTCCACGGTAGAAGGATCAAAAATGATTGGATAATGGTTTTTATTTTTGAACATGGTCACTTTTTGAACAAATCGAGCATAAATAAAAGACAGAAACCTATTCAGGGGTATGGTAACATTATCTCCTAAGCAACGCTACAGGTATCCTCGTTCCTGTTTGAGCGCCGATATTTCTTGCCGTAATCTGTTTATCTCACTCTTCATATCGTAATCACGATGTTTAAGCACAGTGATGTATTCCACAGCTATGACAGCAGTGAGATTTGTAGAGCCATGCTTTGTATTTAATTTACCTTTGCTTAATATTTCCCATTTGCTTGTCTTCATATTCTTCTCTACGGGCAATGACTGTCGCAATTCGTCAAAAAGTTCTTTCATTTCCTTCCTTCGTTTACGCTCCGCTAATTTATGGCTGATTCGGAGTTCAGGACTTCTGGAATAGGTTGCTTCGGAACGATACGCGCTCCGGCTCGTCCGCTCAGTTCCAACACCATGACGAACCACTGGCATGGATGTTCGTCGAGGGAGTGCATATTTATTGTCAATTACTGCATTAGTTCCAACCATATTTTCAATGCGGCGAAAGGACGAATATGGATAGGGCGTTCCTAGTTCATGTTGATCTCGCTCAGACTGACGCTGTTGGTGAGTATGAGTCCTATCGGACAATGTGGCAGAACTTGGTTGAGGAGATAAAGTCCTTATATTTCTCAGCCCAAGAAAAGGTGGACTGGAAGGTACAGAGGAAGGTCTTTCATTCTGAACCTGATTGGAAGGCGCTGTAAAAAATGAAAGGCAAAATTGAAGGGTAAAAAAGATAGTTACTACATTATTCTGTTCGTACTGAAAGACAAAAAAGAGAAAAAGTGATAATCTTATTGTATTATTCACCTCGATTTTCACATGAACTGATCCCATAAGGATTGTTTGAACGAGTGTTTATCTCCCCTGTATGAATTGAATGCCGCCTTTGAAAGAAATCCACATCCCCAGTTACTTCTTGTTTCACAAGCGGTGTTGGAAGGGACAATGGATCGCCATCTGCGATTGTCCTCATCGATGCTTGAGGGGAAGCGGATTCCGGGCGTGAAAGTGCCATCGTGGATAACCTATGATGAAGGCTTCCATTGGGCGATGCCGGGGACCGAGGCTGTAACCTTGACAAGGACGGAAGCAATGATTTTCTTCCTTTCATTGTTTATTTTGAAGTTGGGTTTAAATCGTGTTTTGCGCGCAGCAACGCAGTTGTTTTACTTTTTTAGACCCTTCATTCCTTCGTTCTGTAATTTTTACCTGGAAAGACATGCGATGGTTCATTTGACACGTCCATGCCATTGTCATGCGTAATGGTAGACAAGAATAATTCGCGTGCCGATGGTAACGCTCGGCAGCGATTCTCGGAATGCGAAGACTCCATAAGCAGTTGAAGTAGAGCAATGAAAAGTTAAATAAAGTTATACGGTTCTATGGGCAAAAGAACATTTCGTTTCCATATATATATACCGAAATTAAAAGCACAGGTGACCTGGTTACAAGAAAGCACGGCCTTAGGACTCGTCCCTTAAAGCTCGTTATCTTGCGTGCGTTCGGTCAGGGCAATCGCCTCCTGGGTCACATTGCACTACCATGTGTATTGGCACCATAAAGAAAGAAAACAAACCATGCTTAACGCGTTCGCAACGGGATGAAGCAAATGTGCTATTATGAAATGGTGGATCGACTACAATGAAGCATAGACCACTTCTTATTCTACAAAAGGTAATATACTCAAAAAGTACTCATTTTATTATATATACAGGTAATAGTTGGCTATTTCTGATGAACTGCATACGCGTGTGATATATGCATGCAGAAATCATCCGTAGTCATAGAGAAATAACGGAAGAAACAAACGGAGTACGACCAAAAATCAAGGAAATTTGATCGTGGTTGGTTCACTAGTACACGTGCGTAAATCCAAGAGTTTTCCACGCATAGTATCAAGTTGATTGGCTCCTTGCGGAGATAGTTGGTAAACCACTGCATAAGAGTCGGTTAGACCCTAAAGTAGCGAGCGTTCCTTGATAAAACTGCTGCAAATCAGGATCGTCCTTTTAGGCAGTTCTTGGATATCATACCGAAATTACAGACTTACAAGATAGGTGAACAGATCCGAGACACGCCAAGCATAAGAATGTAACGTCCGTCGTTAGAATACGAGAGAAGGCGCAAAGAAACTAGTACCCACAAGCTTAAAAGTTTCCGTTCAGTTCTACATCGATATATACTCAGAGAGCCTTAACGCACCGGTACCGATCCAGAATTGTTACTCGGAACATTCAGCTTGTTTGTGCACACTTTCTTCCAAGTTATCTCCTACACCATTCTCTAGCAGAGTAACTATTTCCGTCTCAACCTATAGTAAATAGTAATGCAAAGGAATCGGTCTTTCGGTTGATATCTTTTGCATGAACTATGAGGTACATATCTAACAAAGCGCATCAGCTCCAAAAGTTAGCTATGGTAAGCTAAGAATCACAAATGGTTCGTGTTCTTATTTGGTTTTAACACTTAAGTGGATATAATCCTGCATGAACGAACGAGACGACAGTGATTAGATTTTTCCTCAGCATTTCAGCTGTTGCATGAAGGGCCGATTTCCAGCGCAATGACCGTCACGCGAGACGCGGTTTTAAATTTTCACATTCATTTTTTGGTCTCCATACAATTCATGAGCGGCTTTAAGGTTTGTCCCGTATTTTGTCATCCGTGTTTAGCATCGCTCTGCGCAGCGCTGTGGTTACTTCCCCTCGAAAACTTTGTACAGCGTCGTATACTGCCATGAATATCCTTGTTTATAGCGGTCCGGGAACATCATCTAACTCGGTCTTGCAGACGTATACTTGTATGAAGTCGCTGCTGGGCCATGCTTACGATATCATTAAGGTGGACGCAGACGTGTTGAAGAAGGAGCCATGGGAAGAAGGTTGCTCCATGTTAATATTACCCGGAGGAAGGGATACTCCCTATTGCAACGAACTCTGCGGCCAAGCCAATGCGAGAATACGGAATTTTGTACACAGTGGTGGGCGTTACTTGGGTCTAGGTGCGGGAGCATATTACGCTTCGAAAGCCATCGAGTTTGAAAAGGGAACGGCAGAAGAAATACTTGGGTCGAGAGAGCTTGCATTCTTCCCTGGCTTATCTCGTGGAACTCTATTTCCCGGCTATAGCAATCATTCTGAGAAAGGAGCACGCTCTGTTTCAGTAAAGATCGATCGCAATTTTATTCCCGGGACGGCTGAGGAAATGCACGTGTACTACAATGGTGGTTGTTATTTCCCGCATGCTGACACCTTTGATAAAGTTGAAGTGTTGGCAAGATACAAAGACCGTGGAACATGCACTGATGAAGAAAGTCCTGCGGCTGCCGTCTATTGTCGCGTAGGTGAAGGGCATGCGGTTCTAATGGGTATTCAGCCGGAATATGATGTAACCACGATGGATCTATCTGAAGCAGATGAAAGAGACCGTATTCTTCAGGAGGTACCACATTCAAAGATAAGGCACCAAGAGTTTCTGGGTGGCGTTTTCAAAAGAATGGGACTGAATACATCCAACGCGACTATTCCCGAAGTAACCCCAATTTACTTGTCGGCAACACAGGGGCAGCTAGTAGAAGCGATTGTAAAAAGTCTCATAAGCAAAGTGGACCCAAGCAGCCATATACTTATCGATAACAACGATCGTTTCCAGATTGAGCGGCTGGATGAACGCTCCCCTGTTACAGACAAGCTTTCATCATTATCCATCAATGATGACACACAAACAGAGCCGCCGGTTCTAAAGATTGTGTATCCCACCATTCAAGCAGAGGGACCATCAATAGTACCCCGAGCTCTCACGCCACATTTTCTTGTGGAGGAATACTTCAAGGCGCTGAAAGAACAAAGAAGCAAGGAATGGGGTGGCGGAGGGTGGTACCGATTTGGAAATGCTATGCTCTATGCAGATGTTATAACAAGTACACAAACGATTCTAGACAAGTATATCGTAACATTGATGCAGCTCTAGCAATATATAACCTATTTTCATTATAGAAACTATAGCTTTGCCCAAGTCTTTCCCACTGGTCTGGTTTGCCTTGCTTCGAATCAGATTGCCGGCAGAGGTAACGTATATGTTGTTTTAGGACTATTTTGAGGCTTATTCTCAATTGCAGGTCGAGGTCGTAACTCTTGGGTTTCTCAGGCTGGTGCCCTACAGTTCAGCCTCGTGGTTCGACATAGCTTGAGCCTAACTAAAGCTCCAGTTGTGTTCATTCAGTATATGATTGCATTGGCAGTAGTAGAGAGTATCCGAAGTCGAAAAGGATATGAGGAAGTACCATTGCGACTGAAATGGCCCAATGATATCTACGCAGACCTACCCGGTGCGGGATTGAAAAAGGTAGGTGGCCTGTTGGTGAATTCGAGCTTTGCGAAGGATGAATTCTTCCTTGTTATCGGTAACTGTACTACGCTAAGTGAGACGTTCGACATATGCTTACGTACTATGATAGGTTGTGGCATCAATCTCTCCAATCCTCAGCCTACCGTATCAATTAATGACACGATTAAAGCCCACAATCCCTCTCTTCAACGACTGTCAGCTGAAGAGGTCTTAGCCGGCATATTAGTGACCTTTGAGCGGTTTTATTCTGAATTTTGCGAGAAAGGAATGGGGCCATGGTTTCTAGAGCTTTATTATAAGCGCTGGTTGCATAGGTGAGTCGTAACACGCAATGACTGTTCGCAATCCATTTACAATTCTTATAGCGAAAAGCTGGTCACGTTGACCACCCACGACAACGTACGAGCCAGAATCGTGGGTATTACCAATGATTATGGTATGCTTGAAGCTGTCAGCGTCGATGATCCTCGACAAAGATTTACACTTCAACCGGATGGCAACAGTTTCGATATGTTGAAAGGCCTTATTATCAAGAAGACATAGAATAACAACTAAACCAAGATTGACCAATTGCCATATGAGTTTCTCGCTTTATTTTGTGATAGATGAAATAGGGGTCTTAGTTAATATCTGTATCAGACTATAACCCATTTTATTTTTTCCATTCTTTCCTTGATCAGAAATAAGCGTCCTTACGGAATGGACCGTTATATCGCACCCCAGGTTATTTGCACAAAAAGATCGCTATTAAGCGACCGTTTTGAGTAAAATTCCTCATTAGGCTATTCAGCACTTTTTTTGCTTGCACCATGTATCAAATGGCCTAACGATGTGATTGCCGACCTTCCTAGTGAAGGATTGATAAAAGTAGGAGGCCTCTTAGTGGCTTCAACTGCTGGAAAAGACGAGTCTTTCCTTGCCATTGGCAAACGGAAAGATGCTAAATAGGGATGTTTATCTGATTTTTTACACTAGGGTGTGGTCTTAACCTTTTAAATTGACAGCCTACAACTTCTGTGAGCGACTTGATCGCTTTGCATGGTCCATTCTGGAAAAAACTCTCTCGTGAACGTGTCACTGTCGGTGTACTAGTAGCCTTTGAAAGGCTTTAATTCCAGTTTTGCGAAAAAGAAATGGGACCATGGTTTTTGGATAAGTAGTATGAACGCTGGTTACACAGGTGTGTATCAAAGAAACAGGGTATAACACATTTTCTGTGTCACTCACAAACTTTGCGTAGCAAAATATTGGTCACATTTAACAACGCATGACAATGTGCAGGCAATGATCGTTGGCATCACGAGTGACACAGGGATGTTGGTGGCCATCACCATTCATAATACCCAACAAGGATTTACTCTCCAACAGTTTTGATCTGCTGGAGGGACTTATCAGGAGAAACGAATAAATTACTATGAAATATATCGATTCAGACGTTCAACGTAAAATCGGCTATTACCTATATCGCTTACTAGCATGATTATGCTACTATAAAAGGGAAAGGAAAGCATATTCCTTTAACAGTCTGCAAATGCGATTAACTCATTGGACATGTCGATGTGCCTTAGTAAGGAAAGAGAAGAGGAGAAACAAAATATACAACCATAGTTTACGTTCTTTTCATCTATCCTGTACAGCTGTAGCTTGTAATTGACAGGTTAAACTCTCAATGGTTTCGTTCTCACTGTCGATGGCGGCTTAATCCACGCTGTATTTGAAAGGATTCGGCATTACAGACTGATGGGGCAATGAAGACTACCACGTACAGCGAACAGTTCTATGATTATAGGAACGAATGTATCTGTGAATGGCATAAGCTAATATTTTACTGAGATTAGCTCATGTCATACAATTGAAGGTCCTGTTCCTCTGTTATGAAGGAGCCGACCTAGGCAACGCTTCGTGTCTTTGACTGATTGGTTTGCTCATTGATAGCCAAAATAAAAAGGTAAGATAGCCAAACTACACTAATGAGATTAGGATGGTCACCTGAATTATGCTTTGGGCATGTAGTACAAATGGTCAGAAGGAAACGCAGTTAAAGCGTTCCTATGCATCCGCGCATAGAATGTTAGGATTTTCCTTGCTGACGTCAAAAAAAAAGATAGGCGGGGACACTGCATTTTCCTCCACTACCTTCTTTCCCTTTAATCAAACATGACTGAGAGTTCGACCGTGGTGATGCCGCCTCATCCAGGCCTAGATCATCTAACTAATGTGGAGGAATTGAAACACAAATGTCCTGCTTTCTCTGCAGGTTGCCCCTACGCTAATATGGAAGAAGTAGATCACTTAGCTGTCAGCTTCGGAGAAGTTTCCAAATGGTAATAAATAATAACCCTGGAATTATACAAATACAAACTAAGCAAACTTATTTTAGTCCCGCTTTTCAAAAGGGTAAGAGATATAACCAAACAGGATCATTGAACCTATGTATACCTTTCAAATACAGGATGCCCTTTTTCAAACCGGTCGAAGGAAGAAATTCAAGCATTGATGTCTGAAATACCAAAACAGCACCCTGTACTTAACATCAATGGTAATATCGAAAGCTGATACGGTGAATTCATCTGACATAGGATATCCTAGAACTTCCATCGTGTGAAGAAGGCATTGTCCTGGTCAAGTTACTTAACCAGTTCCTGACGGAAGCCCAACGTGAAACCCTCTTTGGCCGTCACGAGGTTGCACCTGTGAAATCAGAAGAGGAGGAAATATTAGAGGATCCAGAATTGGCTACCGCTATGCGCGAGGGAACCAAAGTAGTTCACCGAGCAGCTGAAACGAGCGTTTTCACCAAGTAATTGTGTTGGAAAAAGCGAGAATTGAGACTTATGATACATACAACAGGCGATTCCTCAAAGGAGAAATCAATCGAGATGAATATGGACGATACCTGACTTCACTGTACTTCGTATATAAGTAAGCACTTTGGCAAAAATTATATTTACTAAGAGCTGCTGATATCATTGGTACAGGGCCATGGAGGATTTACTGAGGAAATATAAGGACGATCCGATTGTCCAAATTATTCATTTTCCCCATGAACTTGATCGAGAACACGCTTTATTAAGAGGTAAGAATCTGATAAGAGGACAAAAACGTGACTTGACATGGTTGCACAGATCTTGAATTCTATTATGGCAAGGACCGTGTGCCTGAAGTGATTAATCCTGCTGCAATGACACCAGCAGTTAAAACTTACGTTCAGGCAATGGAGGATGCATGCGCTACAAACTGCTCTCTTCTGATTGCACACAGCTACTCACGATATCTCGGTGATTTGAGTGGTAAGGAAAACAAAAACAAATGTGGGAAAAATTAAATGTTTACGGGATGATTCGGAAGGCGGTCAAATCCTAGCCAAAAGATTGAAGAAGCATGTTTTAAAACTGGAAGAAAACGACAGTGCCTGGGATTCTAATCAAGGTCTCGAGTTCTATTACTTTGAGAATATCGGAAATCAGGCAGAATTTAAGGCTTTCTACCGTGAACGACTAAATGCTGCTAAAGTCAGCGCACGTACCAGAGGTAAAGCAGGAAAGGACATAGTGAGCTGGCGCAAATTCTCATTACCCGGTTGACAGATTTGATCGTGGCAGAAGCCGTGAAGTCATTCGAATTAAATATTGCTGTTTTTGACGAAGTTCAGGCCCTGTCGGAAGCAAACAAGCTGGTACCTACTATCGACGCTGCTGCTAGTGAACAGGAAGAAGAAGAAATTGTCGGGCTAGAAGAGATCGATGTGAAAATTGATTCCGTACGATCGGTAAGATCAGGGAAGGGTTGTCGATGCAGTGGCCGTCACTGGGGAACAGCTATTAGTATCGCTGTTGCTGTGGTTGCTATCGGGGTGGCTGCTTATCATCAATATTCTCGAAGGAAGTGACAGTAAATAGATGTTCTTCCTAAACTTTTTTTTATTACTTTTTGTCTTTCAACCCGAAATGCCAATACAGCCCCACTATCACTAGAGTTAGCGTAGCTGGTAAAAGATTAAGTTGAACAATGAAATAAACCCAGAGAGTGGCTAACCCAGGCGCTCTTAACATTTGACCCAATGAGGGTGAGTGTCGTAAGGTATATAGCAGGAAAGCACCCACAGCAATAGAGCATAGGGACATGATTATTTGCATCCATCGAGAGTCCTTGTGCCGATTTGTCAAGTAAATGAAAGGTAGTAGAGCTATGTCGTGGTGAATGAGAAAAGATCGCTCTGGATCGGCCGAGTAAAAGGAGATGTGCGTTACCTGGTGCCGATTTCGCTGCTTTTATGACAATACCTGATGTGGTCCATGGTTCGCTGTATTGAACCTTTACCGTGACATCAAAGGCTGCTAACAGCATCCCAAACGGGATGCTTAGAAAGATGGCTTGCCAAATGTATTCTGCGGTAGTGGTTGGGCGAGCAGCCAATTCTGCTTCTCGTTTCTTGACTTTCTCCAATAGGCCTGTTTGTTCAATCAGGCGTTGTTGTTCTGATTCAGGTACATGATCGGATTTCCTCCGTGGAATGCGTTGTATCAGTGGTTCTGCTGGCGTTAATGGCTTGTTCGCTTTCTTTGCCATCGGTTTTCCTAGGAAGAAGAAATAACGTTCGGAGTCATTAGCGAGACTTGTTTTCCAAGGGGGCCATGATGCATCACACTGAAGGCATAAACTACGTTCGGATTTTCAGTTATTATTCGGCTTTGTCGCTCTTTCATGTTTTCTCTGTAAAGCCATTGATAGTAAAAAAAATGGTTGATCAACTGTTAATCAACTAATTGAGCATAGATGCAAACCTCTACTAAGGTCATTAGTACTTTCCATGTCAACTTATGAATACCATATTGATGTTACATCAAGGACATCAAACATGGAAAGAGTAGAGTCATGGACAAGGTCTATTTCTAGCACCCTTTTTCTTTGTATGTTGTGGTCTTCTCCGGCAGGAGAGTGTATGGCTGAATATGTAGTTTTACCATTACGGAGTAACCAATCTGCAACTATTAAATATCACCTTTACCCAGTAAACAGTGCTTATCCGATATGTTATCTTCCATCCAATGTAACAAGGAAATTCCACAGTAGTGCAACAGCGTGCCATTCGAACTAGAGCCATATCTGGTTTCATAGGACACTAGGTGCCGTTTTACAACAATTGCAACACTTGGCATCCTTACGTGAATGATTTTGTGAATGATTATATATGTTTTAGATATTCTTAGGGCAAATGTTCTGGTTCTAGAGCTCCATAGCTTTGCAGGAAAAGGGATAGAAATGTGAAGAAATTGAGTAGATGTTCACTTATTCAGTGCACTTATACTCTTCAATCACCTCTCTTCTAGTTTAGCATACGGGAGGTTAAGAGAGATAGAAGAAATATATGAAACTAGCATACTAGTATATTCTGCTTATGTACTTCAAAGGGTTACCCACGGAAATCGTGTAAACCATAACTTCAAACGAATGAATCCTCTAGGGTACTGCGCTATAATGCGCACCTCGTCTGCGGTAAATGGTTTTTAGAAGATACAGGGATATGACTCCATAAATCCGCAATCACGTTGCTGTCATAGGTTTTCTGTGTGGTTAGTTATGCCTGCAGAGAGTATGTATTTACGAAAAATGAAGTGCTGATTGTTTCGGAATAGCTTACAAACTCTATTGTATGCAACTGCTGCAATATTTGCAAAATCAAGTATTACATCTATGGCGTCTAAGAACTTACTGATGGCTTAATATGAAGCGTTAAAGCTAAGTTGAATTTTATGCCCGCCATGAACTTCACTCTTCCACAGTAATTCTCAATCTACTTGCAATCGTAACGGAACTTCAGGAGAGCTTAAAGATGCGGCCTTTTGCTCTCCAATGCTTCATCGCACTGCAGTTTCCTAAAACTTTGAAGCCAGATTAACTACAGGGACAAATCTTTATTGGCGGATAGTTTCGATGTTTATTCCGCCATTATTTAAACTCAGGCGGAACCCCTTCTGCACCTTTCTCAGGAGGCTCCTGACATCTGATCTTCGTTTAAGATTTTTTAAATTGTAATTACGGCCTTTGATTTTGCTTCCATCAGCAAGCAAGGGTTCTTTAAGGAGTCAGCGTTGTTAGTGAAATTCAGTATCATAAATACAAGGCACCATAACGAAGCAGAAAATAGGCTTTCACCCAAAGATTGAGATTTTCTTCTATTTGACAAACTCACCCCATGGAGATCTTATGGTATGCCAAACGATAACATTGAAACTAAGCCAGCAGGGCATCACATTTCGGTTCTTATAAAATCATGAAGCACATTTGATCCATTCATTTTACATAGAGGAAGAGTTTCTATAAAATACAATTCGTGAAGTAACTTTTTGTATATATAGGCAACTGGAAGGGCTTGAGCCGTGGTAATCATCTCCAATCAGATATTATCCTATTAAGGACAAGGCGGCATCCGATTTATTGACAGCCGATTGTCCAATCAGGGCTTTTGATATCTTTGTGCTGGTTTTCTGTTCGTGCAAGCTTATGCATCTGGGCAAAGAAGAAACTTAATCCATGAGAAAAAGAAAGTGCACCTAAGAGCAATTTGTGGTCAGCTGGTAAGTTAGAATCGCGCGATAACCACAACGCGTGTACACATTACATCAACCAGTCTGCGCTTTTCGCTCTGAAATAAGATATTTCTGCTGATATGTTTTCAACAATTGCTTTGTCCGGAATTATGATAAGACCAAGTACTCTAGGATTACGTCTTGCATATCAAGCTATGAGCTCAGGTGAATGAGCCCACTGTTATTTTAGAGTTACGAGCAAAAACGTGTTTTTTATGGGCTGTATCTCGGAGAAAACTTCCGTATTGTTACATCGAAAAAGGATTACTGTCGAAATGCACTGGACTGCACATCAGATCTCCGCGAACCATATCCACGAGCTGCAGGCACCGTTCAAGTCTAGCTCAGACTTGATGCACCGAACATAGGAGCTGGTAGATTACGTGTCATATATCGACGACAAGAAAATGATAAAGAACACAACAGGCTGGGAAAGTAGAGACAATCAGTGTGTGATATGAACGACACAAAAAGTTCGCGCGGGTATGGATGCCTCCGTGCTCGGGACCTGGATGCGAAAAAAAAAGCAAAGTAAGCAAACACGCTGATTGGGTCATCCATCCACACTGACATAGAGCGGAACCACCTGCTTTTTGTCTTTTCTTCGTTTCTTTCTTTGTTCATCTACCACTCATCTCTTTCTCTCTCGGTTGGTCAACGAGCAGTCGCCGCAGACACCTTGATATTTAAAGAAGAAATTATCTCGTAGTTATGGTCGAAGGTACCACTAGTAGAGCTAGAGTATCGTCTTTAGCAGCCGCCGGTGTAAGCAGCACTGCAAGCACCACTGCCGCGGCCAAACGTCCTACAAAGACACCAACTACAACAGCACGAACAACGACCACGGCAACTCGAGCCACTTCTGTTCGTTCCTCTACAGGAGCAACCACTACCACCACCGCCACTAGTCGCACCACCACGGGCACGGCCACCGCAACTCGTACAGTAAGGTCGCCACCCGTACCTGGCACTACAAGTTCCGCTGCTAAACCCGTTACTCGCGCTGCTAGCGCAGCAACAAAGCCAGCTACAGCAACGAAACCCACAACAGCAACCACTTCAACCGTCAGTCGCAGAGCAACGACAACGTCCACCGTGTCATCGAGCCGGACTTCGGCCTCTTCTTCTTCAACTACTTCTCCAACTTCATCTTCCGCTCGAAGGTCATTAACTTCAGCGGTTACACCTAACCGGAGGTCCTCTGTCGTAAGACCCGGCGCTTCAACTACAACCACTCAGACAGCGAATGGCACCAAATCGTCGGAATTATTAACGGAACTGAAAGCTTTGAAAGACAAGGTAATAGAGCGCTGTGGTAATATGAATGATGCATGAAAGCTAAAAAAAAAATACTATAGCAAGAGGAGATGGAATCTTCGTTGGCCGAGAAACAAGCACTTGTTGACCAAAAGGAGTCTGATTTACTAGAATTGAAATCAAAATTAGAGCAACTGGAAGAAGAATTGGCAGCAAAGTCACAACAGCCTGTAGAAACTGAAAAAGAGGAACTTCCTGAAACAAAAGAAGTGGATGCAGAGAAAGAGGAGGAAATCCGCTTATTGCGTGAAGAGGTGACCAGTTTGACAACTCAACTTGCCCAGGCCGAGTTGGCTCGCAAGGATGCCGAGGAAAAGACGACAAAAGCCGCTGCAGAGTATGAAGAGGAAAAGCTGGCTTTGATTCGTACAAGAGAAGAAGCTGAGGAGAAATTGCGTGAAAATATGGAAAAGCTTCGCGAAAAACTGGAGGATGAAAAAGAAACGTTGATGGACCAGATCCGTGAGAAGGAGCAGGAGATTGCAAGATTGAAGAAAGACATGGATGATATGCGCGAAAACATCCAGGTACAAAATGTAAAGCACTTGGTCTAGCGGCTAAACGATCGCCATGCATTTTCTATTTTTCTTCACAAGGATATGCACCAGTCTCACCAGAGTCGACTCACCAGCCTATCGAACCAACTTAACCAGCAACATGCTGAACAAACAGAAGCTTTGAAAGCAGATTACGAGGCTCAGCTAAAAAAATTACAAGAGGCGTATGATAAAGCAACAGAAACAGATACAGATACACAGCAAGAAGTCGATATAGAAAAGCAAGCATTGACTCAAAAGATTGAGGTAAGAAGTTTCGACATCCCAAAAGCGTTTATTGTGTCGGTATCTCACTGGTTCTTCTTAGGAACTTGAAGCACAAGCATCCGAGAAAAGAGAATCATTCGAGAAAGAACTAGCAGAACTTCAGGAAAAGTATGAATCACAGATCCAGATCTTGAACAATCAACACAAAGAAGAACTTGAGAAGATTTCTGTATCATTAAAGGTAAGTACATAATCTTCGAGGATGTCATTGTTCGTCTTCGCTGATTAAGAGTATTATCGAAGGAGGAGATCTCGGCCTTGCAACAGGTGCACCAGGAAAAGATCAAAGATATGGTAGCTACGCATGAAATTAAGCTTGCAGAAGTGCGAACGGCAACGAGTGCTGCAGCAGTGGAGGAAACACGAGCGCAAGTTGAAATGGTTTGGCGACAGAAGTTTGAAGAGGAATTAAAGGCTGCCGAGGCTGAACATCAAGCCATCCTTACAAGATTGGAGGAAGAATGTCGCGTAGCAAAGGAAAGTGCAGCCGCTTTGGAAGTTAAGCTGGAAGAGGAAAAGCAATCTTTAAAGGTTGAATATGATAACCTCATCGAAGAAGAGAAAATCAAAGAAAAGGTAAGCAATGGTACAGATAAAGAGCTTGTGTGAGAGCGAGATAAAGCAATCGGTACGGTGTCTAAACGCAATATATTTGCTGGAAAACAGAATCGCCTCGAGATTGAGCATGCGGAAAAGTTGGCTGAACTGGAAAAAAAGCATGCTGCAGCGTTGGAGAACCAGCTTGAGTTGTCAAACAAAGAAAGAGAGGAGTATCTTGAAAAAATTCGAGTGGAGCATGTTCAAGCGATCGAGGAGTTGCAGGTCTCCCATGAAACACAGCTCAAGGATACCAAGGGCACAAGTGCAAGTATAACACGGGCAGAAACAGAACGCCAGCTGCGAGCTGAGTTTGAGCAAAAGATGGAACAACTTGTTTCTGGACACCAGCAAGCGATGGAACAGTTGGAAGCGCATCATAGTGAAAGACTTGTAAAGATCGAGTCAGAACTGAGGGAGGAAGTTGCTAAGCAGACCGAATTAGCAGAGAAGCACGCGGAAGAGATTCAGCGATTGACAAACGAACGTGGAGGTGACCTGCAAAAAATCAAGGAGGAAGTAGAGGTAACGTAGCTAAAACTGAGGAAACGGAGAGATCATATAGCTGAAATCTCTTCCGGTCTATAAGACAGCGCTCAAGGAAATGCATGCCGCAGAGCTGGCAAGATTATCGGCCGAACACCAGTCAAAGCTTAACGAAATGAAGCTTCAGTACATTGCTCAACGAGACAGAGATATTGAGTCTTTGAAAGAAAATCATCAGGAAGAGATCAGTCAGCTGAAGTTGGCGCATCGGACAGCCCTGCAAGAAATCGAAAGCAGCAAACAAAAGCTTCTGGAGGAGTTACGTTTGGAAGTGGAGGTAAGGATATGCATTGCTTTCAGGCCCTACTTGATCTAATTTTGCGTCTCGGTTTTAGAGGGAGACTAAGGAGAAGGCGGAAATACAAATAGTTGAGTTGCAAAAGGCGCATGGCGAACAGCTGCGTGAGCTTAAGGAAGCCCATGCCAAAGAGTTAGATGCATTCAAGGAGGTGCAGGAACAGCATATGCAGGAAATCACATCGTTCCACAGTATGAAAGAGTCGCACGAAGTTACTATAACTCAGTTGAAGGAGGCGCATGCCGCCGCCTTGGCCGAGGTGGAATCGAAATTGAGTGGCGATGCACAGAGTATTAGAGCAAACGTCGAGGTTCGTACGTGACACATGCCAGCCCCAAGAGCTAATTACTTCGTTGTTACACAGGCAGCGCTAAAGGCTGATTTTGAGGCACAGATCGAAAAACTGGAATCAGCCCACTCCAAAGCCCTTAGTGAACTTCAAGGAGAGCACGATAAAGCATTGAGAAAGGCGGAAAGAAAAGGCCAAACAGAGGCCGAAACTGCACGGGCTGAAGTGGAGGTACGTACTTTACATTGTTTTGTGTGATAGAATCACTGAACCGGAGTGTCCTATCAGGCTGCACTGGCAGCAGATTACGAAGCACAACTGCAGCGTCTCATTGCGGAACATAGCGAAGCTACGAAGAAGCTTGAGCAAGAGCTTTCCAAAGCATTGGAAGAGCATAGCACTTTCAAGACACAAAAGAGTGATGAAATTGCTGCTTTGGAAAAAAGTTATCAAGAAAAGCTCTCCCTTGCGGAATCTAAACACAGCATGGAGTATGAAAAGATTAGAGAGCAGATCGAAGCGGACGCTCAGAACGATATTGAAGAGGCTTGGAATAAGCTGAACACCGAGCATGCAAAGAAAATCAAGGAACTGGAAGAGAAACATGTCCAGGCATTAGAGGCGTTACACAAGGAACGTGCCAATGCACTAGAATCACTTGAACAGCGCCTTGCTTTGTCCAGCGAAGAGAACGAACGCCTGAAGGCAGCTGCCAAGGTATAACTCAGAAGAGAAAAATGAAATTTAAGTTGGCAAAATAGACCATACAGGAAGAACATGAAAGCCGAGTGTCGAATCTTACTGATGCGCACGCACAAGTGCTGGCCGCTTTGCAGACGCAAATTAGTACACTCGAAGAGAAGTACAAGACAGACATGCAGACGACACACGATCAGTTGTGCCAGTCGACGGAGGATAGGAAGAAGAAGGATGCTGAATTGAAGCAATTAACGAATCAAATGGAAGAGCTTCAGGCGATTCTCGCAAAGACAACAGAGAAGCTTGAGACCGTGAATCATGAGGAGCAAGAGGAGCAGTTCAAGGTGATGAAGATTTCTTATGAGAAGATGTTAGCTGCAAAGGACGAAGAGATTAAAGAGATGGAGGATCGTCTTCGCGAAGTGATAGCTAGCAAAGCGAACGGTCATTCACAGGAAGATCTCAAGGTAAGGTTTCGGCCTTTTTAAAGCGGATAGTAACAGTAATGCTGCCACTCCATGACAGGCAGCCACAGAGCAGAAGTTGCAGGCGATTGTTTTGCAGCATAAGAAAGAGCTGAATGTCTTGAAGACGCAATACCAAGACTATCTGGATCAGAAAGATCAAGAATTGAATGATTTCACTTGCCGACTCCGCAAGATCAAAGAGGAGAAGCAAAAGGACCTTGAACAGCTTCATCAACAGCATCGAGTCAAGTTAAATAGCCTAGATGAAGAGTTAAAATCTAAAGAAATGGAAGTCGGCTTTTTGGAGAAAGAAGTGGAAAGTTACGAGGTAGGACCAAGTTATTTTTCATACCTGTTTTTATAACGTGGATATTTCAGGAAAAATTCAAGAAGCAGGAGCAAAGAATAAGGCAGTTAGAAAAGGAGAATATGGATCTTCAGAAGATGACAAAAGATTACAGCTTAGAGAACCAACAGATGATAGCGTACGTATGACCAACTGCTACTTGAAGACTTTTAACTAACATATTGAGAAACGTAGATTGATCAATCAGTTGCAAAACGAAATGCACACTACAAAATAGCCGAATAGTATAAGGAAGTATTATCGATATCGAAAAAAAAACCCAAAAATTCCATTAATTATTTTTACTGAGATGATGGGAAAAAACGTGATAATACTTAAATAGCATATTCTAATATCGCACTCATTTTGAAGGTTGCACACTTATCCAAGCTATTCTCATTTATATTGTGTATCAAACATCGATTAAACGTTCTCTTGATATCAAAATCATTACGAGGCCAGTTTATCGGAATGAAGCATTTAAGAACTTATTATTGTTTGTGATAAACAATCGATCAAAGCTTTACCTTCGAGCAATGATTTCTATAAAAAGAAACCAAGAAATCTTTGGTGAGACAAATGAGGGTTCCTTTGCTGAGTTCATATATCCAGGTTTCCATTTCTTTACATTGTGTCCCTTTCTCAGGATAAACAAAGGCAACTTTCCCTCTGCAAAGATGCGCGTAATACAAAAGTAGATCTTTGGATCTGAAAGACCATTGGATGTCTTGAATGAATCATAATCCCACTATTTCACACCTTTCGGTCGGAGACCATCACATATTCCTTCTTTACTTTCGAACGGAACAAATATCCAGCGAATGAATCCTCTAAATTTTCTGTAAAGCAGAAATTCATGTTTCCCTTGATTCCGTCTTATTCAAACCAAGTAATAATAAGCAAACGATTGCAGCGAAATTGGAACTGACATGGTGACGATAGAAGACCACCATCTTTTTTTTTCGGACACAAACCTTGATGTAACTTGTCAATTGGCTTCTAAAATGGTGTGCGCTTGTGACGTGCGCCTACTTAATTTGGATTCCAAATGTTTAAAGGAGAAACTCCCGTCTGGGTTTTTCCTTTTTCTCTTTTCTAGCACCATTTTCCATGTAAATGAATACGTACCAACGTTATCCAACGCCCAATCCCATGCAGCCCCACATCGATAATTCACCAACTCCTGCCTCACCACTAAAACGCACTCGTGCAAAACGTAGCTGCGATTTTTGCAGAAAGCGGAAGTCTCGATGCGATGCTGATACATCCACCCCTTGCTCGAACTGCCGAGCCGTATGTAACACGTCACGATCACTTCACAATGGCTTCATACTGACCAAGCTCATTCTTCCCCTCCCTTTGTATCTATTTATCTCTTCGGTCTCTCTCTCTATGTATTTGATTGAATATCAAAACAGTGGGGTTATACCTGTGAATTTCAAACAGCTCGAAAGAAACGAGGTCCACCAAGTGTGTAAGTATCACACCATCCCCAAAAGTGATATATACATATATATGTATATAGTCTTTTCCTCTTGTCTTATTTATTGTTGAACTTCTAGTTATGTGGATAATTTGGAGAAACGATGCAAAAAAATGGAATCCTTATTGATATCTCTCACGAACTCGTCGATTAAGGAACTCGAACGCAAAGACTTCCAAATTGCAGCTCTTCGTCAACCTTCGTTATCATCGCCCCCTGCAGCATCAGATTCATCATCATCTGACGAGGACGACGAAGAAGAAGATGACAGAGATGATTTTGGAATTGAGGACGAAGGTGATCGGTTAGCAGCGCTGGATATCAAAGATTACGACTCGATGAAATATACCGGCCAATCGGCTGGATTACAATTGACTTGTGATGACTTGTTCAAGTCCAAGACATACATACCGTGGCCAGGGCGAGAGGATGTAGTGCTTAAGCGGATGGCTCATGACGAACTAATGATTGTACGCACCAAGACCTCTGGGAAGGCCGACCAACGGCTGGACATCGGTCTATCGATGCAGTCTGCCATATTTGACCAGCCACGTTCCCAGCCTTCTCCGACTTATGGACTAAAAAAGCCAACAAAGCAGCTGGTTGATAAAATGATTGGTCTGTAAGTAGCTTTTTCTTTGCCTCACTCTGTCTGCACTAAGCTCTTGTGTAACGCACCGGGTTTCTTTGTGTAACTCATATAAAAATTTTCTGGTTTCTTTTTTTCGAAATAGATATTTTAGTCATCTTCATCGATTCCTTCCCATTGTCAATAAGGCTCGATTTCTTCAGGGCGCTCCAACCATTGTGGTCAACTCAGTCTTAGCTTTGGCTTTCCGATTTGCAGCACAACATTTTCCAGATCTTTCTAAAACCGCAGCGGATCACGGTGATGTCTATTTTCGGAAAGTTATGAAACGGCTGCGTGATCCGGTACGCTCAAGGTTGTGCCATGTCCAGGCAGCCATTCTTATGACCCTGTATTTGGATCTCGATGACGGAGACGTGGAGTCTATTCAATGGTTTACCCTGGGTAATGCCATTCGAATGGCCCAGGATTTGGGATTGCATCGATCATGCGAACATTGGAACCTCCCTGCTTCTGAGGTCGAAACACGCCATCGTGTTTTCTATGCCTGTTATATTCTCGACCGTTGGATGGGGGCCCGGGCTGGAAAGCCTTTGACGATTTTAGACCGCGATTTTGACACGGCCATGCCCTCACCTTATGAGGTTCTGGATGATTCAAAGACCGTACAAGGCCTACCTATTTACCGGTCCTTCCTTCTCCTGATCAAACTGTCTGAAATCTTAGGTCGTGTGCTGAAAGCCTTATACGCTCCTAACGCAAAACACTCGAATTGCAATGCTGGGTTGGATGATCCAACCATTCGAGTGGTCTTTGACCGGCGTCTGAAACATTGGATGAATTCTATGAATGAACCTCTGGATGGGGTCGAACTGCCGGCGGTTGAAAAAGGTGAGGAGAAAAAAAAAGAGAAACAAAGAAAAAAAATTAGCGCACATGGATTAAGCAACACAAAAAAACGGTTTAACCATTTATGGTGAAATTAGCGAGTAAAAGTGCTAATTTGGGATTTTTTTTCTCATAGCTAATTTGCGCATCTTTTATGACACCATCACTTTACTTTTGCATCGTCCGTTTATTCAGCTGTCACCAAAGAAATTCCCCAATCTTCAGCCTATCGCCGAAGAATCGCGTCAAGCTTGTGCTGAAGCCGCTGCCAGTATTTTGACTACAATCAGACACAGAGAATGGCCTGCTACAGATCCCGATGCCTACGCCTCTTTATGTCTACCCACGTGCTTTGTCTATGCCATGTTCCAGTCTGCCCTGGTTCATTTATCCAATGCTATTCAAGACCCTTCGGAAGAACGCATGCGAGCACTTGCTGACACCATGTCACTCATCGAGTCTCATAAACACCTTAACCCAGCTCCTCGAGCATTGGAGATGTTAAATATGCTTGTCACGGTGAATGGTCTTCATCCGGACGATCGAGCAATCGACAGAAAGGCCGTGTTGCCGAAATCATTATCTTCCCCGCCTGACCTTTCGTATCAAGATCCGTTACCTTCGGCGGAGGGTGAGATGCCGAAAACAAACTGGTTCCAGCGGATGATGAACACAAGCATCGTGGGAGGTATCACACCGGAGATTCATCGCGAGGTGGAATCGGTCATGGGACAACCAACGATGCAGCAACCATGTTTCTTACCTCAGCCAGAGACAGCAGATTTATCCATGAGTTACTCAATGTACCATTCTCCTTATTACGAACAACAACAACACCACCAACATTCGCATCCACATCATCAACAGCAACGCTCGATTTTTAGTACAACCAGCACAACAACAGCCTCTTGCTATGGTCAACCGATGGATGCGCCACCTCCCCCGCCACCCTTAATGCCTTCCTCTACCCCCATCCATCATGCTGATTCTCAGATGATGCTATCCCAGTCGCCTCTTTCTCACCATCATCCAAATCAACACCAGCCTCAAGACCCCCAGCCGCAGCAAATCATGCCATCTCTCCCACCGTCGTACGATCCAACCACTACTTCCCACCTACCCTGGCCATCCTGGGACGTCTATTTCCATCATCCACACGATCTTACTCACACTTCTCCCCTCCATTTATCTCCTCCACATCCTTAAAGAAAAGGGAAGAAAAAAGTCATTCATTTTGTTCATTATTCTTGTTTTTTTGTTACCATGTTTTGTATTTGTAGAATGGAGAAAAAATATATTGTGTAGATGTTCTTTTTTCTTTTTATTTCGGTTTCTATTATATGCTTGCTACTCTACTATTCCCTTTTCTTTTCGCTTTGCATTTTGGCAATAGACTTGATGAGACGACAGAGTAAAAAAAGTCCCAAGCAAAATAAGAAGATCAGATTGTTGAACCATCGGTTGCATCTTGCTCACAATTGTTACCGATTGCTCTCTGAAAGCTATACTTTAACAACTTATGAGACACACACTTTAAACAATTACAATATATCTAACCGATTGGTGCTATACAGAAGAAAAGTACTTTGTGTTGCATAATATTTAGGAAGGATTCGGCGTAATGGAAGGTATCGGCAATAAAGAAAAAAGGAAAGAAGCAATGCTTTAAACAAGGGTAAGGACGCAGATGACGGTGAGCGAGGAAACTTTACCAGGCTAAGCGCCTGTATGGGAAAACAGATGTCTTGGGAGTGGAGGCAAGCTTTGAGCACCATTTCGTGGTGCCATCCATGTATCTCGTAGCCACAACGTTTTGTCCTCTTTCTGCTGTTGGTTATTTGATGTTGTGTTGGCAAAACGAAGTTTGCGGCAGCTCAGTTGGTTTCGCCTATTCTCACGCTCGGCACCGTTTATAAGTTCTCTCAGACGTAAAATGTGGTTTTTGTACGTAATCAGTGTTATGTACAGGGAGCGAAGCCGGAAAAGCTGTCCACAACTGACAGGCCAGGTATACCGACCAGAGACTGTAGCGACATACAACCCATCTGCGCTGAGTACGACATCACAGAATGTTGCCTCATAGCCGTAGAACTGTGCTACTTTGGCTGTTTGATCGCAATGATAACGTTGATGGAACATGTCTGTAAGTTGTTTAGCCTCAAGTAGGACTTTAATACGATCATCGGACAGTTTTATTGGATTCGCGTTATCTCTGGCAAATTCGGCTTGGGATATATCATGTTCATTTTTTATGCGGTCGTTGATTATTCTTAGGTCGACTTTGAATTTTTCGGCATGCAAACTGCAAACCGTATCACCCCACTTGCATCGAACCGACGTCCTTGCCATAAGATGTTCTATCACCGGACCCCAGCATTTCATAGCATAGTCAGTTTCTGACAAATCAATACTCCCTTCGAACATGTACGCATGATCCAGTAAAAGCTCAAGCGAATGGGCGTACAAGTAGTACGCAAATTTCTCATCGCGGTCCGTACTGTTAGCTTGTTTGATGACTGCATTACGGTGGGCAAGCTCAAGATTGCCCCTTTTTGCGTCCGCTTCAATCTCTGCCAGGTTTTTCTCAAGTGTTGAGCTGATTTCGTTTCTAAGACCGGCAGCCGAGAACTTTTTTTTGAGATATTTATACTGGCTGCGAGTAAATAGAGCAGATTGTCCATGCGGGTAGTTGTCTGTTAAGTCCAATATGCTATTTAATCCCATTGAAATCATGGTTCTCTTATTGTCGCACGCGGCCAGGTATTGATTATATAGCTTAAGAGCTTCATGCTTAATATGCGTTGCCACTGACGTTTCCAGCCCATCAATAAATACTTTGTCGTTCTCCACAGCTATCTAAATCACATCATAAGATATTTGTATCATCCAAGGATGTCATACTAGCAATTCGGTCGGGATCTCGGGTACTTGTCCCCCTTGCTCTTCTTCGTCTTCGTCACCCTTTTGCTGCTTTTGTTTTTTAGTGTTCGCCAACCGTTCGGCAATATCGGCTTGCTCGAACAGAATAAATTCATATTCGTGCTGAGCTCGTTTCCTTAAGGCTTTTTCAAGGGCTTTAGCTGACGACTAGCCATATTGAGAATAGTCAATACGTGTGTTGTAAATGCACATATAATCAATTGTACACACCTCAGTTTCACCCATTGCTAGGAAACGTAAAAGAGCGTTTGCCTCCCTGAAACAGACTCGCGTCAATGCACTTGTTGGATTGGCGCTTGCTACGGCATTCGGAAATTAAAAAATGACGCAAGCAGACCTGGCATTATATCGTAGGTTATCGAGACAGTCATAGCATGAATTGATACCGATGAAGTCCACTCTTTTTTTTTTCTTGTCAGCATTCAAAGATTCTCTTTCCAGTAGATGGTGGAATGGTCAAAGTTTGTCACTGCTTCAGTCGTCCAGCTGCGACGCTGGCGGAGATCCCGAAAGTAATCCGGACATTAGGACTATCTGTGATAGGATCCTGTTTGTCGGCAGTGGCAAATAGAGTGTGGTACATATCGCATGCGTGGGATGCACCTCACGGCTAGCTCCTTCACAAATGCAGCATTGTGAGGGCAGAGGTCTTTCGGGGAATCTGGTAGGCTTGGCGAGGTTGACGACCTCACCGTGTCCTCAGCGGCCGTGATAGAGCATTATAGGTTTCAAATCGCGGGTGTGATATCGTAGGTTATCGAGACAGTCATAGCATGAATTGATACTGATGAAAGTCCACTCTTTTTTTTTTTTCTTGTCAGCATTCAAAGATTCTCTTTCCAGTAGATGGTGGAATGGTTAAAGTTTGTCACTGCTTCAGTCGTCCAGCTGCGACGCTGGCGGAGATCCCGAAAGTAATCCGGATATCAGGACTATCTGCGACAGGCTTAAAGTAAATTTCTTGTTACCTTTTTCTCTAACCTCTTCTAGGTATGATCTCCCCTTTTGCCCACCGAGTCTGCGGTTGCGGTACCTGCTATGGTCGGCTTGTTTGTGTTCTTATTAGAGCATGTTACTTTTTTCCTTTTTGCTATATATCGATATCCCCCATGAGGGCAAATTTTTTCCGACAAAGACTTCAATTCGTGCATAGTTCTATGCTATAAATTGACCAGGACATGTACTATAATTTTGCCTTTTCTATGTAGCATTCAAGAGGCTGTAGTCATACCTAGTATCGGCAGTAGTGGTCACCTTCTTCTGGCTAGTATTGGATAAGTGCCTTGTTTCATCCCATGGCAAAGTGTATTTGACATATGTCTTGGTCTGTTCAATAAAATGTCTACAAGTCGTCGAGATATACATCATAAGGATGGTCCTAATCCAACTGATTTGGGTCTTTCTTTCTGTCTGTTTGGTCCTTTTCCTTTCATTCTTTATTCAAGCTTTTAGTCTATTCTTAAGATGTTGTGTGTTCTGTCGTACGCATTCGTCTAGTATTTTATGAACCTGTTTGCAGCCTTCGGTTGCTAGCTCTGTCACACTAGCGAACTTTTCAATGTGTAACCGGGATTCCATCTAAGGATATTAGATATGTTAATAACAACCCTGTTGCGGAAATGCGTCCCGCCTCCTCCCTTCGTGAGCATACTTCAACAAGATTCACTTTTCCCGTTCTTGGTAATATCGCTACGGTCAATTCAGGTGTATCCGACGATTCTTCCACATTGTTTAGGTCTAAGCATGATCTGTTTAATTCCATGCTTGCTCTTCTCCTTGTTATATCTCCCCTTACCAAGCACAGGCACTTTGTCTATGCAACCAGCGGAACATGCGCAGACGTAATCAAGCATTGGGATGCCTGCATCAATCAATGCCATGGTCGCTGCATTGATACAGCATTGTAAGACACCTTAGGAAACAGAATACGATTCAATAGCATGTCAGAACAAGAGAAAGAGAAAGATCTACATGACTATGTCCTACCGCCATCATGTTGGAAGATCTGAAGATAGATATCGATTTGTGAACGAGGAAATTGCGAAGTGAGAATCACAGGTTCAAACGTTTGCCGAATAAAGGATGCAATTTCTAGAGATCGCCTTCGGTAATCGAATGTAAGGAACATAAAGACGCGAAAAGAAGAGTGATCCCTCACTTACTTGTCGGTTTTAGATCGCTTCTTTCTTTCGCTAAAACTGAATGGTGCAACATTAAATTCAACACTGATAATAGCACGATCCGCAAGCGCTTGCATTCGATGTCGTGCCTGGTAGCAAACATTGTTAGCATAAACCGTTTCTTTTTGTTTCCTTTGCTGAATATTCGTTCTAGTCAACGATCCTATCTCACCTCTCTCGGTCCATAAACAGCCGCAAGACATTTTGTATTTCCTTGTTCAATATATGCTGAGCCATCTGCCTGACTAAAAACGGATGTCTTTGCGGTAATTTTACGCAATTCATTGGCTCGACGACCATCGATGCGAAGGCCTAAGTGAAACACGACCGGGTCAATGGGTTATGCGAAATAATAAGTATAGGCCAACCTTCAGGGGTCAAAAGTTCAAGTCGAGACTATATACGCAAATTCAGTGTGTAGCATGTCAAACGATCCATGTTTTACCATTCGATCTTTCAAACGAAGTACAACCAACTAAGCAGATGTCTGAGTGTGAAAGTTGATTAACATGTCGTCCTGTGCGTGGCTTGTGTGCGGAAAGGAGTAAAAGGCATGCGGCTTGCATTGATCCGGATTTTGCGGAATTTGCTGGCTTAAGTCGCAGTTACCCGACAATTCAGAGTGACAATGCAAGCTGACGAGGTGTCAGAAGAAAGACTGAAAATAGTGCAAGTATAACTTTTCTCATAGCTTTGATACCTTGTCCAATACAAGCATTCTCTTTCTTTGCTTGAAGCAAGCAGCTTACATGTTCGTTTTCGAATGACCTGAAATTGTAGTGAGGAAGTCCTAGCCAACGTACGTGGTCAAGTGGAAGATGATGACGAGTTTGAGAACGAAGAAAGATCTGAGCAACCCGAAGCAGAGTTGTCGACCAGTATGCCAGCTGATCTTTCGACTCCTGTCAGTTTAAGACAAGGCACTTCAGACGAGAAAAAGAAAAAGAAAAAGAGCAAGAAGAAGAAGAAGTCCAAAACGGCTGGCCTTCCAGACGCCGGTTCCGAAATGGCCGATGATTACAAGGAAAAATACGACGAAGATGTGATTGAAGACCCTTACAGCACGTACGCTATAAGAAGAAAACAGCAAAGTCCGCTCATATGGTTTCTGTAGTGACCGACCGCTTGGTCAACGCGTCGAGTACGCCATTTGGAAATATCGCAAAAATCACAAGTTTTCACAAGAGAAGAAGGCTGTTTTTGACCACTACCTTTCATTTGGTGGAATCAAGACAGGACCAAACGCTTTCTTAGGACGAGCAACGAGCGCAGATGCCCCAGATGATCCAGACGCCGAGCAAGATTTTGATGCAGCCAACGCCGTGACAGACATTGTCCCAGAAGATGAGGATTCGGATACGGAAGTGGTCGTTAGCTTTAGCGAGGTTGCACAGGTTTATTTGGGCAATCACTTTGTGTCCACTAGCCGCTTTATCCGTCTCCAAGATTACATTGACGCACCCCTTCTTGTCGATGCCTTTCTACGATATCTCCAGATCCGCAACGTCTGTCCCGAGTATGCTGAGGATATCGCAAAAGCACGTGCTATTGCTGCTGAAGCCAAGGTACAATTGCCGATGTGTAAACGCGCGTCCGGGTTGCTTCCTGGTAAATTCAACATAGCGTGCTCGATGGTGTTTGAGGGGAAGCACAAGGCATTTGCGACTATTGATTCCGAGTGGTTGGAAGCTGCCGGAAAGCAGAGCTGGCGCATTGACGATTTCTTATCGGAGTCTACCGGGATGAATATTTCAGAAGCGAAGAAATTGATCAAGTCCGTCCTTGGCAGCTATAAATCCACAACTGGATCTGTCCAGTATCTCGGTACAGAATTCGTGAAGATTGCAACAATAGGTTCATTTGATCCAGAAAGCGATCCAGATCATTTGGTGGATGTTACCCTTGTTGAATACCATAATCCCAACAAACAACACCAGGTGAAATTTGAACGTAATATTGTGAACGAACTAAAAGAGGGGATGGTGATGTATGCCACACTTTATCAACTCGAAAACGGGTTACGCTATGTGGACGATATCAGCCTTCTTATGCCCAACTTCTACATGGAAGATGACTGTGCAAATGAAGAAGACTTTTAAATGCAAACGATGACACAAAAGGGAATAACAACAAAATACGAAAGAAAAATAAAAGCAGAATGCAGTCTATTCATGTGTACTATGCCATTGAGCTTTCAAATTCTATCCGAAGCCGTATGATCCCCTTGTGACTCGTGTAATCATCCAGCCATAGTGGCGCTTCATCCACCAGCTTCTTCAGCCATTTCACGTAATCATGCGTTTTTTCGTACCGCATTCGGAGCTTCTCTGCGTCCTCTCTATACACGAGCTGCTGCAGACTGTTCCGCATTAATAAACTTCGGGTAACTTCTCGGTATTCTCGGTATCGTAGGTACTGTTCGTTCTTGATTTTGAAGAAATAATCTCTTCCGCCCCGTTTGCAGCGAACAACGATGCCTTCGACCTCTCGCCCACCGAAGCAGTTTGACTCTTCAATTTCCGCTACGAGATCTTTGACACTTTTGATGTCTGGTAAGGTGACATAATAGGTTGCTCGGAACCCAAAGTGGCGGGCCAAGCGCTCCACGCTTTCACTAGGCAGTGTCTGAAAAGTACTTGTATTGTAATTGATACCATGAAGGTATAAGCCCCTCTCATGCTCCGAATAAGGCAATACATGCTCTTCAAACTCATCATCGCACAGCTATACACAAAACGAAAAAAAAAAAATTAAAAAAGACTGAGCCCGCAAAACAGAGAAAGAAATACCTACCTCAGCTACCAGTGTCAGTCCTTTACCGTAGAGCCAGGAAGCCAAGTTCTGTTCTGTCTTTTTCACGGAAGCCAAATGTCGGTATAACCAATCACGACCCACATTAGCATGGCTTGTCTTGTCCTCTCTCGAGGCTGGTATCGTGTGCTTGGATGTGATGATCAGTTGTTCAGGCGACGCTGCTGCAATAAAGATAATACACCCGTTCTCTTTGGCTTGAATCTCGTAAGGCCCTTCTGTCTTTTTCTCAATCGACTTCCACTGTGATAGTCTCCTTAAATAACCTATCTACTTCACCCGTATGCGAACTTACCTCATTCCATGCAACCTCACCGATATTAAAAAACTTGTCATACCCACGGATTACGATCGAGTGTTGACCTTCCTTGTTCTCTGTGGTAAATAGACCGCGCGCTTTGATCGGATATAATCGGGGTTGTTGTTTATAAAGATAATCCTGCATTGTCCAGCTCCTGACGGTCAGTTCCTCGTTGATCGTGAATGTCTTGTCCCTGAGAACCCTCTTCTTTTCCGTTTTCAAGGCAAATAGTTGCTGAATAAGGTCATGGTCCACTTGGGCATCGTGTTGAGGAGCAGGAATATCAAGATCCATCGTATAAACAAAAAAAAAAGAAAGAAAGCAGCTTAAGTCTATCATTTTATGACGTTCCTTTATTTATATTTTTGCTGTACAACTGCTGCGGAATAGTGGCACAGTACCGCCCACAGGTCGCGTCTCTCCCGGAATAATTTGATCGTTTCCAGCAGAAACCTTAGACCTCCCTTTTTCGAGAATACATGGTCTTCATACTTTAGTATGACTTATCCATAGACATATTGTATCGAACGATAAGTTGGCCTATTCATCGTCATGGCAATTGTTTGTTTTTTCAGAAGTAGAAAGTTAAGGACCTTACAGATTAAAAAAGGTCTAGGGCATGTTAGTAGCGGCAGCTTTTCGCATAGCGCAAACCAATCATCTATTGTTTGCAACCCAGCCTCACTTGTAACTCTTCACAATCTATGCAACTCTGCTTTTACCAAGGCAACGCAATGACATGCACAGTTTGTTTTCCAATCAGAGCTATAGACACGCTGGGTCCACCTTCACGGTAACTTTAATGTAGCGTGATGATGTTCCATGAACTTTCACAGTCAGGTTACTCATTCCTGGAACGAATGCAGCGGTTGGGCTCAATGAAACGAGTATGAGCGGCTAAGTTGCTTGTTGTGTACAGGTGCAGGTGGTTGTATACGGTAAACGTTTTTGGTGGTTTAGAGTTGCATATGGCCAATGCATATCTTCTAAGTTTTCACTTTCGCTATTTGGGTTATCCACCAGAATGCTTATGTATACAAAGCCCGTATGCAATGCGTAAATAAGTAACAGCGTCCAGATAAAAATGAAAGTGATTGATTTCTTTCTTTGATTCTTTTTTCTTCTGCCATGTCAATTATGTGCTGGAAAAGATGCGTGTCTGCGCTCGCTGTTTTTGGGCTCTACCCAATTGTTTCCGGTGAATATGATATGACAACTGCTCAACTCGCTCAGATCCCGTTGATGTCAGACACAGCTTCCATCGTTCGAGAAAACATTCTCTATCGTTATGGTGGTGTGAACAGGACTTCTGAGCTGTACACAAATGTATTCACCCAAACTTCATTGTCGGATAACGGTTCACTCTCGTTTAGCTATGTCAAACAGGTGAATCAAGGACCTCTATGCAGCCTTTGTCAAGCGGTCCTCTTGCCGGATAACCAAACAATGCTCGTCCTGGGTGGTATGAATCCCATCAAACGTAGCTCATCGATGATAGCATACATGTATCGGTTTGACAACGCCAGTTGGTCTCCCGCACCGGTTCTCAGTGATAAAGGTACTCTGCCCTACAACCGTAAGCTCTTTACGGCCACCTTGGCATCGAATGGCAAGGTCTATATCTACGGAGGTATTCGGACTCTGTCGCATATAGACGAGTCAAGCGAACCGTTAAACGATTTTTGGTCTTACGACCCGGTATCCGGTCAGTTCCGGAACCTTACTAAGAGTGGTCAGACACCAATCTTTTCTCATATCGGAATAGCTCTTAAGCAAGTCCTTTCACTTTGACGTCTCCTTTTTTTTTCGAGGACACTAACATTTCTGTATTAGGAATGGTGTCATCGCATATCTAACAGGAGCATTGACTCATTCAACCACGATAGATCTAGTCCCTGCAAATCAAACATTATTGTACGATACCAATAAAGATACTTGGGAAACCAGAAACATCGGGGGAGAAACTCCCCCAGCAAGAGAGAATGCTAACGCTGTTTTAGGTAAGCTCGTTGTCTTGATGCCCTCCGACTGTATTTACTTACCGTCTTCCCATCTGTAAGCGCCGAACGGAACATCTATCATAATGTTTGGTGGTAAGGAAGCGTATAACGTCTGAAAAAAAAAAGATGAGGCGTTTTGAGCAATATCGATAGGTGAATCGGGAAGGGTGTTGTGGGAAAAGCAGTACCCCAATGAGGTGGCCGTTCTAGATATGCAAACCTGGAAGTGGAACAAAATCGCTACCCTAGGTATCCGACCAAGAGGTCGAAGCTACGCATCCATCGGGTTGGTAAACAATACCTATTTAATGATTGCTGGCGGTATGAACATTGATACAAAATGTCTGTTGTTCACTCATTTTGTCTTCATGTTTGCTAGGTAGTGCTGATGTGCAGTTTATGAATGACGTAAACCTCTTGAAAATACCTCACTGGATAAACGATTCATGGTATTGGGAGACGAATATCGCTGAATCAAGGGCTGCAGTTTCCTTCGGTAGATGGGCAACAGGAGTAGCAGTAGTAGGTGCTGTCATTGGAAGTCTCGTGGTAGCTATCATCTTCCTTCTTTGCCTTTGGCGTTTTCGACGGCGTATTTTCCGCATCATCGCCGATCTCCGTCGATATATGTGGCACCCACGGTAGGAAAGAAAAAGGATACTGCTATTATTATCATTCATCTTAACATGTCGCCATTCAATATGACAGCATGGGTGAACCCAGGTGGACAGAAATCGCCCGAGTGATGTCGCAACTGGCCTTATTCTTTGTATTTGTGGCCTTCATTATCTTCATGCTTTCTCAAGTCATAGAGAGTCCAAACTCGACGATTATCATCACTGAATACGGCTCAAACCCACAAACGCCAGGTAAAGGATCTTTGTTTTGTCCTACTTCTCCTTCTCCTTATTATTAAATATGAAGTTTGTTTGCTGATTTTACACAAGATATTCGATTTTGTTTTGATGGCTGGAATAATAGTGCTGCTCTGCTAGTTACGAGTTTATATCCTCGTGTCACTTGTGTTACGGACAGTGGTTACAATTGCAACTCGTTTATACGACCTCTCAATATGTCCCTTCATCAACCGTGGCTTGGTGACCAGCTAGGTTCAGTGACATGCTATCTCTATGCGCCACCCTCTTCGTTCGTGCTCAATGCGCCGCCGAGTTTATACAGAGGAAGATTTATTGAGTACCCCGTACGCTATGGGAGCAGTTTGTTCTTTTATTTCTTTGGCAACACGAGTATGCATGGTAGCATCCATGTGTCCATCTATCCCCCTACGTTGGATCCTAATCGTGAGCTTTATTTTGATGATAAGAATCAGTCGATTTCTGCACAGGACGAAAAAGCATGGGTATTTATAGATCTGGCTGATATTTCAACCCAAAACATTTTTGACGTTGAAGCCGGAACCTATTCAACTCTGACGTATCAGATGCAGTCCTATCGATCCCTCAAATCAGAAGGGTGGAACTATGTTGGCTTATTTCCACAATTTAAAGAGGTACCTCAAATAGTATCCCAGTTTCGACAAGAAACAGTTTATCCTGGGGTGCTTTTGCCAGGGAAACCAATTGTTAGCTGTCTTCATGTGGTTCCAGACGCTCATGCCAGTATCACACTACGCGAGGCCAAAATATACTCCCTGGTCAATGTGGTGGGTCTTATTGGTGGTGTATTTGGTCTCTGTATGGCTATCCAGAGTTGCATGTTTGGTTATCGTCCACGGTCCCCGTGGGGCATTGTGCACCGTTGGTTTATGGGTAACTTGCGCCGATCGATGTCTCAAGCCCTTGTGAGCCCGTCCGAAGGGGTGCATAAAACGATCTCATATGTCAGACCCGTCCAGCAGCGTTTTCTGAAGCCCGACATTTCGACGAGTAGTTCGACCGAAGGGGATGCTACGATAAGTCCTGTCTCTCCGCAGGAAATCGATAGTCAGTATCGGCTTGACCAGGTGGAAGAGAGATTACAACTAATGGAACTGATATTGAAATCTTACTACATCAACGACGAGGTGTTCCGTACCGTTGACAGTGCTTTCGAAGATGCTCAACGCGGCTTCCGAAAAGATAGTCTCATGAGTAGAGAAAGTTAGGACCAGCAACATGGTCTTACAAGCCGCTAGAGTGAATAGCATCGGAAGATCGAACAACAACATCTTTCTTTTCGACTTAGCTTAGGACATGCTCCTTTTTTTTTTACCAGACCATGGTATGCATCGTAAGCAGAGCAGATCTACGTCTTCAAGAGGTCTCATTTGATCAGTCACTATGCGACATATTTTTCCAAAAACCGCGATACTCATTGTTCATATTATTCAGCTCTCCCGTATTTAACTAGATAAAAGTAAACTATACATTGGTTGAAATATTGATTAAGCTTAAAAACGGGAAGATCCTGCAAAGTGTGGTCCAATATGCGTAAGATGAATGTTCCCTTTGGAAACATAAGCTGTGAAAAGCTATGCACGGTTTCAAGCATACACAGTCTCATTGCTATTGTTTTGTTATTATCGTCCCCATCAATTCAACAAATGCGATGGTCTTTCTTGATCTCGCAAAACAGCAATAACCAGTTAAATAATCTAGTTTAATTAATCATCTAACATTAGTACAACACACCCGAGGATCCAAGATTGCAAGTTTAACTTTTCCTGGAACGAACTGAAACAAGGACAAAGAGAAGGGATCTGAAAAGCCAATATAAACTGTGTTCCTAACTGAGAATTTATCATCTTTGATGCGTGAAAGATGCCTGCTTCCCTAAGAAATGTAGGGCACCGACTGTATCAATAATCCAGGGACTGAAGACATTCTGGGATTGAGAGAATCATATCCTTCATCTCCAGTGAACACATGACTTCAAGTTTCTGCAAAGAGTGATCGTAGTAACTGAATATTAGAACAGCAAAAGGGAGTTAAAATGCTTCTTTCTACCGAGCTGTACTCGAAGCCTTCTTCTGCCAGAAGGTGCGTATCTCTCACCGCATCTAGCCTCTAAGTAGTAAAAGGGAATTGAAAATGAGCAAGAATACTCCAGAAGCTGTGAAAAAGGGGAGTGCAGCTTTACATTACTTTGGCATCCTGACGTCCCCTTGTGCTAAGAACATATTGGGTGCGTTTAGGCAAACGCTAATCAAGGATGATAAATGACTCCTCCCTTTCGATCGGTCAGCGCAGTTGAGAAGAAAAAATCGGGAGATGCAAGACCAGACCTTCCATCATTGGAAAATTAGTTAGCTGCTGATCATTAATTAACTACTAGCGACCGTCATTGTCTTAAAATGTCGCTAAGGTAGAGTCTCTTTGGCATGCCGGAAGGTATCATTGTCTTAAAGCTTTTGTTAGCTAGCGGAGGCGACATGTTAGATAAACTAAGCATTAATAGGAGCGATTTATTTTAAGTTATAGATAAGGAAAGGTCAACAGCAGAGAAAGCAACATCAAGTGAAATCTATGGATACTACTTTGAGTTTTCAGAGCAGACTATAAGATTGGCAGGCTGGTGATTGAACTATGCGGAGTTGTGTGAACTCGACAGTAATTTTTCTTCCGAGTTGTTCGGAAAATTCGCATATGGAATATATCGATAAGGGGAGGTTAAGAAAATCTGCACGTTCGTCGTCGTGCTACAGTAGGCATTTTGTGGCAAGTGTGCTTTTGTTTACGGTGACAAGATGGCGTAAGCCGTCTAATAACATGAGAGGAATGTAGTGTTTTGTTTACTCCAGCCCATCTAGGAGCACATGATGTTGGGATCGACATCAGGAGAGGCACGGGGCTGGCGAAGTGAACGGAGGGTGGGTTACACCTTACCATCGTTTTCAACGACACTTAAAAGCTAGATCTCGCCGAACAGCGTCCGTCGTTTCTCTGCTCGCATATTGCGGTCGTTCTGACAGTAAATTCTGTTTTCGTACAAATAATATGTATCTGTGATCAAACATTGACAAATCTAGAAAAATGGGTTGTAGATGAATAAGGATGCATGCCATTTATGTGCCTGATATATCACTTACATGGCAAGTGAAGCAATGAGGATGATAACGCCATCCATCCGAAGTTTGGGCACAGCGGCCTTCTACGGGTTCGTCGCAAGCGTGACATAAGGAATTGTTTAACCGATGATAATCACGTCGACAATAAGGAGCATCGCGATAAATGTAAAATCGGTTGTTTGGAAATGAGCATTGACACAACTGGTAACAAAGCGGGTCAGGTCAACGAGAAAAAGATTATCAGCATTTCTTACTGACTTGACATCGGAAACAATGTTTGTGCCATGTTCCATTAAGCTTTCCATCCACGGATGATACTGCTTCCTTTTCAACCGCACGTCCACATGCACGGCATTTTGGCAAATACAATCTGTTGAAATCCGGCCTGCAGAAGATCTTTCCTTTATGCTGGCATAAGCCTGTCGTTTCAGGTTCAACAGGTTTATCACAATGAGCGCAACGAAGATGTTCAGGATGGAAATACTTGTCGAGTGCCTTTGTTGGCTTCACATGGGGTTCGATGAGCTCACCGCTAGCAAAAGGATTGAAAAGTCAGGATAATATGTGTTTGCTTGTATTGCCTTCTTACCACGCTGCACAGTTAGGTTTCCGGATGACAATGTCGTAGTCTTCATTACAGTAGATGCGTCCGTCGTACTCGAGAGGGGTATGGTACGGATCTAGACGGTGTCGACATACAAAGCAGCTAAAGCATTGAATATGATAGGACTGAAATTTAATCGGTCAAATTCATCAGCAAGGCAAAAGTTTTTTTTTTCTTTCGGTGATAGATTGGTTTGTGGTTACCTTGTGATTAAGATTAATAATAGTAGAGCCTGTGCCAATTTCGCGTCGGCAACGGACACAGGAGGGCCGATGATGATTGTTATTATTGACGATCACAGGGTGAGTAAGGTCATGCGCACCCTGACTGGAATGGGTTAGACAACTTTTACTAGGCCGTGGGGAAAAAGCCCCGTGAGCATTTGCATTGGCTGGTTTAGCCGAGGCTTTTTCTATCGAGACCGAACGCGAACGGCTAGGCGATTTGACCGGTTTGGGTGGCTTGACTTGCCTGCAGTCTGGTCTGTGATGCAGTGCAGGAGCAGGCGATGTGCTGTTTTCCCGCGGTATCTCGGCGAAAGGAGGGGGGGATACAGGTGGATCGTCCAAGTCATCATGCGGTCTAAGCATGGAAAACCACTTAACACGGTCATTGTGGCTTCTATTCTTGTTGCTTACTTGTCACGAGGGTGATGCAAAAATGGTTTACTCTAAATATCACGGTATGAGGACGAACGTTTCCCATTGTTCTGATATCCTCCTTTTCTATTTACCTGCATATTAGGATGATATTTCTTATGATGCGTTGCGGCATGGATTGTGTCCTTTGCCATGTTAGTCAGAGAATTCCAAAAGTGAAAGTGGAATTTTGAATCTGTAAGGTTGCACACACATGTAAAAAAGTGGCGTGTTATTGGTTGCCTATGGGCGTACAGAAAGAGTAAGGCTTACTGTTGGTGGGATGTGTTGTGCTATCCATCGAGACAGCTCGTTTTCGACGTGGACCGAGTTGCACTAGTAATAACAGGGTAATGATAGAATGATGATAATAATATAAAGGTTATTAACAGAGTAAGTTGTGTTTTATGCAACTAACATGTATGCAACTTGAGTGGCGAGTTGGATGGTTGGTTGTGGCATTGGTGATTTGCTAGTTGAGCCATGGCAACATGGGCATGGCAATCAGTGCATTGAATTGTGGCAGAAGGTGAAGTCATTGATTGCAATACTGTTTGGCGCATGGCACTTTGGAGTCAGACCGAAAAAGAAGAATAAAAAAAAGGGAAAGTTTAAAAAATGAAAGAAAGAGCGCGCCAAACGGGAGAAAATTCGAGTATATTTCTTTTCCAATTGGGTTTTTCAATAGATGGATATATGATGCTATCTCCTTAAATATACAGAATTTAGCGATATGCTGTGTATGTAGAGTAAGAGTTGCATTGCATGATCTCTATGACTGGATTAGAAGTAAACATCTTTCTACTATGGACTATGTGGCGATCACAACAAATAAGACAAAGATCAGCAAAAAGGAGATAGACAGTTAGAGACAGAGAGAGAGAGAGAGAGAGAGAAAAAGGGAAGCATGACCAGAACGATGATCAAAACGGAGCTGCCTTCTTGTTCTTCATCCGATGTTTGTGCTTCTCCTTTTTTTTTTCCTCCAAACAGTAGCAGGCATTCGTTGTGTAGCACAGAGGTTCGTTGACAGTGACTTTGTGCACTCAAGTCACCCATTTCCCTATTTCATTCACTCACAGACAGCGTGTGTGAGTAAGTGAGTGAGTGTGAGTGTGTCTTTCTGTATCTGTTCCCTTTCTCTCTCTCTCTTTTCTCCCCCTTTCTTTTCTTCCTTTCTACTATTTCTCTTGTATAGCCGACGCTGAGCTGTTCTTTATTTTAAAACACAGTCAGCACACACATACACCTTTATTTTCTGTTCCTTGCCTTTTTCTTCCCCATTTGCTCTTCTCATTCATCTCTACATAGTTTGGAGTTGATTCCCTGGGGGTCATCTGCACTCGGACCACCTGCAAGTTTTTTGAACGAGGAGAAAACCGCACACATATATATATATACACACATACATAGTTACGCCCTTATCCGTTTTATTTCTCTGTTCACAAATCCGATCCTCTCTCTCTCTTTTTCTCTTTTTTTTTTACTGTCGTCTTTTCTACTTTTTTTCTCCCCTCCCTCCCTTCCCCCCACTCTTTCTTTCTCTCTCGCTTTTTCTTTAAACGCTGAAGGGGCAACTCCATTTATATATTGTATATATCTTCTCTCTTTCTCCTATATACCGAAAGGTTCGTAACAAAACCATCATAAAAAAAGAAGACGACTGTAAACGGTGCATCCCTCGTCCATGTCATCCTCGACCGTAACGGATCCATACATAGCCGAGTCTTGGATACATATGCAGCAGGGACATGGCTCGCTACACACAAAACCTAAAATGCAGAGCTTAACGGATAAAACGACCAGACGACCAAGTAAAGTAATGGAGGGACGATTTGCAAAATCCACAGCCAGCAGTCGATCACGCGCCTCCACAACCGCAGGTAACGACTTGAAAGCCGACTTAGGGATGAGTCGTGATGGTATATTTGAGGCCTTTGCAGAAGTCGAAAAGTTAAATACTACCACTTGGACCGAAACAAGACGACCATCTACAGCTGCACGAAAAGTCGCAACAATTGAAACAAAACAGCCTACCACAACAAGACGAAAAAGTACAGCCAATTCAACCTTGGAAGCAACCATAAAGATCCGACGAAAGTCCCGTAGTCAACTCGATGACAACGAAATAACAACACCAAGATCGGCCGCCCCTAGCAGAACTAGGGCAGGTACACTCGCTCAGGCAGCTATATCATCCAGACGCCACAGTGAGACGAAATCCCCTGTTGCATCACCCCGCGTGCGTGCCTTAACGACTAAGAAATCAAACGAAAGCATTCAGTTAAAATCACCGGCACTCAAAGCTAGCATCGCTCGTCGACGGCCCTCGACTGGTTCGGTGCTCACACAAGAACAGTTGGACTCACCAAAACTTAAAGCAAAGATAGCTCAACGAAGCGAATTGATAAAAAACTATGAGTTAACGCATGAGAAGATGGCCTCTGATCAGCGTGAACATGCAGCAATATCAGAAAGAGATTCGAAAGCTCACCGACGATCCATCCTCGATGACGAATCCATATGTGACACAACCGATATATCAGCCCGATCAAGGGCAAAATCTATACGGAATACGACTGTACCCCAGGAACACGGATTTATTCCCATAGCAGACGCTTGGAGAGATTCGCTAGCTCAAGAACAAACATTAGCCAAGAAGGAGCTCGGTCTTCACTCCGACAAAGCAGCTGGGCCACATGGTCAACAACGTGGAAAATCACGGGTGCTAAACTCACCTCCCCCTACGCAAATCATTGACAACGACGCCAATGAGCATGATGAAAAGGAAACTACTTCGATGCATGCCCGCCGTAAATCACTTCATCAGGTAGCGGATCAGCGCCGAGACGACCCCTCGCAACGATCTGCGGCTGAGATTATTAGCCATGCGAAGCGAAGACTTAGCATGTCCAAAGAAAAAGCCAAAGAACTTGAAGCAGTCAACAGAGAACCTCGACGAAGGACGCTTTCAAGTGGATCGACCTTACGACCCAACATTGATTCTGATCGAAATCCTCGTCGGAAATCAGTTGTAGGCACAGTACACGTGACAACGACGAATAACGGGGCACAAGGCTACATGAGACCGACGATGGCAGAACAGCGACGTCGTTCCATAGTGCCATCGCCAGCACGTGCACTGTCGTCGAGGGCGAAAACGGATGCAAGCGAGGAGGACGGCGATAGCCCAGTCTCTCCTTCCGTTTCTAGACGGCAGAAGTCAAAGGCTTACAGTCCTGCAGGCGGTAACAACGGTGAAAGTAGCATCCTTGGGAGCAGCCACAGCGATGAAAACGTTAAAAGGCTATTGCAACGAAGGATGAGCAAAGGTTCAGGTGAAATAAGTCCTGCTACAGCATCTAGTGCCGAGGAGCCAAGTGAAGAGATTACTCTACGTAGTCGTAAGAAATCCGTCACAGAACGACCTAGTGCACTTGCTCTAAGTCGAAGGATGTCAAGAACCGAATCTCTCAAGGAAGGAGTTCCAACTTCTCCTTCTTTGCATGCAGCGACAAGAGTTCGTAAGAAAAGCATAGCGAGTCAAGATACATCAGTGCTTGGGAATGTTAAGCGCGTGTCAAGTAAACAAGCTGCAGGCACAACCGCTAAACAAGCCCCTCCTGTCCGAAAAAGAGGCAAGGTAAAAAAGAAGAAAAATGCAATATAGTTTTGAATACTTGCATGGAAAGCTGAAGATAAGTTTTGATCCTGCAGACATTACCTGGCAGTTTGGCAAAACCACCCGTGGTGCAGTCCGTGCAGCTGCCACCCATGAAAATGGAACCTATCAAGCTCAGCCTTCCGAAGACGGCAACGAAAAAGACACCCAAATCTCCTGCAACACGCGCTGTCACGACAACACCCAGCCGAACTGCCGCAGTTTCAGCAAAATCCACATCGGCACGATCCACAACCCATGAAGAGACGACTCCGGCAACAAGTGGTACGAGCAGCGATGAAGAGGCGAATGCAAAAGGTAGTACACTGAAAAGCAGGCGCAGTAAAGGTTATAGCCATCTTGGTATGACTTCTGAGCGACGAGCATCCTTGAAAACGCCTAGAATCACACCAGCATCACCCAAAGGTCTCACACCTGTGTCTGCCAACGCATCACCAAAGACTCAGCCTATTTCCACTCGACGACAAAGTACGCATAGCGGCGACATGACTAAACCTTCTGCTCGGAAACTCTCTGTATCCGTGGGAACCAAAACGGTGGCAGATGATTTGCTCAAGACTCCCGATGCGGCATACTCACCAGCTATGGGTCCTGCGTCGGCTGGCGGTCCACGTACTAGAAAGACCAGTTTTACTGGTACGGGTTCGATGAGCCGTGCTAATTCTATGTACCCTATGAGCAGAAAAGATTCTTTTGCATCTTCTACCGAGCAAGAGAGCACCAATGAGAAGGACAAAGGTAAAACTGAGAGAAGTAAAGCAACGTGACGACGTACCATTTTATAGATCGACATCGAGCCATGAGTCTTCATGAAAGATTGCAGGCAATGGTAGCCCAGCACGCGATCAAGGAAGATTACAATATAAATTCGGATCAATATACTTTCTTACGCGATCGAAAGGCACGAAGGAGTCTCGGATATGAACCAGACGAAAAGTACGAGCAATGGATATCAGCCGAAGACCGTGCACATTCGAAACGAATCAGTGATCCGTTTATGTATGAGAAACAAATAGCAGCTGAATCAATGGGCGCCGAACCAAAGAGTCCGCAAATGGCTCTCAAATGTTATGCGCCATACCTGTCCTTGTTTGAACGGGTCGAAATTCGAGACTATCCTGAAGTTTACTTTGTCGGTCCTGATGCACCAAAATACCAGGCATCACATGATTACCCGACTTGCAATTATGGATACGACGACGAGCGAGGAGATTATAGGATTGTGATCCAAGATCATCTTGCCTATCGTTACGAAGTGTTGGAGGAACTTGGCCGAGGTTCTTTTGGCCAAGTGGTCAAATGCTATGACCATAAAACGGGACTGACAGTTGCTATCAAGCTGATCCGCAACAAGAAGCGATTCCATGCTCAGGCATTGACCGAAGTCAAGATATTAAAGAATTTAGTAGATTGGGTAAGAAATATATAACGCGGGCGCACTAGTTGCATTTGTTCAAACATGCTGGTTTGAATAGGATCCAGAAGACAAGCATCACAATATCAAAATGACAGACTACTTCTATTTCCGTAATCATTTATGCATTGCATGCGAGTGTCTTAGCATGAATTTATACGAATTCATCAAGAGTCATAATTTCAAGGGATTCAACGTTACATTGATCAAGAGGTAATGGATAAAAACGAAAAAAGGTAAACATGTTGGCTTAGTAAGTGGATTCTAGGTTTACTTTGCAGCTACTGCAGTCTCTCAGTTTACTGTATGAACATGGTGTTGTACATTGCGATTTAAAACCAGAGGTAAGGCATACTGGATATGATAACGGTAATTCCATAGCTGAAGCATATGATTACAGAACATTTTGTTAAAGCATCCCTTAAAAAGCACGATCAAAGTGATCGATTTCGGCAGTAGTTGTCTAGAGAACGAAAGAGGTTTGTCGGCTATTTTGAATATTGCATTTGTTTTTCTCATACTAATGGTTTCCATGCAGTATACACTTACATACAAAGTCGTTTCTACCGATCACCTGAAATCATTCTTGGTATGTAGTCGAGTTTGAACTGTTTCATTTGGAAAGAGCTTTTCGTTAGTCTAATGCTGAGTACAATTCAAGGCATGAATTATAACATGGCAATTGACATGTGGAGTCTGGGCTGCATCTTGGGAGAGTTGTACACAGGTAAAGAGAAAAAAAAAAGAAAGCTTGTTTGTGGATGTCACAGGGCTTATGTTGCCGCATTAGGACTTCCGCTTTTCCCAGGCGAAAATGAACAGGAGCAATTAGCATGTATTATGGAGATTATGGGTGTACCTGATCAATATCTAATCGAGCGCAGTTCTCGGAAGAAGCTGTTTTTTGGTAAGTCCGGCTCAACAAGGAGAATAAGGCGCGCGCGCGACGGAGATTGACACGTTTTGGTTAGACTCCAATGACAATCCCAGAATCTTTACCAATTCGCGAGGAAAAAAGCGACGGCCGGGATCCAAGACATTGGCTCATGCGCTTCGTTGCAATGATACCCTCTTCCTTGATTTTATCGAACGATGCTTGGAATGGGATCCAGAACGTCGTATTACACCCGCAGAAGCATTACAGCACGAATGGATTGTACAGAATTCAAAGCATAGCAGTAAAACTGCTCCTGGCAATACAGCAACGTAAGAAGTGTGGAAGCTATCCAATGCATGCTTGAACCTGTGATCTGATGATCCATTTTTCTGTATTTGTTTATTTAGACGTCGACCTAGCTGTACCACAAACGTCGATGCTGCTACACGCGCAGTATCCCCGAATGCCATGATACCCAAAACCGGAGCTACTGGTTACTATTACTCTCTTCGAAAAAACTCATTTTTGAATGAAATTGACGATAAATATGCGAGACGGCAACAATAACCTAATTATGTAAGTATATCACTGTTGCTTTTCTTTTGCTTTGATAAATGCTAACTCCTACTGGTTACTTGAAGATGAAGGCCATTGTTTTTCTACCTTTTTCTGTTTCTTTTTCTTCCTTCGTCGCGAGAAATATTTGTCTAAAAACATTGCTTTTCTTTTCTTTGTTTTTTTTTCTTTCTTTACATTGTTGTAAATTCCCATTTTCTTTTATGGCCAGCAGAAAACTCATTATCGGTTAAATTTGCCGATAATAGCGTGGCTTTTTCACAAGGCGCAATGTCATATTTGGTAAGCGGGGATAATCTCATCCTCGTTCAGCGCAAAATATATGTTGTGTCCGGGTTTTGCCGGACAGAATTGCTTGTATATTGGGGAAAAGGTCTTCATTTGTTGTTATTGTGTTTTAGTGAAACGAGATGATGTGTATTTGGAACTTTTTATTGCACCGATCATGCATTTACTGTACGATCAGATTCCTCATGTGTTTTGCACTGCATACAGCCAAGCCCTTTTTTTTTTTTCGCGATGTTCCAAAATAAACCCAATCAATGCAATGACTGAAAATCCTTCTTTGGCCCCTGTCCCATGCAAAAAAAAAAGAGATAGCTCCGTATGACAGATCAAACCTTTTTTTCTGCAGGCTTGTAATTCCTCGGATGTGACCAGGCGGATCTTATAAGTTTGGCCCTTTTCTTACAACAGTAAAAAAGATTAAAAAAGATGAAAAGTCGGAGTGGTAAAGGTCTCCTTTTCTTTGGGATAAGTTAAACAATGCAATCAAGATAAAAGAAAGCCAAGCCGAAAAGAGGTGGTCTCTGCTTTCATTTGTTTTTACCGATGGTGCAACACAGGCAAAAAACAACAAATAACAAAGAGCACGGGTCTGCTATGGTAACTGGCACTTGGCAACGTATTTCTACTTTGTCAAGGAAAAAGAAGGTAGTAATGTTTGAATAAACTACTCGTTTTCCTTTTTTGTTTCCTTGCCCATCAAAAGCGCGTTGAATTTCATCAAAACTAGTGCAATTTCATAAAGTGTTTTACTGTCAAACATGCTTAGAGATAAAAAAAATCATCATTAGCAATTATTTTGGCCAATTGGTTAGGTTCATGTAACGTTCATGTAACCATGTAACCATGAAAGCCCCCTCTCCTGACGACGGTCCGAAGGCGGTGTTGCAGCCGATGGTGATACAAGATAAAGGCGTGTTGATGTCATTTTCCTTTTGTTTTTTTTTTCTTTTTCTCTCTCTCTCTTTCTGTCTCTCTAATTCGTGAGAAGCGGGCCGCGTCTGAGAAATACCCAAAAAACTCAACATTCTGCCATCTTAAACCTTTGAACATGTTTGGTCATCCAATTCAACCTGACTTGCCACCAGGTTACCACACATCGCGATGGATCCGAAATTTGAAATCATACCCCGATCATCTCAGGTAAAATGCAAAAACAGAAAAGTGGGAGCAATGGTGAATAATGGACCATGTGACCGGGGTTACTTATGTAATATCTTTGATATTGACGTTTGTTCCTAGGTGGAAAGGATCAGTAAGTTTGAACTAGAAAAAAAAAGAATATACTTTATTTTTATGCCGCCGTAATTCTGTATACTAAGGAAACCATCACCCCATTACTGTTATTATTATCTATTACCACTATTATTATAATAATCTGTTAGGTCTGGCCTACCATTTTACCTATTGTGCTTATGATTGCCGGTTATACCTATGTGATTGCTGCTCTATATCTTGATTATGGTTATACCAACCTTGCATTAAGTAATTCAGTCGGTAAATATTTTTTTTCATTTTTCATGCTCGGTCTGCGTTCATCCGGATCTTTCATACTCACTGCGTTTCTTTCTATTTTTAGTTCCTGCTTTATCTGTGGTTCTCGGTTTACTGCTTGCTTTTCGCGCCAATACATCCTATGCACGATACTACGAGGGTCGACAATTGTGGCAAGATCTGGCGAGTAATGTGAGGAATCTTTCACGATTGATCTGGTGCAGTATTCCGGAGCGTACACAAAATGACCATTTGGAAAAAATGCGATGCATGAAATTATTACTGGCCTTTGCTGTAGCCACGAAACATCATCTCCGAAAGGAATATGGTATTGATTACTTTGATTTGGACTATTTGTTGCCTCCCAATTGGGTTCCTGCTGCTGCGGATGATCAGGAACAGTATGGTACAGCGAATACTTCAACCAATCCTCTGGGTCAGCAGGAGCATGGACAAGGGCAAGGGCAAGAGCAGGGGCCATTGGCGGCGGCCACAGGAGATGATCCGAATGATTTGGCAAATAAGAAGGATCGGTATGCGTCGGTACGTCGCCGCTTTGTCTCTGACGAGGATCTGCCGGATGAAGGTAACTCCGAGATGTCGTTGCCCCTGGAAATCCTATTTCGTATGAGTCTGTATGTCCAGCAAGCCAAGGATGTCGGTAAGATCGACGGGATCTTTTCAGGTGTGATTATTTCCCATCTTAATTCGTTAAATGATTGCCTGGCCGGATTGGAGCGTATTGTCAACACGCCGATCCCGGCTGTATACCATATTCATCTGTAAGTCTTTTTTTTCTTTTTGCATATAGAGAGATGGAGATGTATTAACTATTGAAAAAAGGAAACAATCACTGGCATTGTATTTACTTGCAATTCCCTTTACCTTGGTGGCCGAATTGAAATGGTGGATTGTGCCTATCATTGTATTGGCCTCGTTTACTTTGCACGGCATTGACGCCATCGGTGCTCAAATTGGTAGGTTGAACGGGTAGAAACAAAAAAGGAAGGGAGAGAGAGAAATAAATACCATGACGCATTGACATGGTTCGTTTTTTTTTTTCATAGAAAACCCATTTGGTTACAATGACAACGATTTGCCATTGAACCAATTCTGTGATTCACTACGAAAGGAAATTGAATTTATTGTCTATTTCTTGCCGTGTGAAACCGATAATGCGCTCATGACAGGCAATTAGAATAATAAACAAAGAGAAAAGAGAGAAGACAGAAAGTGTGCGTGCACTTGCATGTATCTTGATTCCTGGGTATTGTCACATGGCAACACAGATTGTTTATTTTGTTGCATGCCAAAGAGAGAAAAAAAAAGTGTCCTTTTTGACCAATTCATCCTCCAATTTTCCCACCCTATGAAAAAATATGTCATGTTTTTGATTAGACAGAAAGAGGAAAAACTTGATTCAATTCACCTGAACATAGAAAAGAAAAAAAGAGGGTTCCTCGGCTTATGTGTGCACGGACAACCTATTTTACCCTTTTTGTTTTTATACCCGTGCGTTTCGTTCTCCCCAAGGAGAGAACAAAGAGAGAGACAGACAGAGAGGCCGAGAAAAAGTTTTCCTTTCAATCAAAAAAGATTGGACACATAGAAAATAAGGTGTTTTAAAAAATCAAGGAACGCTCGGTCGGTTCATTTTGAATGTGTTCCCGATCGGCCCTTTTTGCGTGTGAAGTGGACGGGGGAGGGTTAGGTTGGCATGGAGTTTTTCTTTTTTGTTTATTCAAATGTTCCCAACTCCCTAAACTTTTTTTGTTGTTTCTAACCAATATGTTTTCCATCAGCAAGACACACAGTTGGGATGGTGATATATATATATTAAATATATATATAAAGAGAGACATAGCAACAAACATGCATGAGGGAAAAAGAAAAAGAAAAAAAAATAAACAAGGTTTTTCCAAAAGTGCGCGCGGGAAGTTCCTGAGGGCGGAGGTCTCAGAAGCGCTTATTTTTTTTTTCTTGTGTTGATGAATGTTTATTGGTTCGTTTCAATCCGACCAGTGCTTTGGTATAGGTGTTACAAGGTGATGGAACTGGACCCGATTACCATATTTGAACCACCCCTTTTTTCTCTTTTTCGTCATTGGAAGGTTGTCCTGGAATCACATTACAACAAACCCTAAAAAAATATATATATAATACAAAGTCAGCTTTACCACTCGGGTCCGGATGTACACCGATAATTGAGATATAACTTGTAATAATTTTTGTAGTTCTGTTTCTCTCTCTTTCCCTCCTTTTTTTTTCTTTCCTTTCCTTGTTTATATATATATATATAGTTTTCTTTTTCTTCTTTTGTATGCCACCTAATCCACCAACCAATCGTAAATTATCCAGTCCTAACCCGAACCGAAACTTGCTTGTGGAACGTTGCTCATCCCTTCGGGCCTGCGAGCCGTGCAAGCGTAGAAAAAGACTTTGCAATGGCCAAAGACCCTGCACCCACTGTGTGGATGCCAATATGGACTGTGTCTACAGTGTTGTTTCTGATCACCCCCGGAGTGTGTTCACCACAACCAATGCACGACGATTGAGCAGTGGTTCGGCATGCGAAACTTGTCGTCGTAGAAAAACAAAATGTGACGGAGGGAGCCCTTGTAGTTTCTGTGCCTCCAACGGCATTGAATGTGTCAACAATTCAGAACGACGAAAACGCTCCATTGCAGCAGCTGCAGCGGCCGCCCCCGCCGATCATGAAGCCATGGACAGAATCGAAGACCGTCTAAGACGCATCGAAAAACTTATGACAGCATTCACCCCCAGTCCACTCTCACAAAGCACTTCCTTCTCCGAAGAGAGCGACAAAGGAGGCCAGGTGTCTGGAACAGCAGCCTTTCGGAAACTCTCCTCACCTCACCCACCCCCACCCCCCCAGATCATCAGACCCCACCGCCATTCCGTCCAAGGCATCAGTGTGGCCAAAGAACAAGCTGAACTACGTTCGGCCTTCGCCGCTGCACGCAAAGGTAAGAAAAAGACAATGATGAAATCAATGATAGACTTTGCTCATGATGCATCATTCCATCTATCTTCAGACAAGGAAGGACGTTATGCAACACCACCAAACAGTAGTAGCAACGGCATCAATAACAATAACAACAGCAACAGTAAACTACCTTTTTCACCACCTTCGTCTTCCCCTCCACCTCCTCCACCGCTATCACCTACTCGACCAGGGTTGATCCTACGACAGAATTCGTCACAACATGCTGCCGGACCTTTGACTTCTTCGATGCTCAATCTCTCACTTTCTCCTTCTTCCTCTACATCGTCGACATCCACGATGCTTCCACATATGCAATCATCGATTTCTTCCGATACCGGTCTCTTTGGATCGTCGCCTAAAAATAACGATCATAACGATTGGAAAACGATTCCAAGTTTGATGGGTAAGTTAATCCCTATTCAAGTAACGCTTTTTCTCATTTATCCATGATTTGTTTTAGATCAACTGTCAAAACGAACATTTGCTACCACAGCGTTAGACTGTACCATGCATTATCCTATCTATCCTATTACCTCCTCCTCTCGTCCTATGCCCACTGGTACAGCCGCTGAAGCCACTCTCCAATAGCAAGGAAGGGCACCAAAAAAAAAATCAAAAAATCATCGAAAAGTCAAAAGCGAGCTATTTATTTATTTTGTTACTTTAAAAACTTTTAGGTTACATGTTTTCCTTTTCTCTTTTTTTCTTCTTTTTTTTTCTCCTTTCGCCATTGAACTAAAACACAAAAACAATGAATGATTATCTATAAGAAAAAGAGGAAAGAGTAAATGTATCTTAAGTCTTCTATGGGCGATCACACCAGACAAACAGATAGACGGTTACGCAGTGCTTTATGCATTTCAATGATTTGAGTTCGAACGGTCTTGTCTCCTTTCCTTTTGACTGTCCCCTAAAAGAAAAACGGCGTTGTATTCGGATGTTTCATTTCCATTTTGCCATGGCAATCCCGGAGATAAGGAAATCGGCACACAAGGTTTTTCTTTCTCCCTTGCGCGCAAGAACCTGGTGTTCGTTTCCTGCATCGATCTTAATTTGTGCTTGGACCAAGTTCTTCATTGTCCAAATTGATAACAAAAAAAAAGGAGAAGAGGAAGGAGCCTCTTATGCAAGAGAGAAATGTGATAATGATGACAGAGAAAAGAAAAGACCTCGGAACTAAATGACATTTAACGCTCATCGGCTTGGCTCTATCCGATCCCGATTTTCTACCCTTCCGGCCCCTCTCTGCTCATTTTTCCCATTGCCCTTGCAGGAATGAATCGGGGGAAGTTTTATGGGCAGAGAAACAGCCAGCTACGAAAGAAAAAGAGACAGTCGCATTCTTCCCAGCTGACTTGATCTCTAGAAGAATACAATGTACAAACCACCGTAATCCACAGCATGATGATATAGTGAAAAAAAAAGACTTGATTTTGCATCTAACGTTGATCATTCCTTAAATGTCATCGGTAAGGTCCGCGAAAGATGGACGGCGTAATATTCAAGTCCGATAGAGAGACAGCGATGGCATCAAGGTAATATAAGAAGAACAACCACCTTTTTCTTTCTATAGCTAGAATGAAGCTGACTTGTTTAGCAAGCAGATCATATTGCTTTAGTTTGTATAATAGGTAGATATTGGGACGAGTTGAAGGCAACCCATTGTTTCTCCCCGCTTGCTCTTTTCCCCTCCATGTCCTACATTTATCAGACCAGAAAACGTAGTACATGCCCGACAAGATGAACGGGGATTACACAATCTCTGAGATCATGGGACCTTGTTCAAAGCAAAGCCGTATAAAATCACTGCTTCGTGAGAAAGAAAAAAAATGAATATTGGCATGTGACAATGATCGGTCCCATTTATCCACGGATCGTGTGTAGCACGATAAAGATGTGTGCAACGTGAGGTCATGGATAATACAATCCATTCTTGCCAATACCTGTTCATATTCCATGCTCTCTCTCTCTCTCTCTCTCTCTCTCTCTCTCTCTCTCTGTGTGTGTGTGTGTGTGTGTGTGTGTCTGCGTAGATAGTTACATGCTAAATTCATGAGGATGTGTTGGCATAGAATTAGTTTTGTCTTTATCCCTCCATCAATAAAAAGAAAATGAATAAGTAATGATTTGCATGAACCTTTGAATCCTATCTGTACATCCTTGTCTGCACAAGTTGGAAAAAGGCATATGTCTGAAGCGGATGGATCTCATTATAGATATGAGGCATTATCCTATGGATCTTGTGGGTTTCCACAGACAACAACAAAGAGAGAGAGAGAGAGAGAGAGAGTATATAGTCTGTTTGCTTGGCGAAACTTCCATACAATGGGTAATTTATCTTTGTTTGACGAGTCCAGTTACCCTTCGTTATGCCATTTTTTGAGCAGTCCTTTTTTGTTTTCCTTTTCTTCTTCAACAATTGATGACTTTGCGTCGATCCTCGTTCAGTAGCCTATCCATGGATGCCCTTGATTTGGAGGAGAAACCGGGTGGTGAATACTCTCAAGCTCCAGAGGATGAGAATGAAAGCGACGCAGCAATCATCCTCGTGGATAAGTTACAAGTAAATGATCAATGCAAAAGACACGGATGCCTTTCCTTTTGGTTTTCTTTTTAAAGCTGAAAGTTACTAGTCTTACGGCATTGCTGCGGGTGATATCAAGAAGTTGAAGGAGGCAGGCTATTTCACGGTGGAGGCTATTGCCTATACACCTAAGAAAACACTGAGTAGCATTAAAGGCCTTTCTGAGAATAAGATCGAGAAGATAATGAAAGAAGGTAAGCAGCATACACCTTGCTCACAAGGAACATGTCCATCAATTCCGAAAGCAAAAAGCCGCAAACCAGATCCGTATCGGATTTACTACAGCCATGGAAATCCATCATCGTCGTAGCCAGTTGATCCATATCACCACAGGATCAAAGGATCTTGATCGTCTCTTGGGTGGTAAATACTGGTTTTGCTGATCGGATACAGCTTTAATTTTGTATGAACAAAAAAAAAGGTGGCATTGAGACAGGATCCATCACTGAATTGTTTGGTGAGTTTCGAACTGGAAAAACACAGCTATGTCACATGTTGGCTGTTACATGCCAAGTAAGAATGGAAGAAAAAGAAGGACAAGAATACAAAACTGATGGGTTTCGTCCGCTCACTTTTTCCTCTCTATTGCAATGCTCCAAGTTACCTATTGCCTCTGGAGGTGCCGAAGGAAAGTGTCTCTACATTGATACGGAAGGTACCTTTCGTCCCAATCGCATCTTATCCTCCGCCACGAGGTGAGAACTACCTCCTCTTTTCATTAAAGAAAAGGTTTGTTTCTGCGACGTTCCATTTTAACAAACGAGGGGAAAAGATTTGGTATGGATAGTGAAGAAACGTTGAACAACATTGCCTGCGCCAGAGCATACAATTCCGACCACCAAAGTGCGTTGCTTCTGGAAGCATCTGCTATGATGGCAGAAGCCAGGTACGTCAGCCTGTCTCGTTTGCCTCGCCTTTTTTTTTAGTTGCAATTTTTTTTGTAATGCTTTCTTTGATTTACAAGATTCTCTTTGTTGGTTGTGGATAGTGCTATTGCACTATATCGTACGGACTATTCAGGTCGTGGTGAATTATCCGCACGTCAAATGCATCTGGCTCGTTTTATGAGGAGTCTACAACGATTGACTGACGAGGTAACGCTGAGTGAAGAGGGGCGCAAGCAAAAAAAAAATTGGAGGCTAACCAACATTGGGTGCGATTTATCTCCTTTTTCTTTCCTTTAGTTTGGTGTGGCTGTGGTTATTACAAACCACGTTGTTGCGCAACCAGATGGTGCGGCTGCCATGTTTAATGCCGATCCCAAAAAGCCAACTGGTGGTAATATAGTGGCCCATGCGTCCTGTACCAGGTTAAAGATGGAGAAAATCGATCTGTTTCCACTGACTGTATGGAATGCTTTAGACTCTACCTGCGCAAGGGCAGAGGAGAGAATCGGATCTGCAAAATATACGATTCCCCCTCGTTACCCGAAAATGAGACAATGTTTGCCATTCGTGAAGATGGAATTGGCGATGTCCAAGATTAGAATGAAAAAATCATTAACGCCCCTAGCAGCTTCTCGCTTCAAATGATGTACGATTATGACATCTTAAAAAGATTTAGGATCTATTAGGTCTTTTCCCGAATCCTCCGAGTATCTATTGCAAGAAACACGCCAAACTGATGGAATCAGAGAGAAAATAAAAAGAAAGCAATTGGTATTTTGCGCTTTGATAACTTCTCCTTTCGTATCTAACTGGACAAACCAACAATCATGGAAACTTGTAAATGAGAATCAGGAGCCATTCCATAAGGGTCATTTTAGAACAATTTGCTGTAAATCACCAACACAATTAGTGCAATAAGGATCAGAATAATGGCTGCAGTAATCATCTTATTTGTAGCCATGCTTGAATAGGACGATTAGTGCCAGCCATAGGGTATACACCATATAAGAAGAGCACTTACCGACGGGCCATGCCTTTCAGTGTCCTTGATGCTTTGTCAATGTAAGAATCCGCTTCAGCAAGCTAACATCGCGTGAACAAAGAAATAAGTATTCGTCCTGTCTTCTGTTTAAGGTTATCTTTAAGTCCTACCGTATCTCTTGCGCGTGTTATTGTTTCTCGCTGGCCCTTGAGTGTACTCAAGATATTAATGCCGATGCCTTCTGTTTCCAAAGCCAGACGATGACTCTCTTCCAAACGTCGACTGGATTCCCCGAGACGTTCTGTACCACTTAACAGTCGTTGACGTTGATCCATAGTGGATGCATCCAAATCGCCATTATAATCACCTAGGCCACCCAAAAGTTCTTCACGATCACTTGACTTTGGTGCAACGGCCGTTGCCCTTCGCTAATTTTCGATTGGACAAACTGAGTTCATCTCATTCTACGCACAATTCCTTTTGTTATTGTTGCTATTTACCAAATCTCTCTTCAAGGTTTCGCATTCAGACTTGTGTAACCTCAACTTCGCTTGTAGACGTGTTCTTGACGGTGCAGGGATGTTCACTATTTCAAGTTCCATTTGTCCAATCTAAAGAAAGTTCAACCAGACCCCGGGTCAGCAAAAAGAACGAAAAGAAAGGATGGAAAGCGCAATATGCTTGTATGATAAGATACTCAACGATTTCGTCCGCTTCGTCTATTTCTCGTTCGATAGCACGAATGGTAGCCTTTCTTTCCTCTGCCAAGAGAATGTGTTTTAACGCCATAAGATCTTTTGAAAGTTGGCATTCATTGCTTGCATTTACCTCCGGATTGGTTGGGAACATGCTGCTCAATCTTTGCCTTTATCGAGACAAACAAAGTTTGAAATTCCTGCTCGTAGCTTGTGAAAAGTTCTGATCCTCCTGCAGACGATGCCATGATAGTATGGGACAAAAGAGGTTGAATAGCCGTAAAACGTTCTGGGCGGGCCACGAAAAGTCTGCGCTGTTTCCAGTGATTCGCTGGTCACGAACTTGAAGAGAAGATGACAGCCAATCAAAGAGGTTCCCTTGCGCCGGAATATTTTCCTTCTTTTTGCATTGTTTACTTTGCAACTCTATCAGTAACCGCACCACTCACAGGAAACTTTGGAAATGGGTTGTTTTTGTTTACTGTCATTTAGAGAACATAATATAATTTGGTACAATGGAATGGAAAACACAGAGATAGCTTATTCTTCGAGACCCAGTTTTAACTTCGCAGATGCAAAAGAAAGCCGCACCTTGCCATTTCCTTTTAGCAACCATGGGTACGAAAATGGTACTAGAGGGGCGGAAATGATAGGCTGTGATCGAGGAAACAAGCGATTAAACAATTTTTCTAGTGGAAATGTTGGAAGCGTAGCGTTGTTTCCCGGGTTTCAGAATAGACTACTTCCGGAAATCTTTGAAGTTGGTCACAATGCAGAAAGTGGGTTTGAGACAAGCAAGGAGCTATTTTCTTTCCTTATTGGGAACTCGATCTTCCCATTATAGGACAAGCTATACCAGGAATACTTTGCTAAAGCTGGCTACTGTGGGGTTATGTGGATGACGCTGTACTATGCTCATGAGGCTACAATCGCACTGCACTGTAATCCCAAGGTTAAATTAAGCAATAGGGATAGGAAAGGCGACCGAGCTCCCCACCGGAAAGTGAAGCAGTCACTCGTGATTTTTCATAAGCGGAAAGACTGAACATTCGTCACTCAGGGGGAACTCAAGGGCACACCTATTTCCCTCAGTTCCATGGCTTTAGAGAGCCATTACCAGTAGACGTCCATGACGGTAAAAGAAGAACCTGACAAAGCAGATGTTGATGCAATCCAGGTGAAGAGACAAGCTGATGATGGGAACTAACTACCTGGTTCTTTGGCTGGGTAGCCCTTTTTCCTGCCTATTAGTCCCATTCGAGGTTTAACCCGTCGCTTCTTTAGATAAGTAGCGCAAAAGCGTTACAGGAGGAATTTGCATCAATGGTACAAGTGTATCGAGACAAAGAAACAGAACATAATTGGGAAGCAAGAGAACGCTATGTAACGCGCCTTCGGGGCATTCTTCGGGGCAATGCACCAGACAACTACCATGATGTGTTAATGGCCGGTATCAAACAGATGGTGGACGGTATTCTCAAAGCAGTAAACTATCAAAATCATATATTTTATGCTTGTTATTTTAATTTATTCTAATCCTACGGAACTTAGGTGGAAAGTTTACGAACCACGCTAGCATTGAATGCGTTGGCCTTGATCGCCGACATCGGAACCTACGTGGGCAAATCATTGGATGCTTATATGTTTGACCATTTTCTAAATTGCCTGATCAAATGCGCCAGTACGACGAAGAAAATCATCGCAACGACCTCGCAAACAGCCACTATTACCTTTATTGCTCATACGCCATTCTATCACAAAATTATGAACTATCTCTGGCTGACTATGAATGAAAAGAATAACCAAGCACGATTGTTTACAGTCATATATACCAAAGCATTACTCCAGACGCATGCGCACCGAGATCATGTCCGTGCTCTCATGGATCGCACCAACAGCACAGATACACTCGAGCAGATTCTGAATAAAGGGTTAACGGATGCGACACCCGCAGCAAGAGAAGCGTGCAGAGAGGCATACTGGATTTTTTCGGAGCATTGGAGGGATCGTGGTGAGGCGTAAGTAGAACGACTAGATTTCCACAAAAAAGAAAGATATAAGTTATCTGACCCATGTTTGTGAATGGATCCAGATTATTAAGGTCTTTGCCAGCCGCGAACAGAAAGCACCTGGAGAAAGTAAGAAACCCTACGCCAAAGCATAAACATGATCGCCATATGCACAGTCCTACCAACTCAAGCAGCTCATTGCGCACATCGAGCTCCCTTGGATCTCATCGAAATATTTCCGATATACATGAGGTTGTTTCACCCTCGACTTCGAGCGCATCGAATGGCTCTACTGGTTCTGCAGATCACCACGGATCTCCTCATGACGTATCCCGAACAATGACTCGATCTGTATCACCGCGAGCAGGCTCTCCCTCCAGACGCAGTACATCACCTCATCTTCTTCGATCTTACGGTTCACCTTCACCCATTCCATCTCATCTTCAAACGTCGCACTTACCACCATCACCCCCTACACCTACTGGGCAGCGGAAGACGCGTGTTTCCGGTCTTACTAGAAAGAAATCTACAGTAGCACTTAACGCAAAGCGGAAGCCAAATTTACTGTCGATGCTGAAGGCCGATGACTTGTCCATGCGATGGGACGGTATTCGTGCGCTTGCTCGTAAACTCGCACCGGTTCCGTACAGTCCACATATGAACGTTTCGGAAATTCAAATTGATACAGGCAATGGGGCGATCGACGGCGAAACACTGGCAGTCCTTGTCTGGGGAATGTTTCAGGAGGACAATGTACGGCTATACGACGCCTTCTCCACATGGGAAGGTTCAGTTGGTATTTTATTGAAGTTGGTATCCTTTGAGGAGTATTTACCACGAGTAATGCTTGATGCTTCCGTGGAAGAAGTATACCTTAAGACAGACGATGACATAGCCAAGTGCCAGCACGCCAATCAGGCACTAAAAAGGATCAAACTCTTCTTGAATCGAAGTGACCCTGATCTAGCAGACAGACTGTTACTCAATCTGCTTGCTGTTGGTGGTTTCGGTGATGTTCCCGCCAAAAAGCCGTCTCTTGCCAACAATAAGAAGGATCCAATGAAATTACCTGCCAACAGACGTAAATTAACCAAACATTTTCTGGAATGGATGGATGAACTTGTGTTACCACTGATCGGGCTGAGCGACACGACCGACGAAGAAGAAGTAGACGAGGTCGATTGGTTAGAAATCGGCAAAGAAAATGTAGCATCCGGTTGGTTTGAAGCGGATTCCCATGTCAAACAAACCTTAGTTCAATTGCTGCCGTTGGTAAGCAAATCAACGGAAGGCAGCATGTGGCATGGACCGCTCGTTTCTCTAGTCGGCCATCTTAGACTGGTGAACCAAAAATTGTTCGAAACGATGCTAACAACCTTCGACGAGAAAACGGTTAATAAAACCTGTCGTGTGCTCAAGATTCATATACGTCCCGTGACAGATTATGTATGCCAAGCAGCGCCATCAATTATGCAAAGCGACGACGTCTTGGATGTAGCAGACTTGAATGAAGAACAAGCACCAGAAGCGGCTGAAGATCGATTACAAGCCATAGTTTACCAGGAGAGCGAAGAGGATTCGGTAGCTTTCGACAAAGCGTTATCGGAAGACGAGATACATCCGTATACAGAAGTAGTTAATCAATCTTCAACTGAAGAGCAGAATCTACTAGACGACGAGGTACATCCGTATTTGGTGGCATTTAAACAGTCTACAACTCAAGATCAAAATCTACTCGAAACAGATGAACAGCACATTGAAAAGGAAAAGACTATCTCTCAGCCCATCAAAGAAGTTAGCCAACAACCCTCTGTTAGTCATGTACCCAAAGAGCAACTACCAGAGCCTGATGCAGAAAAAGACGATTATTCTTCCAATGGTGTCGCATCAGATTCCGGCGTAAAGGTAGAACAGCTACAGAAAACTGACAACCAACTGGAATTGGCATCCAAAGAGGACGATAACGAACTCATACAAAAGAATGCCAAAGAAGCCTATCAACCGGAAGTTCCAGTATTGATTCTGGATAATCCGATTAAGAGTTTCGACAACCAATCTGAGCTGCGTAACCGAACTGCATCAGTCGGCAACTCAGTAAGTCTAATGAGGAAAATAGACACCCATCTGAGTACTGATTTTCACATTAGTATGACCAGAACGAAGAAGCTCCGAACCAACAACAAGTCTTATTAGAGTGCGAGAAGATGTTGGGGGATGTATTGGATGACGAGATGTCAGATATGGTCATCGAAAACAATGTTCGACGGTTATCCAACGCCTCGGATAACATTACTGACGACGTTCCATCTTTAAAGGCAGATTTGCCAACTATCACCGATGTTCCATCTTTAAAGGCAGATTTACCAACTATCACCAACGTTCCTTACTTTGCGCCCAAAGAAATTGCAAACGGAGGCTTACCTGTTTTTAAACAGAACAAGAGAAGTACTCCCAATACCGCTGCCAGGAGTGGTGCAAAAGATCGAACAACTGCTCTCTATGGTTTAGTGGACAAAATGAATGCAATGGCTGCGGACAACAATACATTCCGTAAGATGATTCGTTTGTGCAAGGAAGCACCTGTTTTAAAGCGCTGGGATCAAGGTGGATCAGAAGACCCTGGGAGTGAGCTCTGGGCAGGTGGTAATAACGACGGTGGTAATTTCGTTGAGGTAGTTCAGAGCACTTTGCTGTACCTCAGTCCGTCTGGAAACGCGCATACAGCTGCAGCGTTGGAGCTAGTGCAACAACTATCCAATACACAGGCCGGTCTATTCCGATTTTATGAACGCAAAGTGGATGAAAGAAGTATGAGCCTAGAGGCTCTTTTAACCGAGCGATTGTTAGAGATGCGAAGCAATGATGACCCAACGGTTAGTTTTCTTGTCTTTCTTTTTTTATTTCATACGATACGAATAGGTTATTGAGGCTTCACCAATCACCTATGATTAGATTTGCACAGCCGCTGAGGATGCTCTGGATGCGGTTCTGGGAGCATTGGACTCACAGACTGTATTTGAGATACTGCTATCTTATCTTATCTATCGACTGATATTGTCGCCTACCCATACCAATTCTTCAGACGCATGGAGCGGAGCAAGATACCATCCCATTGGCTCTGCATTTACATACCTCGGTAAATGGGTCAAAGAAGTCAATGATACCAACTTTATAAACGATTGGCTAAGCAATGGTGGCGCTGACGCATTTCGCAAGGTAAAACGAAAAACATGTTGATATTTGTTATGTTTCTTTAATTGGTAACACCATTCCTTTTTTTGTTCGAATCAATTTTTTAGGGAATGAACGATACGGTTATCAACATTCGCAAATCTTGTGTGGACGCGATAGTGTCGTTTCAAGAAGTTCTGGGCGATGATATGTACAGGTTTTTGAGTGATTTGCGAGTGGATCAGATCAATTTGGTACGCCATTACGCTGCCAAATCCTTGAAAAAGAAGGCTAGTTTACGAAACCTCAGCGCTAGTGGTCAACTTAGATAGGGTATATTTTTCTTTTCGTCTTTGTTAAATAGTAGTAATTTTCTTTCTAACTTTCTGCTGATATATATATTTATATGTACGTGTGTGAGCATGTTGGAAGAATCGAAAGAGAAAGAGGGAAGAGGAAGAAAAGAAAAAGCAATAGAGCATAGAGAGATAGAAGACAGAGGGAAAAAAAAAAGATCTTCATGTTCTGACCCTGCATCAGATGAAATTTAATCACGTTGCATACGTCGTGTTTCTAACGCAAGCAAATCTGACCTTTTTCTATTATATTACCCCTTTCTATGATGGGGCGGGCATCATTAAAACAAAAAGAACAATGGTGCTATCCGGTGGTCTGTGCTAAGTGCCTTCTCTCTTTTTGTTTCTTTTGCTCTTTTGTAAGTCTTATTCCTATTTCTATCTCTTGTTTCTCTTTCTCACTCTTTTTCTTTCTTTTCTCTTCTCTGTCTCTTTAATTCAATCCCTATCAATATTTTGTTTGACCTCTTTTCTTTTCTACTTTATATCCTTCATTCCTTTGTTTTCTTCTTGTTCACCCTTCCCCTTTTACATTTTCTGTTCTGTCCTAACCTGTCCACTCTTTTCTTTTTCCATTATATTTTATCTACCTATCAAAGCATCACCATAGTTATTTATTTTGAAAGAAAGAAAAAAGATTCAAAAGAAGCAATGCTTGCCTGTGCTCAAGATTTATTTCGTAAACCCGAGGAAACGCCATCATCCAATTCATCGCGACGAAACAGCCACACTAACCATGGAGAGCCTTATCCTGGATTCTTTCAAAAGCATTTCGTAGCAGATAAACGATCACGACATTACCATAGAAAGGAAAATGGCTTCCAAAAAGACAAAGAAGAGGTAATGGGGAGGGCAAAAATATAAAAGCAGTGCAAGTGCAACGATTGTTTGATATCAGGGTTGATATTCTCTTTATCAGCAAGTGTGGCCACCGGATGTCGAAGCTGCCTTTATTGAAGGTAAGAAAAGACAAAAAGTGAGAGGGAGAAGAAGCAAAGATAAATAGATATCAATGTGTAAAAATCAATGGAAGCTAAGTTTGGTGATATACTTGTTTTTCTGTAGCATTGGAAACCATTCCAAAACTAGGCCGACGTAAAATCCTTGTCAACGGCAAACCCTGCGGTAAATAAATAAATAAATAACCATAGTGAAAGAAAGGTGAACTCAAGGTAATGGAACAGGGCGAAATGAATTGATCTCGGATTATATTTTTCGCAAAACAAACAAGATTCGTACGCGTAAACAAGTTTCCTCTCACATTCAAGTATTAAAGAACACACGCAAAGGCGATCCACATTGTAAAAAAAGTTTTTCTTATTTACTATTTTACGATTCGCTAACGGAATGGCATATAGTTATGCGACTCCTCACGGATACTATTCAAAACATCCATCATCCTACAAGTACTACTACGACAACAACAACGACTGCAACAGCAACAGCAACCGTAACCATCCCAATGAGCACAGCAACCATGACAAACCACTTCTCTTCCGAATCCCTCTCCGATGAATCGTCGATCCACTCGTCCTCTTCCCCTTCCCAGGTGATGTACAGTCAATATCATGCTATGCTCGATCTGCCTCTGTTTGGTCTGGATGATACCCTGACGTTCCTAAATACTGAAATGCTGGATGTCGTATGTAAACAACAACAACAACAAAAACCAGTTTCATCGTCCTCGCCGTCCTCTTCATCCTCTGCCATTCTTTGGCCCAATTATCTTTGCCTCTATCTTGAATATACGCTTCCATGTGATCCTCTGGTTCGTTGGTCATCTTTTTCTTTTCTTTTCCTCCCGTAAAGCAAAAGATAGATAAGCAAAACCCAAGAGTTGCTCATCTTATTCCTTTTTTTTTCTCTCTTTTCTTTTCCTGATTGACTGTTGTTGGATCAGACGACGCTTTCACATAATTTAGCGCAGTTACCTCAATGTTCTTTTGATCCGATGGCCACCATGACGATCACGAGGGAACGTCCTAATCCGAAGAAATGTCCTCCTCTTGCTGGGCTTATCCAGACATCGCATATGGCGCTTTTAGCCAAGGTATTTCGAAAAGCACAACAACATAAAAAAGGAAAAGAAAAACAAGAAACCAGGGTGTGCATGGCTTTTCCATTATGCCTATTGAATTCTAAAGTTCCAAGGGATGACAATTCTTTTTGATTTGTATAATATTATATATTTTAGGTCAAGCTGGATCTTAATCTGAATCTATCTGATTTTGTGTTCAGTAACACGTCTTTTTTCGAGACCCGTGACCGTCGCACGATTGAATGCACCACCAGTATCTATTCTTTTGGCAATATCGTCCTGGAGTCCAAGGAAATCCAACAGGCACTATGGATTAGTGAAGGAAAATACATGTATTCGTTTGTCTATGTCAACCAGTTCTTTGATGCCTTTATGAAAGGGATCCGTTCACTGCAGTCATGGGAAGAAATTGATATTGCCATCCAACATTTATGTATCGTCCAGGTAACCAAAAGAGAAAGAGGACCAAGAGGGGACTGACTGAGGAGGGGAACATGCGATTTGTTTTAGGTATTTGAAGACGTTGAGGCAAGGTGTACCCAATCCAAAAGTTCTTTATTGAGTATGGCTTACGAATTTGAACGTGGGAATGGCACCATGAATGTGCATGTGATGGGTGATTCCGATGACTTGACAGGCACTCCACATATAGAAGATATGGCATCCATAATATAAGACACACACGAGCACACTCAACTTATACGCACACACACACATACACATACACTCCTTTCCACAACGTTCTTTTCTCTCAACAAATAAAAACAAAAGCAACAAGAAGAAAAAGTAAAAGGCGAGAAACAAAAGGAAATCAGAAACGGAAGAATGTCGTGGTGAATTTCTGTCTCTTTTTTTCCTTTTGCTTTCACTTTGTTCGCTCCTTTATAAACAATAATGGACCCTCTATGCCCAAACATCGATAAAAAAAAAAGAAAAGAATATATGAAAGTCTCTGTACAAAAGCAAAGGTTATTTACATGATAAACACAAAGGTTCCTACAAATGTCGTCATTTTTGTGCTTGTATGATCAATTCATGAAAGCAGTTGTCGCAGACGCGACACCATTGTCCCTCGGTCGAGGAGGGTGAAAACAGTGGCAGTCGATTCGAACTGTGACGTTGACAAACTACTTGACCGCATCTAGAAACAAAGAAGAAAAAAAGCAATATGAGAAATCAAATGTTTGGAATGCGAAATAGCTACGATGATAGACCTTCGACAATGATGTCTTCTCTGGAAGAACGTGAAACGTGTGTTACAGGATCTGCCCCGTTTGGAGTTCTGATTAAACTGGCATTGTTGCGCCGTATGATCAGGCACCCATTTATGTTTAGGAAGATAAGTAAATCGTTTTCGACGGTCCTCCGATGTAATATGTAGTACGTAACGATGACGATGGAATCGCGCATGTTTCAGCGTAGGCGAAATAGAAAAAGACTATGTTTTTTAGAAAAAAAGTTTGGATCAGAAGAGGGCCATGAGGGCGACCATTCCCTTTTCTCTTTCCAGCTTTTTTTTTTACCTCATTGGATATCTCATCCTCCTCATCATCAGCCAAGGTCGTGCCTGATCCGGCTATCATCATTTCAATGCCATTCAATTGACCCTCAAATGTATGAATGACGTGTCCGGTGCCAACACCACCACCCACAAACATGCCGACTTCCCAGCGGATCTTGGCAACAAGATCATCTTTTTCTTCCAAATGTAAAATATCAGCCACTGCCTGACGGAAATCCCATCGACCATCCTGTTCCGACGGTTCTTCTTCTGGATCCTGTTCGGACTGGCTTTGCTGCTGGTCCATTTTCATTTCGAGATCAACCATCAATTCTTCCAATGAATCGATCATAAGTAATTGCTGTTTCGCCACGTCCTCACATTCTCTGATCCGGTCTTCGTAAGCGCGTTCTCGTTCTCGAAACTGTTCATGGACTGTCTGATTCAATACCATGAGTTCACGCACTTGACGTTCGGTGCCAAGGATCTCGGTCGAAAGCGATTCAAGTTCTTCGGATTGGGTGATACAGGCCGACATGAGGTCAAGGAACTGGGAACGCCACTCGGCGGACGATGAATTCAAGTCGCACGAAGAGGCGATCGACGCTGTTTCCGAAAGCTCGTCGAGTCGTGAATTGATCAAGGTATTGGTGGTAAGGAACAATGCCGTCAGGTTCGGACTGGTCGGCATGTCAAGCGGATGTTCGTCCTCCTGATCGAGTAGGTCATCCTCGTCCCGGTCGGTGTTCCAATGCGCAGGATGATGGTCCGTCTCCGTCGATGGGTCCCCGATCGAGCCCTGGGAGTGCACACGACGTCGCGGTCGTTGTTCCTGTCGCCATTCCTGCCACTCGTGGTGGCGATGCTGGAGATCATATGATGGCGGCGGCAAAGGTGGTGGTGGCGGAGGCGGGCTGAATCTGATGGTATAGCTACTACTGCTACTGGATGAACTCCGGCGCATGTGCAGCTCCGGTGAAGTGCGATGACGTTCTCGCTTCCTTTCCGTCAGTTCGTCGCGAAAGAGTTCCTGGACATGAAACTCCTGCATCGTCCGCGTGATACCCGTGATCTTGGCCCGCAAGATTTCGAAAGCGTCTATGTGTGGGTCCCAGTGAACAGCCCGGCTGCTATTATTATTATTACTATTATCATTGTTGTTGTCATTGTTATTATCTTCCGTTGTGGTGGGATTTATTGAAGGCAGGATAATCGGAATGGTAGGATCGGAACTCATGAATAGACGACTGCGATGTCGGCTTGCATAAGTCGATGATTTCGTTAGACGTGGAACAACCGAAGAGGATGGCTTGTATCGAGCTGTCACTTCGCCGATACTCTCGCGTCGTTTCCGAGAACGGATGGCTTGTAGGAGTCGACTGTTACTGGTATCTTTATAGGCATAAGGAAAAGTAGGGGAAGTTTTCATATTGGTGGCAGAGTGGATGGTGGTGGAAGTGTTTTGGATAGAAATATCGGGAAGATGATGAGAGACAAGCAAAGAAGACGAGTTGAATTCTTCAAGGGATGATCTCGTGATAGATCGCATGAGTCCAGGCTTCGTATCCATTGGTTCATCCAGAGACGTAGAGATCTCATCGTCGTCATTTTGTGTGGCGCCTTGGATTTTCGCAGTACCGCTGTTGTCGGACACGTAGATGACGGGAAATGGGTGTGCCACACTCCATCTCGATGCGTGCTGTGCTTGTGATTTCTATAACATGGAATGGAAACAAACCAAGAAGAATAGACAATGATGCAACGACTGGTGTTAATGATTGAGTTACTTCATTGGATGCCAAGCATTTCTGCTTTCTTTTGTAACTTTGTCCGTTCTCCTTTTTTTTTCATTTATTTCTTTCGACCTACCAGCCTTACATTGATTATCTTATTATGAAGAGACCTTCTGGCGTGAGTGATATCCAACGAGGCTGAATCCATACTATAGCTTCACACGTTGTGGTCGTCCATAACCCTATTGCCCGTTTCGCAAAGAGAAGAAAAAAGGAAGGCGGTTGCCTTTTCTGGTTTGGCTGTCACGAGTGTGGGTGTGCCTTTCGACCCTTTCCTTTTTGTCAGCCTGTGGTCATGCACCTTTGACTCTCTCTCTTTTTTTTCAACACTTTTTTTTCTGTCTTTCTTTCTAGCTGACTTGTTCAAGTCTACCCTTCTCTTACCCGTTCCAACTCATAAAACCTTTCTTTCTTTCACTTCAAGAAGTCTTCTAGTACCTTGTTATGACCAAGGCCAATGCGATGAACATGATGCAACACACGCCTACCGAAACGAACGGACACCCACAAAAAAAGATTTACCGATATGATGCGCCATGGCCTCTTTACGCTATGGATTGGTGCAATGCTCCCACAGAAAAAGAAGGCTTTCGGTTAGCACTAGGAAGCTTCATTGAGGACCATTCAAACAAAGTAAAGAGAGGAGACGAAAAAAAAAAAAAAAGAAGAGAGAGCTGCCTTCTTTTTTACCTTATCATGTCGCTTCATTGTTTTGACTTGGCCTATTTTAGTTCCAAATCGTTACACGGAACGACTTGGCGTCGTTGGACGATTTTGACAGGTCACGAAGGGACTACTATGCACAACATGACTTTGTACCCATTGCAGAAGTAGACTCATATTATCCTATTACGAAAGTGTTGTGGGAGCCCTGGAAGGTAAATTGGAAGTTCTAGGGAATAACTCCCTTGTCCATTCTTTTTGTTTCCTGAGAAGGGGAAAAATGAACACGTCTCCCTATTTAGGGAAACTCTTCGCGGGGATCGGATCTTTTGGTCACTTCCTCCGACGTCCTGCGGCTATGGGAATTGGTCGACAACTCCAGCTTCGGACAATATGGCAACAGTATTGGATCGCGACGTGGATATCAAGCAAACCATCAAAAGACACTTGTCAAGCGCGCCAAGTTTGTCAACGTAATTATGATCGAGACGCTCATGGGCGTAACGAACTTAACTATTTAGATGACGCAAAGTGATTTCAACGCCCCTATCACCTCATTTGATTGGAATGAGGTCGATCCATCTTTAATCGTCACTTCAAGTATCGATACCACCTGCACTGTTTGGAATGTGGAAACATGTCAAGCAAAGTCTCAGCTCATCGCCCATGATCGTGACGTTTACGATGTCACATTTCAACACGGATCACAGGACGTATTTGCCAGTGTTGGGGCTGATGGCAGCGTAAGACTGTTTGATTTAAGGTACAAGGATAAAAAATGGAAGAGAAAGTGAAAGGGGAAGAAAGAATCGACAATCGTTGGAGCCATGTTTTCCTCCAGTTGACCTTTATTGCACTTTTTGCAGGTCTTTGCAACATTCAACTATTCTGTACGAAGCTCCACCAGCGCCAGCTAGTCCTGGCTACGGTAACTTTGCGTCTGTGATTGGTGACGGATCACCGCCGTTATTGCGAATACAATTTAACCGCATCAATCCTGATCTTCTTGCTACATTTCAAATGGATTCTAACTCGGTACAGATTTTGGATGTTCGTTATCCAAGTGTTCCTGTGGCGGAGTTGACACGTAGACATGAAGGAAGTGTCAACTGTTTCGGTTGGGCACCGCGACATGCCAATCATATTTGCACTGGAGGTAAAGAAGACATAGAAATAACGAAGCCAGCTAAGAATATTAACTTTATGAATTTCAACTCTTGTTTTCCGGGAAAATGAAGGCGACGATTCCCAGGTCCTGGTGTGGAACATAGCACAAAATGGATCCACTGTGCAAGAACCGCGACAACAGCCACGTATTATTCAGGATCCTATTTTAGCTTACATGGCAGAGTCTGAAATTCATTCGTTGAGCTGGAGTCAGTCATTGCCCATGTGGATCGCTGTCGGATTTGGCCGGACTATACAAGCTTTACTTGTGTAATGTCTTGGAGAAAACAAAAGTAGTAAATGGAAAAGAAAACAAACTGAAAAAGAAAAAAAAAAGATGAAAGCCAAAAAAAAAAAAAGAAAAACTCATTACCTTGCATTCTTGTACGGACTATACACTTTACAAAGAAAAATAAAAAGGGGAGAATCTCGACATTCTTGTTTGCGGTTATCTTGGTATTTTTTCCTCATCGATGCTGCGGCTCAGCAAAGCCTCAGGGGTGAGCTTACAGTATCCGAAATAGGGACATGTCTAATGAACCGACATAGGATCATCTTATACTAAACGACTGTCATGATTGCGTATTAAAAGGAGAGAACAAGGCATTTAGCAAGAAGCGATCCACAAGAATACTTCTTTGGTTTCTACAAAGTCGATTTTCTTGGTCTATTGCTATTGTCGATGGTCTACCCTTGTTTAATATTGTTTGTTTATTATGTCAGTTCTAAAAACTGGACATGCTTTTATTTTCTCTATCAGAAAGAGCCGTATCCTCTTCAACTATTTACTTGTCTCCTTCCTCCCCCCATGATGTACATTGAGCTACCTATGACCCTTTTGCGGAATAGACTTGGTCATTAACCATATCGGAAATAAACGGATATGTACTTTCTAAATATATAACTCAACTAGAGATGGATGATGACTAAACAAATCAAGAGAGATTCATATCTAGTTTGGCTGGAATAAATAGAGTATGCCACCGACGAACTAGCAGCCAATCTAGATTCAATCAAAGTTGACACTGAGAGTGAAAATTAGGGTAGAAGAGTGAGTGTAAGTTAGAGCGGTCTGTTTGTGTAAGACAGATCTCCGACAGTAGATGAGTATCACCGGGTCAACATGACTACAGCCTCTTTTTTAAGTAAGGCAAAAAATTTAACAAAGAAAATTGTAGGGCGTAATGAAGCACATACACGTTTGAGATAAATAGGACTAATGCTAAATTAGTTAAAACTATTTTATAGACAAGACATGTCAAAACTGTCATTTATGACCAGCAGATAAACGGAAACGAGAAGAAATTCTCTAGAGACATGTATATTTTACACAGTTACCTTGTGAATACGGGTCCAGGCTCCGATGGGAAAAGCCCATGAATGCACCGTAGCCACACACATGAAAAAAAAAAAAGGTGGAGCAACAATCAATATTAGGGGGAGGGGAGGCGAGGGGAGGAGAGAGAGAGAAAGAGAGAGGATATAACAGGGACCCATCGCCTTAAAGAAACTTTAACCTTGTCAGACACGTGTCTTACAAAATTTTCCCTAACCTTTTCTATCCTTCCGTTTGACTATACTAATACCTTTTATTGAATAGACTTGATATTTTTCCTATTTTAGATGACCTATTGACATAGTAGATTCGAACCTTTTCAATCTTGGATGACAAGCAATATTCTAAAGAAAGAGTAGAAGAAGATTTGATTTTAGCTTTAGCCATCCTTAGTTTAAAAGGAAAATAGGAAACGTGAGATGGCCTTCTATAAAGTGAACTTTATTGATGGTCGTCCTACTAGCACAGACAAAAAGTAACATACGGGATCCAAGAATAAAAGACCCTCGAACCTCCCCCTATTTTCTATGTACATCCAAAAGAGAAAAAGAAGGCTGTGGTGCGTAGTATGTAGGACATTTGCACATGGATTACCCAAGGGAAAAAAAAGATACTGGAGTGGCTCTTTCTATTCGTATGACCGGCATATACAAAAAAAGAACTCGCTTCTAAAGGAGCAATTCGTGCAGCGAACTTCCTATCTTCCAACACAGACATTACAAGAGGAGTGAGAAGAGGGGGTTACAAAATAGGAGTTTTGTTGGCTGATGGAGTGTATTTTGTCCTGTTTGTGCATTAGGTCGCACAATGAATTAAAAATACACATTAGATTAGGATCATCGCTGACTGATTCCCGCTGTTGCTATATCGGGTCAAAGCCAATCCGGCGGAATGGACAGGCGATTGTTCCGATTTGGGAAGCCCAGATCAAAAGACATTTGACAATTAGTGCGTATTACTACTCATCTCACAGAACACTATTTTTCTTTATTTTTTCCTTGACTCCTCAGATGTAGTTATTCAATAGTTAGAAGAAATAGAGAAAAAAAAGATGTAGTAAAGTGAGTCAGATCTGTTTATTAGGGCCAACAAGAACAACAGCTGGACTATGAAAGGAAAAATAGATGTATTCGTACAGAAAAAAAGAAAGGATTGATCCTGAGTCACAAATATTAATTTAGACTTCTATTAATGTTTGTCCTCTCTCTCTCTCTTTAGAGGCCTTTGAGCAATGCCTTGGCAGCAACGCTGGCGTTGATAGTAGCGCAGGCCTTGATAGCAACATCCAAGCAAGCCTTGAGGGCGACATCGACATCAACCTTAGCGCTGGCGGTGATAGTGGCAATGAGAGGGATGGTGACGGTGAGCTTCTTGATGCAAGCAGCAATAGCAGCCTGGATATCGACCTTGAGCTTAGCCTGGAGCTTGGGGAGTTCAACCTTGAGCTTAGCCTTGAGCTTGGCTTCGATGTCGATCAGGATCTTAAGGAGCTGGTCCTGGGTAAGGGTCTTTCCAAGGCAAAGCTTGCGCAATTGAACTTCGATGTCAGCGTAGACATTAGCTTGGAGCTCAGCATTCAACTTGGCTTCAATGTTCACTAATTGAGTACAAGGGAAGAATGATTAGCTTCTTTTCATTTGTGGCTATTATTTTTTCCTTACGTTTGACGTTCTTGAGGGCAGCGGTTTGACGGGCTTGGATGTTAAGGTCGTCAAGGGTAACAAGACCACCCAAGATTTTAGCAGAGACATTAAGACCAGCCTTGATTTTTTCGCACAACTGGAGAAGGCATTCCAAGTTAGCAAAAGCCGGAAAAGCTAGGAATTGTTGTTGTTTTTTCCTTTACTTACAGTAGCAGAGAAGTTGACGACGACTTTAGCGTAGACCTGAGCCTTGATTTCAACCATCACCTTAGCAATAAGCTTGTCATCGATCTTAGCAGGGAATTTGTGACGCTTGACCAAGTTAGCAAGACCAAGATCACCAATTTCTTCGGCGGGGACGACAGAGAGGTCATCAGCAGGAGTGGTGGGGAGGGCAGAGGCGGAGAACGCAAACAATGCGAGAACAAGGAAGAATGCCGAAGCGAATCTGAACTTCATGGTTTGATGATTAAGTTAAGAAAGGGAGAGTAGCTGAAGAACAGAAGAAGGGAAGAGGATGTATGAGAGAGAGAAGGTTGTTGGAGAAAAAAACGGGATGGCAAAGTGATGGCTGCTTTTATACCTTTTTCTTTTCTTTGTTGGCAGACTGCATGATCTTAGAGCACTTTGCTGATAGGATCAAAAAGGTTAATTACTAGCGAGATCCAAAAAAAGAAAATAAAAAAAGTCGTGACAAGGAAAAACCATATCTTCTATTAGGAGTATCACCAAAAGAGAAATAAGACACGCCGCCTAACATAACTATAATCATGATAATAAGACGCAGTGAAGCCCAATGGATGCCGAGCCGAATCATCGTAATACCCAAGTATGGGATAGCCCCCTTGTTTTCGTCCTCCACCCAAAAATAGAGAGAGAGAAAGCGAGAAGTAAGGTCTATGATTTAGCCGGTCGTCCGCTTGTCAGTCAAAGTGCTCGTGTCGCACAAAATGCTATGATCTTCGGAGTACAAAGTCAGCGGGCTCCTAATAAAGGAAATGCTACCTAACTCATAACCAAATAGGTCGAATCACCTCGCCCTCTTTGCCCTCGTCTGTGCGAAATACGTAGTACAACTGCAGAAAATACAATATGAAAATTTTCATATGCTGGATTTTATTTCTTTTATTAATCATGCCAATGCAGACGATTCTGTTTCGGCGTTCGATAATAGCTTGGAGACGTAATTCGTAGCCCAGAACACGAAATCTCTTGGATAATTTGGCTTTCCGATCATGCATCGGAGATGAATCCATTGTCATGATGTTCAGGGGAAATGAAAGAGATAGAGAGGTGGGGAAGACGAACCTTTTTTTTTTCGTCTGTGCTACAGCGAGGTGAAGCAGTGCGCTGTTCAACGGACCCAGTTCAGTACCCCTTTCCATCACCCCAACCCCCTTATCCTTTCCCTCTTTTTTTGCTATTCTAAGCGCTCTTTCAAACATCACATAGCTAGTGAGTACTTGGAATCACTGCTTAAACTACTTGGATTGCATGATGCGCTAACTACCCTTTTTTTTCTCTTTTCTTAACCTTAGCCATAACCCCCTTACTACATCCTAAGACCCCAAAAGTTTGCTACGTGAAAACAAAAGAATCGATTACGATCTTAACCTGGAACAGTTAGTGCCTTCCTCTTTTTCATTTTTTTTTGCTTTTCTTTTAGCCTAGTTCAGGACGGTTTGGTCGGTGCATCACCAGAAATTAACGAAATAGACTCACACCAAATGACATGCAGGACTAACATAAAAATAGTAACCATCATTTCGAGTGGCAAAATGGAAAAAAAAAAGTTAACTGGTGACATTGTACCAGGCAAATCTAGTTTTTTTTTTCTATAGGACCGATAGGCTGAGATTATACTCTACTTTTTTGCCACATACACTATTCGACTTTTCTCTTTGGCCGACCTTGCATTTACTTGATACGCAACCCTCAATACCCCTAAGCTCCGAAAAAAAAAAAGAGTTTGGGATTGCGGGAGTTCCCAAGTCGACCCAGTGGGGTCGGTGGTATATCTCTCAAGGTCAGAAATGAATTAAAAAAAGACAAAAACAGCATTATATTGTGATTCCGCTCAGACAGATTTTCGTTCCGTTTGTTATGGTTCCTCTAGTAACTATATCTTGCAGATAAGTTCACCATTCAAAGAGAAGACGAAACGTGCATCGTAACGGACTATATCTTTTTAGCTGTATTTGCCACGTTACAAGATCACCAACCCCTTTGAATTCCCCCTTTAAAAAAAGAAAGGGAGTCGTCCTTCTTTTCCAGCCATAGATCATGCGCTGCATAAGATCCCATGCATGTTCCAGCTCAATAGAGGTTGCTTGATAGCCATTACGAGGATCAAATATTCCTAGTATTCTTTTCCTCATTGATTTTGTTCATCTTGAATAAATTTGACTGAGACAAACAGAACCATTCAATATGCGATTTCTTTCCCCGCGTCTGTCACAAAAATTCGTACGTGGTTTCATTTTATTAACCTTAAAAAACAAAATCGATGGTTCAACCGAAGCTCGTGTTGGAAAAACTGCAGACGGTAAAATGATAAAGAGAAAATAGACGATTGGCGCAAAAAAAAACGCATAGAGAAAAAAGAAAGTGCGTGCAGCCATCAAGACATTTTAATTAGTGTTACCATAGCGAGGCCAAAACAATTGGAACAACCCCAATCCAATCCAGAGTTGTCATTGCGCGCTTTGAACGTTGTTTTTTTCTTTTGCATGTCCATGGAGACGGATGCTCTTGCAGCCGACATGGCATGTAGACAACAGCAATGGGAACGACTAGAACTAGGAGCATTTTCTTTTTTTATCTGAGGGCCAGACCAAAGACAAGCAAGCTGTACAAGCAATGAGTAGAAGCATTTTACTAACATGTACAGACTGATGATAAACAACAGCCAAAAAAGGATCGGAATGTAAGCAAACCTTAACAGTTGCTCTTTACATGCCTATCTAGTCGGGATCTATGCAATGTTTTTGGAAGTTTGGTAAGAAAGGTATCTCATTCTCCGTTGTATTACTCGTTTGGCGTATAAGGTTGTTCTATTGAAGAACTCAAAAAAAAAAAAAAGAGTTCCATCTGGATCCTGTGCCCCCCATGTGTCCTACTGGATATTGCCTTATTCTTGTTGCATTGGCGATCGTAAAACCATGATCTTGCAAAAGATTGATAGTTCAGTGTTACATGGCGTCAGCGTATACGCCTCACTTATCAATATTATTTTTGCGCATTATTATTGTCAACGCCGTGGCTCTGTTTTTTTGTGCTTCCTCTGGACGCTCAAAGTTCCTTCTCAGACCGATATGTTTCATAGCCGTAGATGCCGAATGAGTTATAACTATCTGAGTAACAAAATATGGACATATACAGTATGCCCGGCGGCGTTCACACGACCATTAAGAATAAGTACACGTAATAGCACGAAACAGCACTATGATTCGACACTGAAAATAGACTTTACATATGGCACGACGCGTATTATGCGTTTGTGCCAAAAGGTTTGACTTTTTCCTTTATTTTACTGTATCTTCAACATTAAGACATATATGTGTATAGCTTATCGCTTTCCAGTAAAAAAATATAGCAATTCTGTTTAGTTATCCTGAATCTTAATGGCTACGTTGAGAACTTCACCCTCGGGTCCAATAAGTAAACATTTTGCTAAGTCGCCACATTCGTTGTATCCCTCTTTCATGGCCATTTTGCGGCACTTAATGCTAACCATTGAGCTACCCAGAGGCTCTCTTCCACAAGGAACGAGCTGCCATCCTGTGCCTAAAGGGAATGTCCCCACTTGATGTCCATGCCTCATCTGGAAAACTTTAAGGACGCCCCGTCGTGCAGCATAGATCACGAGAAAAAGTAATATTCGGCCTCGATCCATGACTTCCACCCAACCACACACGGCATCTCGTACGCCTTTCCACATTCGCACCATTTCTCCTTCGAGTACGTCCCATAAGATCACACGACCCAGAGCATCGCTCGTCGCTGCGAGGGTATGTCTCTGGGCACTAACGGCTGGAGGACACAACGAAATATGCATAATTCGTCGTCCTGGGTCACTTGTTTGTAGCACAGCAGGGATGGGTGTAGCAGCTTCTATCTGACTTGGGGGGTTTAACAGATCGGGTGCGTAAGGTACAGGCGACGTCGGTCGGGATAAAGATGAATTGGACCCTGTTAACCACGCGGTGGCGGCCTTTGCGCGGACAAACATCGGTGTCGCTAAACGTGCCATGACATACCCCGCCATGGAAACCGCAGATACTAATAAACGGCTGTCGTCGCTAGTGGAATAATAGCAAAGCATAGGGCTAGTGCCGACTGCAATGTAACGTGAAGTGGCCATAGTAGGAAACGCGTGCGTCGAAATAGTCGAACAATCATTCAAGATTCCTATCCGCTCTTGCTCAGGAGATGGCCCTTTTTTTTCGTTAGAAGGTAAATGTGAGCATCGAATAATATTTAGCAAAATTGGCCTCTTCCTTATGCTTTACCTAAGCTGACTGCATCAAGAACTTTTTCTTGTTGCGAAAATTCCCATTTTTTGTACTTAAAACTAACTTGAAGGCCAGACGAAGAGGATTGTCGCTTGTCATCGCATGCTTTCAAGATGGTCCAAAGATCCTGCCCCACGATACTAATGACCTTATTTCCTTGGAATAGGACGGTAATTTCCTCATCTTCGTTTGTGCGTATCCGTGAAGATATCTTGAGAACAGACGGTGGCGTCCTTAACTTGATAGAAAGAATGGCGGCCTGCTCCAATAATTGTGCCGTAACAAGCACACCTTTCTAAACCAGAATTGCGTTAAAACAGCCTTTGCGCAAGGCAAATATACACTCCATATATACGCTCATTCAATCCAATCATCTTTCCGTTAACCTCCATTCCTATTCACGCTTCTCCCTTTAAGCATATGGCCATACGTTACCTCTGAAAATATTCTGATCCACCCAGTACTGTACCCGACCATGACGAATATCTCGCTAAGCAACACTGTATCAGATAACATCCGTCTTTGAACGTGCTCTGCTAGTGCTCCTTACCTTCTACGTGACGACGCGCAAAGCGGTAGACATAAAATAGCGGTGATGGTTTCACTAGCAGCATTGTCTGAACTTAGGCTGCTTTTTATATTTTCCTTACATACTCTGGCGTTGCACATCCCGAACCCTGACTAGCTGCGATATATTCCCCTTCTTTTTCGTTGAGCTGTAGCAAAAAAAATTTGTTCTTGCGAGCCAATACCAAATATCTTCCAGATGCCGAGGCAGATACAAGGTAAGGTTCATTTAAAGACGGAAGAGGTGGCGAGGAGGTAACTGTTCGGTCACTATGACTAGTACCAGGCCTTGCCGTCTAGACAACGCAAAAAAAGAAAGTCAATTTCTTATTATTCTTTTCCTGACGTAGTATACTTCGTCCTCATTCCAGCTCGGTACTTTTGCCCAGGAATCAACTTGTTCTTTGAAATGTCAGGACCTTTTGCAAGAAATCTCATTTGAATAACGCGATCGATCCACTTGCCTTGGTCCTCCTTGATGTCTGATTTCGAGCTGATGTCTTCGTAAGAGCTGGATACTTGTGGGAGTCTTCCCATTAAGAGTGACAGGATAGGATTTGGCACATGGTAGTGTGATTCCAGCGTACATTTCAGCTTCATGGTGTTTCTGCCATCAAGCAACAATGCGCTACTGACTTTGAAATCTCAAAATGACCTCTCACATGTGAACAACGGAATGGTTTACCTCGGATCTCAAAGCCAACTCCAGTTTGCCAAGACAGAAATGCGACAAAATGATTGAACTTGCTAATAAACAACCTGCTAGCTAATTTATTAGATGTTTATACCGATCTAATTTATTTGTTTCCGATCGTGCTTGTGTTATTGTTTCTGGGTATTATTCGCAGAAACAACATATAGCATCTTACAATATCGCCTTGTTCGGATCGATAAAGCAGCGTTTCCAACCAAACATGACTGCACTTATGCTAGAACCGTCGTCATGCTTAGTGAACTTGCCAACGCTCATGGTAACTATCGCCATATCTACGCATTCATTTATTTAGCGAACAAGCCAAGTGTTACGACTACAGTAACAGCGCCTGTTGGTTAGTCATCATAGCCGTCTTATTATTGTTATGGGTCTCATGTAAATATGTAGCGTTCTATGATGAAGAAAAATTGCCACAAATGGTTTGCCACCTGTATTTTCTTGGAAGAAAAAGGGGAGATTTTGCAGGCGACTACGCATTATTTGATACATACGCAGTGGATGGAGAACAAAGTACCCTTTTTTCTGTCAATAATAACTGAAATATAAGGATTAGCGTCAGGCTGTGATCGGCTACTGCTTCAATAAATTTTAGTTTGCTTTTCCATTTTCGTGACTCAACCCTTACCTACTTCTCTGTGGGGTAAGTTTAGACTCATCATAAAGTCCCCTAAAGCATAATGGCGTCGGTGCGTTTCTCCTTACTAGTTCCTCCTCTATAAACCCCAAAATTACCTGTGGATCAATAAAGACCCTTTAGCGATCTGCATGCTGATCGCTCTAGTTGATGACTAAAATAACAGTAGTCATATTAAGAGATAATAGAGAAAAATGAATATTCTTAAGCAAGGTAAAATTAATTGACTGAGAAAAAGATATCGTCATACAACCGTAATTACTAGCTGCACACAAAGTAGATATGGGTATTGAACGGTAAATTCAGATATGAAGCACGCAACGTTTAGACTTTTAAAATTCAATTATCCATAAATTACTCAAAGGCAGGTTTTCAAAGTAAACTTTTACAATATTCACCAATAACATAGGTTCCAACTTTTTCAGATCGAAGATGCAGTATCATTGAAAAAAAATTGTTGAAGAAAACCTCTAAACTGCATGACAAGTTTGTGATCCTGTGTATCATTTTACTGAATTAAAAAGCTACAGATATTTTGTTCTCAGCCGTGACGATAGTGGTTTCATTATTTAGCAAGTTTACGATAAGATCAGTTGGAGAGAGCAGTATAAGTCCTTGTAATACCTGTTCCTCAGTTTATCGAAGGAAAATTAAATCACTTTAGAAATCCGCACGCCATTTAGTTTGATATCATCTAGGTAATGACATCGGATAAGTATTATACGGGAAGGAGTAAAATGAGAATCGAGGGCTTCCACTCGCTCTTGTCCAGAAGTTTCTTCCACCATCACTTCTTCGTACTTTTTTCTGTAAATACCATCGGGTCGGTAGATTAGTTCAGTAAGGTGCTCTTCAGCGTCTGCTGGATCCATTAGACGCAGTACTCCTATAAGAGAAGATCCGAACCATTGAGTGTAACCTTTTGTCTCCAACAATTCGTTTAACTTGGAATAGCCTTCACCCCGCAACTGGATACGCTCTGCTTCGTTCATTTGCGTTAGCCTGAAGACGGTATGGAAGCGACACCACACAGCAAGTGACTTCAGACCTGGATTAGGGTAATAGATAGTGGTCAAACGGTAGCTGGCGTGGTGATAACTGCATTCAAGTGAAGTAAGACGCGGGCAGTGAGATGATAAGTAAGGATAGACTTCGTCTTCAACGTCATTTGCGAACAGCCCGAGGTATTTTAATTTGGATTGGATAGCCGTTCCACCTTTGTTACTGTTTTTTACTCCGATGCTGTCTGTGGTCAAGGACAGGCGTTGAAGACCTTCAATCTCAGTCAGGATAAGATCCACTTCCAAACGAGGACAGATATCATCCATTGCAAGCGTTGTCAAAGAGCGACAGACTTTTAAATGCGCCAAGACTTCAACAACCGGTATTTCCAGTTTACCATAGAGATTGACGTTCTTAAGTGTTTGATGAAGGGTGTAAATTCTTCCCGTAAACCAAGGAGTGTCCGTAGGGTAGACACAGAGTCCTCTCAATGGTGCCCCAATTTCCAGCAATATATCGATAAGCCCGTAGTAAACCTCATCGTTAATCATATCCAGGCGTTGGAGATGATAGCATGACCTTACAAGTCGTTTCGCTTCTCTCTCCATGCTACTGTTTTCGGCTTGACTGCCGCGTAACTCAAGCTCTTCGAGATTAGGATATTTTCGAGCAAAATAATCACCCCACTCAGAGTTTTGTCGTGCAAGAACCGAAAATTTGCGCACTGTACGGTAAGGTACTACAGGCTGTGGCATCTCACCGTATACCCGGAGATACCGAACTTTGAAATAGCTCAGGCGAGGAAAATAACTGTGAATCTCTTCCAAAACTAGATACGTTACGCCCCTGTTAAGCGGTTGTCTCGAAGTAACAAAATCGACACTCAAGTTCTCTACGCACGGAAATTCAGAAAATGCGCTTGAGCATATGTCCCAGTCTTCGATTCCAATGGACAAGGTCGCCAGTCGACGATAGATATCTCCATTACTTGCAAGAATCCCAAGCTCAGATTTCAGCCAATGTCTTGTTGTTGCTAATAGTTTTAGATTCTTCCACTGTTGTAAGAACCTGAACCAAGTAGGCTCTATAATGGATTGATCCGGAAGGCTATCCTTTGTTCCGAAAATCCGGTCCATGACATCAATTGCCGACCTGTGCGATACGCTACCGATACGGTCAGTTGCCGCTTGGTCTGATGCTGATAATACATGCAGTCTGTTAACATATAAAAAAAGCTTTTTATGCGAAGCAGTTGCCAGCATCGTGTTGAAAAACAGTTGAAGCCGTTTGTGCGAGTCTATCGTTACCGATTCATATAACACTGGAGTGAGTGCGGCATTCCAGGAGCGACAAATTGTGATTAGGATACATAGCGTTTGTTTTGACAGTCGATTAGCGATGTTGAACAAAATTTCGTTTGGCAAACGATAGATCAAAGTATTTGACACTACGTTACGATTTGGACACACTGTATCTTGTTCGATCTTCATGGTCGCATATCTAAACTTTTGGCAAGTTTACGTTACTCTGTTACGTTTTCTATGGATGATAAGCAGAGCTGGACAATTCTATCTTACGCTTGACAAGGAGTGCGTATTGTAAGCAAAAAGAAAAGGGGCGATCTGCGTACAAACGTCGTTGACTAAGGCTATCTATGAAGCCCACAGATTGGACACGAATAAGTGGTGCAAATTAAGACATTGCTTGTTTGGATGACAGCGGTGTGGTGATATGTCCTGCTATCTATTGGATCATGCCTCTAACTGTTTTTCAAATTGTATAAGAGCTTGGTTCTTTGAACCTATTATCGTGTGTGCTTTACAGACGATTATTGCCAGATCATGTTGCTTCACAATACAGATGGAGACTATCAATCTTACGCAATAAACTTACGTCGATTATTCGGTGCTCAACGTGACAGACCCGAACTTTGAGCTAACAGTAATTGCTGTAATTACCATTTAGGGTTTGGTTACACTAACATCTCTATCTTTTTTATCTGCTGCCATGATAAGAGCGGACATAGAATATCGTTAGTCAAAGAACAGAGTTATTGCAAGCATGTCTGCAAAACATAGCAATGACTTTCATAATCCACTTCTGTTTGCATGAATTTCTTAAGAAATTGAAGCAAGAGCAATGATGTACAAAAACAAACGATAAATTACTGGGATCTCGCTTCGATTAGCCTTATAGGGGCTATCACAAACAAGATTCGGTTCAAGAAATTGATATCCGGTAATAAAAGCACGCGTTTTCCTGGCTCTCCACAAAATCTAACACTGCCAAACGGTTGCACAGGCTTACAACAATTATAATATACGTTCTGGAGAGGGTATTGACATTGGAGGCACTACCATCAATTCTACATTATCATTGAAAGGTAATTTACTCAAAAGACTTTTTTAACCATGTTAAAAATCAAAAATTCCCCTATAACATAGCCAAGAATCACTGAGAGGCTTTCTATCGAGAATAAATGAACAGCGAACTATAGTCTACTATCAACGCTGCAATTGCAAATGGCCAAAACGCTATATTGCATAACTGGACATTGACCTTTCAACAATTACCATATTTCGGTATTTGTTTGAAAGCTCTCTGTGTGTTCGTTTCTCTGTTATGCGTTTGTCCCTTTTGTCTCGGAAAGCACGAAGCATATATTGCAGGGTGTATTCTATACACTCGAGGTTTCCGTGTCACTTGTTATTTAACAAAAATATAATTTATGCACAAGCTTCTAACTGTTTGTTTAGCGGCTTTTTCCATATTGTATAACATGGAAATGCCATACTGACGTGTATTTGTCCTTTGCAAAAGGGGCTAATATTTAGCCAATCACCTTTTAGTCGGAATATAAAAGTTTTTGAATGCCCAATAGATTCTAAGCTGAGAAAATAAGTGATCGGGAAAAGCAATAAAAAGCCCAGAAAAATTTTATGGTTCTTATTTTTTCTTTTATCTGCTGAGGACCCTTATAGCTTAGCGTGGATATTTATACGCGTTCGGCCACTCTGTCCTCAAAGATAAAGTCAACTATACATGTTGGGCTCTGCTAGACAACGGATAAGGATACTTCTAATGATATATTCCGTTCACAAGCAAAGCAACATATCCAATTCAAAACAAAAACCAACCAAAACAAAGAAAAGAAAAAATAATACGCGTGTAGACAGACTAACCGCAGCGAATTGCGTGTTTAAAATGAGTTTGTACGTCTATAAGACCCGAGCTATCCATCGCATTCCTCCTGTCACTCTAGCTCTCCCTCTGATCACTATCAGTCAGGATGCTAAATGATAGTTTGCGATAAAAAAAAGGTTTGCAAGGGCTATGGTTCCAGACTGCCCTATGATGCTTGTGTTGCCCTCATACCAAAATAAGCTTTCCGGATGGGGATCCGAGAAAAAGAAAATCATGGCGTACACAAGTGCGATGCCTTCATGAAGAATGAGAAAATATCCGTCGTTTTGAATGAACATCAATATATAAACTGCATTGTCATATGCTGACCACGAGTATGAATGGATAACGCAACACTGTATTGTTTTCTATCCATGCAATGTCAATCACAAGTTTCAACTGACAACAAACAAACCTTTTTCATATGAAGTGATGTCACTCTCAACTACTCTCGTCCTTTTTTTTTGTAGAAACTCCATATGACCTCCTTTTTCTTACGCCGCTTCTTTTTTTAATCCGCCGCTTCCTCCTCTCTCTCAGCTTAACCTCTTCACTTTTGTAAGTCTCCGTCACTAGCGTTTGATCTTTCTTTTCTGCGGAAGCTCGTCAGCTTCGTGAGCCACAAAACTGGCATACGGATGCAATGGTTCGAAAGCAACTAACTGAGTATTCTTATTCCTATGCTACTAGCATACCATGACAAGCACCATCCATAGTGCGGCAGAAAATGGCACCACTACAACCGAAACAACTGTCATAACGAACGGTACAACAATAAAAAGCTGGGACGACGATACCGAAGCCATTCCTCGTCTGCAGATTGTGGATGAACATCAGAAATTCACGTACGTCTTGTTTCTGCGTTCCGAGGAAATAGGGGGAAGGAGTTCTCTATATCTAAACATGTTTGTTCCGTCGCTATAGTGAACAACTGCCTAAATACATGGGTCATTGGGGTTTGGCCGATGCTGGGTTTAAGTACAATGTCGTTGCTGTGTTTGGCTCTCAGAGTACCGGTAAAAGTAAGTAATAATCTGTATAATCTCGATAAGAGACATAGTTTGACGCCTATGATTTACAGGTACTCTTCTAAATCAACTATTCGGAACATCCTTCGACGTGATGAATGAGAATCAACGTAGTCAAACCACAAAAGGCATTTGGATTTCCCGTGCCCGCGGAATGCATGTACTCGTGATGGATGTTGAGGGAACAGACGGCCGTGAGCGTGGTGAGGATCAAGACTTTGAGCGCAAATCTGCCCTTTTTTCTATGGCTACAAGTGAAGTTATCATCTTGAACCTTTGGGAGCATCAAGTCGGTCTTTATCAAGGAGCTAACATGGGATTGTTAAAGACTGTGTTTGAAGTTAATCTCCAACTGTTCCAAAATCAAAAGGGGTAAGTCATCATTCATAGCACAGTGAGTTCGTTCAAGTGGAAGACAGAGACGGTGGAGGAGAAAAGGAACCCGTATTGCTCAAACAACGGTAGCTAATTTGCTCGTTGGTCTTTTGTAGCAAGGAAAAAACCCTGTTGTTGTTTGTGATTCGTGATCACGTTGGTGCAACCCCCTTGGAAAACCTGGCAAAGACGCTTCAAGCTGATCTCGAGAAAATCTGGGCTGGACTTTCCAAGGTATTCACCGTTTCTTTCCTTTTGATTAGATTAACTTACATGAGTGACGGGACGTACCATTTAGCCAGAAGGCTTAGAAGACTGCAAGATTCATGATTATTTCGATTTCATGTACAATGGATTACCACACAAGATCCTACTGCCCGATAAGTTTGTTGAGAAGGTGGCTGAATTCCGCCAGAGGTAGGATAATTGGGTTTCTGGAAGGCAAGGCTAACGGTGACAAGATTCAACGATCCCAATAACGAGAACTATGTATTCCGGCCTCAGTATCACAAGCGTATTCCAGCTGATGGATATCATGTCTATGCATCCGGAATTTGGGACAAGATCTTAACCAACAAGGATCTTGACTTGCCAACGCAGCAGGAACTCTTGGCTCAATATCGATGTGACGAGATTTCTAATGTGAGTGATTATCTGGATTTAAGAGCGATGCGGTTGACGGTCTGAAATTGTAGGCGGCTTTCGAAGTTTTCACCCAAAGAATAGCCCCTTTCAAGACGCCTATTCTGGAAAAGGAGCAGACTATTTCCGATCTTGGTGTACAAATGAAGGAAATCCGGGACGAAGCTTTGAATGCTTTTGACAAGAGTGCATCACGGTACCATCAAGCTGTATATCAGAAGAAACGAGCTGATATGCTTGCTAAGCTGAACACACAATTGAACGTATTCTTCGTCGGTCAGATTAAGAATCTACACAAAAAGGCCATTGCTATGTTTAATGATAGCTTAAAGGTAACATTTTACTTCGCTTGCACCGCGATCGTACTAAACAACTATTTGCAGGCTGAATTGAAGAAACCATCATACAACTTCGCTGATGCGGTACAATGCTGCTTGAGGACCGCCAACGAGTACTTTTTGGAGGGAGCAAAAGGTACGTGACAGCGCGATAGAATAGTTCAGTCAGACTAATTCATCTCTTAGCTATCGTGCTACCCGAGACGGACTGGTCCTTTACACACGAGCATACACTATTAGAAGAAGAGTTTGCTGAAGCATCTTCTAAGGCACGTGCAGATGAATTTAAGAAGATGAGCAAGGCCTTAACGGTACGTGGAAATAGCGCTCTCAACAATCAGTGCATTTGCCTAATATAGGATTTATTTGTAGAAACAAGTGGAAAGTGAATTGTCCGAACCTATTTCGTTGGCACTTAATAATCCAGAACCGGATACGTGGAAGAAGATCATCGATGCATATAACAGCACAGTGGAACATGGTCAATCGGTGCTAACTGAAAAGGCTAAAAGTATGATTAAAGAAGTAGTGATAGCGGAAAACGGGCTAATCATGGTTTTTGTAGGTTTCAACTCTTCTGCTGAAGAGCTGGAAGAATCATTTGCTGCATTAAAACGACAAGCATGGTTAGTTTTGCGTAAGACAGTCGACGAAGAGTTAGCAGATAACATGCTGCTGATGAAATTACGCACAAAGTAAGTTAGGCGTGTTTAACAGCAAATGACTAAAATCTGGCTAGATTTGAAGCGAAATTCAGATACGACGAGAATGAAATGCCTAGAGTCTGGAAACCGGAAGATGATATTGATGCTTACTTCAAGCGAGCCAAGGATGATGTAAGGGGGACGGTCGCTGCTTCGTCTTATGGCTTATTATTCATGATAACACTATGTAGGCACTGACACTGATCCCACTGTTTGCTAAAATCGATTTGTCTGGAAACGAAGGGTTTGAAATCGCATCAACAGAGGTAAACTTAAGATGAAATCGATCAGTATTTTAATGTTCTCATGGTTATTTTGTGCAGGATTTCGACTTTAAGAAATCACTTACGGTTTTAAGCGAGACAAAACAAATAGAAATGACCAATCGTTTCAAGCGCGAATCAGATGCATTCTTCTTGGAAGCTAAGCGGTCCGTGGTCGCAACAACGGCAAAGATTCCCATGTGGCTCATTTGTCTTTTAATTGCTTTGGGCTGGAATGAGTTCATGGCTATCATCAAGAGTCCTATCTATCTGATCTTCTTTGTATTGTGTATTTCATTTGGTTACGTTATCTATGCTCTGAATCTATGGGGTCCATTGGAACGCATCTTAACAGCAGTTGCTGGAGAAGCGACAAAGATAGCGCGCGACGCAGCAGCTAAAAATTTTGCTCAACCAATGTATCCGGAAAATGAGCGAGTACAAAGCTAGAAATATCATAAACAGATGTATTCCTTTTTTTTTTTCTTTTATTAAAAGACCAACCAGTAAACAATGTCTAACTAAAGTTTTCTACAGTATGGTTCTCTGTAAATGGTACGACTTTGATCAATCAGTGTCCAAGAGATCTACGCCATTGCGATCACAGATGGCATACAGCACATAGATCTTTGTAAATTGAAAACGATGAATCACAGATCGGATCCCATATGTCCTTTGTATCCCTGTACTGCAATGCAAGCTAGCATGTGGCTTGTCTCTATGGATAATGTTGTTCAACAGTCAGTGCCAAATGATTTTCACGTTTTCTTTTTCATTTTCGTTCAAGACTTTGTATGGAAATGTGTGTGTATGGTTCACCAGGGGTAATGGCCGCATAGCAGCTACCTTCAGTTCTGAAATATAGCACACTCATCATCCCAGAACGTAAAACGTCCCAAGACAATAAACATTCTGACTTTGTTACGTTCGAGTGCAATGAAGACCGAACACCATTAGTTACAAGAGATACCCCGCGGCTTTGTCTTTGCAGACTCCACCACTAACGACCTCTAAGGCGCTCGTTAATGAACGAACATAGCGTAAGGAAAAAAACCCTGAGAACACGATCAGCCGCTCCATTTTATAGACGCCAACCAGATAAAAATTTTTTTCCAGTTCCGGTATGTGACTACTAGTTTCCCAAGAATTTTCCAGATCCTTTTCGCTTCCCGCCACAAAGAAGAGATGATAATTTGATAGCAGTAAGGCGAAAAGACGACCTGTTTATCATTAAACAGCGAGTAAGAAACATTTATCCAAGATTGACTGTAAACATTAACAGTCGCTAATTGAAATTATTTTAAACTTTTTCGACAAATAGAAGAGCATAGAAGACAGAAGAAAGAAATCGGACCGCATTTTTACTAGGTAGAGGGTTTGTGTCCAATCAGATGGCTTATGTGTCCGCAGCTTTTACGTTTGACCGCGCATAAAATTTTTCCTATTGGAGTTGTAATGTTTAACTCAGCCATAAAGGAACAGCAAGTTAGAGGGGAAGTATATAATTTTGCTCTTGTTATGTAAAAGTAGCAATATAGTTACAAATAAAAAATGCAACAAGCTCAAAGAAAGAATAGGTAAATGGTAAAGGGAAAGAAAATGAAAAATTGCTCTAGGGACATACAATTTAACCCGGGCAAAAAGCAGTAAACAAAATGCGCAGTTTTGAGGACGCTATCAATGCTTTTGGCTGTGATGCTTCCTTTTGCGGTGTCTTGATACGCTATCCTTGCGGGAATACTTCTTCCTGCAAATGTCGCATTCATGAGGGCTATGATCTCGCACCTCCCTAGGTTGATGTTTGTAACAGGCCAAATGGCGTTTGAACTGCCATTTGATTTGGGTAACATAATTACAGTACGGGCATTTCATTTTTTCTTTTGAACGGCTATGAGCTCGACTCGCTTGAGCAGTCTTCGTTCTCAGACCAGTCGGTCGGTGAAAGCGGATGCGTTCCGGTTTCTGCTTCTTTGGTGGAGGCAAGGCTTGATTACCGGTCAGCAAAGCCATTCCACCATTAACAATAGCTGTTCCGGCGTCACCAGAAACAGGGACCAAAGGCACGTTTGGAAAGGCCAGTGGATAACCTTGGGAATGACCGCTCGTAGTGTTGCCTTGATTTCCTTTGACGGGAGACGCTGAAAAATGCTGATAAGGAAAGTATGATTTTCCCGGCCAATCACCTTCCGAAAAGAGCAAGTCAGCAGAGTCAGGATCAGATGGAGTCATCGAGGACCACTGTGGCGGACAGGATGGCAGCATGTTTGATACGGCTTGGTCACTTTCTTGATTTGGTGTGGGGCTGCTTGTCACAGAGGACAACGAGTTCGTCGAGTTAAGAAATCCGTGAAGGGGAGAATATGTGTAATCCATTGTGTGTTTTGATTAAGAAAAATAAAAAAGAAAGAGAGATTCAGGATTCCGAAAAGCAATAGCTTTTATAGAGATCAAAATGGTGGTTGTCTTTGTGGTCCAATGAAGGCTGGGATGCCTTTCAGCGCACCGCATCTTTTCCTTAGGCGTATTAACCGAAGAAAACGCAAGAGAGGATTCAGCGAAGCTTGCTTACCATGGCCACTACAAAATCCAATTAGTATCCTTTATGTCGCGCTAGACCTTTAACAGCCGTTACGGTAAGCGAAGTCAATCCACGCTTGAGAAATTGTTTGTTCCAGGGCCTGGAACTTTGGAACAGAAAAAAAAAAAGATGCCACGGTTGGTTGCGTGATCTGCTCTTGACAAGACCGTCATCGGTTGCCTGTTGCCTTTTTATGCGCCAACAAGTATGTCAATCCTCACAGTTCCATTTTATACTTCAGTACGGATAGCTTGTCTTTTGGTGGATGATACTTTTAGTTACTGCCATATAGATGCTGTGTAAGCGACAGGTTTAACCGTGAAGCAGTGTCCGAGCGTGATACCTTACTAGGAATATAACTCTTTTCTGGGAAGATGTGACTCTCGTTTGATACTAAATCACTTGAAAAAAAAAAGAAAACATGGGGCGTGTGCAGCATTGTTGTTGCCATCACCAGAGGATTGCATGCAGACCCAACGAACATATCAATCGACATCATGGTCTGCTTTGATTAGAACATCTTTTTCCAAAGGAAGGACAAAATGGGGGATGATAATTACCATAATAGGTAGCTGTAATCAGTAATGGCGGAGTGTTGCACATGTTACAGTCCACCTAGCGAAGTGTCCCAAATTAGAGTTTTTTTGTAAGCTCATTTGTTTCTGTTGTCTGTATGCATAAAACATAATCAACATAGAAATGTAGAAGATGGCGCAGTCCAAAACAAATTATTCATGTTAAAATTGAGTCAAGGATATTCAAAAAATATTTTTGTTTGTGTTCTTCGATCTCTTGCTTGCTTTATATCCTTTTACTTATTGAATGGCAATGCTTAATCCATGGAATACAATTTATGTCTCAAAAATAGGTGTTTTGGATATCACTCAGACTAAAAGTAAAAGGCTAAACTTGGCTGTTGATATAAACATAAGTTACAATGAACTTCCGAACGAAGCGCTTTAGGACAATTTCCTAAAACTCCGCTACTCAGCGCTGTTTGCCATGACTTCCTATTCTGTAGTAAGTTTGGGTGTACTATGAGCCGTATCATATAACAGTACTTTAAAAGGCACATCAATAGCTACAACTCACATCGTATGCAGAGTATCAGAGATTATAAGGTCAGTTTCTTTTTCGGACATGACAGGTTTTGACGAGATGCCTATTGTTGTCTGCTTCCATTATTTCCATGATGATGTTTTGGGCAATTTCATTACAACCAGAATTAGCCAATGATGATTCCCTTTGTAGTTAAAGAAAGCTAAGCTACGCGCATCCTCGACTTCTTACCATCGTCCCATGGCGTATGCAAGTGCGACCGGATGCTTGGGAATTAGAAAGGCTTCAAGCGATCTTGTCATTTGCCGGTGGATATTTTAACCAAAATATTTTGAGGCAGAATTTGCAATGTCTGTTGATACGGCATAGATAAACCCAAGATATCTATAAGGCATAAACACATCAATAAATAACAAGAGCCATCATATTACTTGCAACATTCTCAGAAATGGCTGCAGATCCTTGCGTAAGACACTGCAATATCCATGCTGGTCCAAGCGTATTCCACGATGGGCAATGGGCGAACATCTTCCGTCCAAATACAACCCCAGATCATAGCTGAGCCTGAGCCATGTTTCACCATTTTAAAGACATATTCATTCCAGTGTCTTTCACGCAGCCATGCGAAGTACACGAAGCCGTCCATCATTGCCAATGACAGGGTGTCGCAACTCATCAAACCATATCGCCTTCTTCCATTGTTCAAACGTCCATTTCAGGTGATCCACTGCCCAACAAACCTAATGGCCCTTGTGTCTGTTGGTGAGCATTGGTCTTCATGCAGTGGAGCAAACTTTGCGCATAGCAGCCTTAAACGCGGGAACTGACACTGCATTGACGATTCCCTGAAAATGGTAATAGTGTGTCATAACAGGCACCCAGGGCTTTCTAAAATTTTTAATTTGATCAGGCATGGATCACGTACGTCAAACGCCGTGCTAGATTGATTGATTTCTCATTTTGATCGTGCTAAATTTCTCGTGTGGCATTCTGGTATAATGCAATGTGAACTTGGACAAACTGGTTCGCTACGCAATCTCCACCATGGACATTCCAAGGTCTCTAAAAGTAACAATTACAGTACGTTCTTCAGAAGTGAGTTCTTTTTTGTGTTCTTTAGTGATATTTCAGCACGTTTTGGCGCGTCATAACGAGAAAAATAAGGTGGGGAAAGGGGTCAAACAAAGAAAGTATGTTATTGGTTGACGTATGAGAAATGGCGTCTTTATTTAACGCCATCGTTTTATTTGCGTGGATGGATCATAATACATAGATGGACCAAGAATATGATAACAAAATGCGGTGTAGATCGATTTGCGTTATACACTGGCTAACGATTGCTATGGAGTAATAGTAAAAATTATGGATAAACCCGGAAGAAGTTGCATGAATATAACTCTGCCCGCTACTTTTACGATCAAAGGCTTGAAGAAATGAAAAATCAAAAATGATACATTATACGGAAAACATAGATATATAATTATGCTTATGCTTGATGGGTTGGGTAGAAAGGGTTGAGGAATAGTGAAAGTAGGTCAGGAAGTGTAGAAGAAGAAAAATGTAAAATTAAAAAGAAAATTTCGGAAAACGAAAAAGAAAGGTTCGGAAAACGAAAAAAAAAGGGGTTCGGTGGTCGGTGCGCTGTTTCGGAATGGGTTACTGCTTTAACAATGCCAGTGTCTCCGAATGCATTTTTCTTCATGAGTTTTTAAGGTATCGGGACGGTTGAACGATTTGTCGCAGAACGTACAAGAAACTCTTATACGTTCTGCGCGCATGGCCTTGCGATGCTTGTCGGATTTTTCGTGACGTTTTGAGAGCCATCCAGGACCAGTTATCCCTTGGCAGATGGAACACTTAATTGCCACTTCAGCCTCACCACGTCGACGTCGCGATCTTGTCTTTTTTGTCTTAACAGTCTCTTGATGGGAAGAGATTTCCGCAGGATCATCTGTTAGTGGAGGGCACAAAGACTGATCACAGATTGGCGGTAGGAGCATTCCAGCGGAAACATCGGATGCCTCACTAGGTGCTACGCCTGAAAGAAAGCACAATATTTTACATGGGTTAGGGCATGTTTCTTCATACAGCACTCAAATTTGTTACCTTGATGTTTGTTCTTCGGATCAGAAAAGGATGGTTCAGACCATGCTGATGTTCCGAATTCGTTGTTTAGCCAATGGACCAGATGACCCAAGTCGGAATTAACCGCAGAAGTGGATGGAGATAGTGATGATCCCATGCTGAATGCGTTCTGACTCTCTTCATTGGACGTGAAGCTACTCGCCATAGACAGAGGTGACCCTGTCGAGATAAGAAGTCCTACGAAACTATCAGGTAGATGGCACATGGGTACAACACGAGAAGAAAAGAGTTAAGATGAAAACAAAGTAAAGATTACCAGAGTTACTATATATAATCAAGGATGGTTGAGTGGGGGTTGGTTGATGTGGTTGCCATGAAAAACGTTTTTCGCGTTTTCTTTGAAGTATGGTTGAACTTGCTGATACTGCTTCCCCGCAAATTGAAGGCCATCCTCTACGTCATATCCTCTAAATAGGTCGCTAAGGCTAAGCGGTAACGGACTATAGAAGAAACGTAGACAATGGTGGATTGTGTGCTGAGTGGATCCACGCAGTGACAGCGGCGTATAATGAGTTCGTTGATTGAAGGACACCATGAAGATACTAATGTCCATGCGCACCTTTTTCCACACAAGGATGCCCTCTGTGCCAAAGTAAAGAAGAAACAACGTCGCTTTGGGATTTGTCATTTTTATTTTCCATTGATATTCGCTTCTTAATCGTTCTTTTTTCCACACCCGATTTTTTTTTCCTGAGAGTTTGGTTGAACCCGACCTGATTCTTTCACAAACCATGTGCACGCGTTATATTACCTATAAAGTCTTGCAACTTTGAAAAGCTTCCTCCATGTGACTAAACCTCAATACTACGGCCGCCTCGCAATTTTATTGGTCCTTCATATCGTCGGGTGGTGAATTGCTGTCAACCCAAACAGAACCACGTCGGGCAGGCGAAGCAATGACGATTCGATGTTAGAGGTCCTGGAGTATTGCCAGTCATTTGCTGCTGCTGTCCCTGCCCGTTTGTGGGTGTAATTTGATCGTGGCTTTGCTTCAAGGTCATTCCTATTGATTTTAAAATGACGGTTTACACTGCACACGGTTCCATATAATAGGTTCGGGAAAAAGCGATCATGTTGTTATTTCAAGGAATTTCGTTCGTCCCTCTCAACTTCAGCGTTGAATTGCGTATCCAATGCTTTCGTCTACTTTTGTTCAGGGAGAAGACAGACTCATCTTTTGCGGTGGGGAGGTTTTATATATATTTGCATCTAACACGGGTTCTTTACCCTTAAAACGATTGTGTAACTCAAGAAATAGAAGAACTACACGTGAAAAATAGTATCTATTTCGATGATGTGTAACATTAGAAATTGGGGGTGGACATCTGAGGTTAAAACAAGACGCTCCTAAGAGAAGAAAGATAAAGATTTCTCACTCAGCCAAATTGCAGGAGTTCAACTTGAAATCGAAATTTGAATAAACCAGTAATCACAATCCAGGAACAGAGCTTTTGCCGACAGATGAGGATAACTCAGACAGAACGCTCGTGGAAGACATTGCTATCCAAGAGGGCCATATTGACAAGGCTTCTTGCCTTTCGACACTTCTTATTTTCAGACAGTCAAGACGACTGTAACGGCGATTAAGCACGAAAAAAGAAAGACTATGATTTTGAGTATAGAACGTTGCATTCGCCTTTTGCAAGCAGATGGTCTTTCACTTCTTAGATCAGCCGAACGAATAAGTACGATTCAATGCAGCTCTGCTTATATGTCGTCAAACTAGTACAATGCAAGCGTTGCAGCAGTATTGCCTGGAATTGCAGTACCAGAAGGTAAATGTCCATCCAAGAACCTGCTCCCTGAGCATTCTGCTCTTCTGATTAAGCTTCTTGATGACAACCCGTCCGTTCTACTTGAACAAGCAAGGAGCGATTTATGCAATAATTCGTAAGGTCTCACCGTCTCCATTGTCAGTATTTACGAACACATCCGAGAAGAATGCGTCGAAGTAAGCGACTAAATACACTATGGAAATAAATGCGGTAAGTACGATCGAGCTACGCTTAAATGTTACAGCTCAATCGCAAACTGATGCTGTTTGCTCACAAAAAAACTGTGCTTGCATTAATGACGCTGGATTCCAATCGAACGATAGCACGCCGTGCTTTGGTCAAAAATTGGAGCATCAACGAACGTGAAGCTTCACACATAGTAGTGTAAATATTAGGATCACCGCTTGAAGGTTGAGTCGATCAAATGAGTGATGCAGCAAAGATCGAAAGGAATTCTTACAGGGATCTAATTCGAAGAGAAAGAAGAGAGAGAGTGGACATGCTAGCCACACACCGATCAAAAGAGAAGGAAAGCTTATTACATCACGAGACTCATGAATTCTGTCATAGATTTCCTACATAAATACGACAAGAATAGATTCTATATTTTCATGGACAATTGCAGAACTCATTATTCGTTTTGCTGTAGACGCTATTAGCAAATGAGGATATAAGCCATCGTTTAAGCTGCCCTATTCCCGTCTTACAAGTCCAATAGAGGAGTTTCGTCTAACATAGAGAAGAATATAAGAGAAAGCCCGTTGGACAAAAGAGATACACTTGCTACTCGCGTCACTGAGACATGGAAGACAGTTATTGCGATGGATTGCTTAAGATTTATCCGGCATTCTGAGTCTTACTGACGAAGATATCTGTCGAGAAATTGGTTCGAAATAGCATGACATTAAGAGTTTTAAAGCTGATTTTGTACACTCTAGCAAGCATGTAGATGTGTCTTGGTTATCCACAACCTTCGTTTCAAAGAGTAATAGGACTGTTTCATTTTAAGACCAGACACTCTTGGGTCGTGCAATGGAAACATTATATTGTATCAAGTCAATTTCAGGAGCATTAATCTCCGTACAAAGCAAATTTAAGAGGAAGCCTGCATGCAAATTATTACACGTTTTCGTAATTCGTTGCATTGATAGGTAGCTAACGCAGTAATATAGTTGAAACCGCTTGTCCATCTCGATAGGTCGATGACAGCAACATATGTATCCATGCGCTTAGCCACTTTCTTCGTCTTATTGTGATTGAATATGATTGGAAATTAGATATCAAGAGGCATTTGTCATGGTGGTAAACACTTATACCGATTGACGGATATTGCAATCTAGGTAACCCCACACTCGTTACCGTTTGCTGATGGCAACATCCTTGTTTCATCTTCGTTTTGCCTGAGTAAGTTTATTCCAACAAAGAGGTTTAATTATAGTATACATACCACATCTTTTCTTTAAAAATGCTACTGGCTAGTTAATTTCTGTACTCATCTGCCGGACAATGATCTCCAGCTAACTCAAACAGTAGTTCGAAATTGGGGATCCCTTATTGTACGTTACTTGTTACTCTTTGTTACTGCCTGTATGGATATCAACCTTATCCAAAACGCCAAAAAATATTTCAGTATTCGGAGACACTGATCTTCTTTTTTCTCAATACACTTTATCTCGTATATGAACAAGAGGGAAACAACAACTTAAAACATTGCATACGTATTTGGTGCTGCTTTCCGGAAGTGTTGCCCGACTCTTTTGGTCCCATTTGTGGTGCACTAAGCTATGAAGATAAGCGTGTGAAACCCCTTGACCTCTACGTAATTCTAGCTCAAAAACCGGTCTTAAGGACAGTAAAGAAGCACTTCCGTGAGGATAACGTTATATCGTATTAACCAAACAAATGATTATCATTATGCTTTTCTATTAGTAGAAAGAGCTTGGCCGAGAGCCACAGCGATGGAGAAGATCACTGCAAATAATAATAGCATAACGCTAGCCTTAAACAATGGTATAACAATCAGTATAACTAATTCTCTTCAATAAACTGACCTGATTCTTGCCTTTACAGATATATTTAGAGGCGTCTTCTATCGAACTTTGCTTCGATATTGCCCTCTTCAGGCGAGCTACCCCATACTAATACAGACGATTTGATCGTCTTATTCTCGAAAATTATTTCTTCATCTTCCTCTTTTTTCTTCTATATTATTATGTTGACTAGGGCTGTTGTTATACAAGTGAGCTACTATCATTAGTTCCAGTGTTCCTGGTATTGTCAACTACCGTGTAATATTGTTGTTCCATTTCTAACGAAGAATCGATATTGAGCAAATACCGGTAAGCGTCGTACGAAGGATAGGCATTCCGGCGTGACACAAAGTTGCTATAGAACGGCAATACGGCCCGATGGCAAACTCGGCTGTTGCTGTGTTCTCACGCACAGTGATTTCGGCCCAATAACGGAAAGGTGATTCACAGTGAAATTGCTCAATTGGAAAATGAAGAGCAAACAAAATCGTTACATAAGCTTGAACGCTTATGAAATCTTCAGACATGTTTTGCAGAGCAACTGATACTCACAATTACTACAGTTTATGGACATCAGGATCGCAGTTCATGGCTCGTGATCAAATTTTTACCGTTCACTATCTCAGAAATTGTGCTGTAAAAGACTCCTAGAGAAACTAACAGTGGCCGGTGCTCCTGCACGCTCTGCCTAGCCGTTAATCCATCTTCCGGACACAGACCTACAGGCCCACGATATCAAAAATAGTGCCAATGAAAACAGCCATTTGTGTTGTTTCCATCAATGAATTAAAGAAAAAAACCCATTTTATTCATATCTAACTTTTATTGACAGTTGGTTGCACCAACCCATTGTAACAAAGAAAATGGTACAGCATGTGCACCACAAGGGGTTTATGTAAACTTGGGGAGGGACAGTATGTCAAACACAGGCTCGCCTCCAGCTTTCATTAAGTTAACTGATTTTAAAGTATAGCAATTACTAGTTTTCTAGCGAGGATTGGTTTTTAGAATGCTTTTTCTTTAAGTGACTTCTCAAAGAATCTTTGCGCGAGTACTTGTTATCACACATTGTACATTTGTGATAGAGAAGTTCCTGGCCGATTGCCTTGCGATGTGTATTCGAGTCTAGATGGCGCTGCCATATCCAACCAGGTTCCGTTTCAACGTTGCAGTAATTACAAATCATTCTCCTGGTCAAAGTTTGAGTTCCAAAACAGCGATCAAGACAGTTCACCATTGGCTCCAGAAGATTAGACCCTCTGCTCTGGTTAACTGTACAAGGTTCTGGCGAAGGTACAATCGGTGATGTGCTGGTAACAATACTAGAATATCGGCTGGATGCAACTGCGTCATTGCTATCTACATCGAGCGCGTTGTGTGGAAACGGTATGGAAAGAGATATAACTGGTTCGGCTTGCGGGTAACAAGTCAGATAATCGTTCGCTGCAGCACCTGGATTGATGTCGTAATGTGCGCCAGAAGTTTTATATTGATGGTCAAGAATATGATCGTGTTGTAGAAGCTTCACTTGAATTTCATCCTGAACAAAAGCGGGGGTAGCGTTGCGAGTGGCTGTTGAGTTGATTCTTTCGTTCCCAAAATGGCCTGTGTAAAGGGACGATTGCGCCATAAAATGGATTGGCGGTTCGTTTGGATAGGTTTGCCAATCATAACAAAGACAAGCAAAGTAGCAAGCTAAATCAGATAGCCAGCGGCTGTCTCTCGGCACTGCTACACATTGCTCATGTCGTGGAGTCGAAGGTGAAAGGTTGTGTATCGGACAGGTAGTTGTTATCATGGGAGTAAAGAAAGGATGGGATAATTATTGTATAAGAGGAAAGAAAAAAACAGCGAAGTAATATCGGTGTAAAGGGAAGGGATCCAAAAATGAAAGACTTTCGTGGGGTAAAATGAGAAATACGGAATGTCACCTTGTTTTATACAGCATTATTGTAGGACAGCGTAAGGGAAGATGGTTGTGGTGCTGGTCCTTAGGGGTGTATACGTGTCTGTGTGTCTGTGTGTCTCTGTGTGTGCACACGTAGGGTGGTTAACTTCGTTCATTTACGTTTTGAGTCACTGTCGAGAGTGGGATAGAACGTGGAAGAACAGCGAATAAACGGAAGATGGCGCAACCATAAGCAAAAAAGAAGGAATTGTGATTATGCCTATGTTGTAGTGCAGAGACAATAAAGCGATAGCCTGGACACACTTACCTATCCTTATCCAATTCGCGCGCCGACACCACTTTGTACGGTTAACTGTAAATCTTTCTTTGTTTTCATTTGAACCTTGTTCGGAGTTCCAACCATACTAATCTCGCTCAACCTGTTCAATCCTCGCAACGTTACTGCTAACATTTTCTTTCGTTGATGCATGTCCACTCCTCCTAGCATATACTAGATGCTCTGAAAATAGCTTTGTGCACTCTAGTCAGTCTAAACACTATCAAGGTCAATCACAGAAGACTTGTGGTTGTTTTCAGTTCGATGTCGATCACATTCCATTTAAGGAGCAGTAATGATTTGACACACAAGCTTTGATTGATGTCTTGGTTTTCGGATTTTTGATTCATGAGAATGTGTACGTACAAAGAAATCTTGGTTGTCACATTACATAGTTGTATAACATTAAAATGCCATGTTTTAGCTGCGTAACAATCACCGACGTTCCATAATCCCTTCCCGCAATATAGCACTATGGCCAAAGTAGGGAAGTCAAATTTCCAAATCGTTTCAAACTTGCGCTTACTTGATTTGATGCACCACATGTTTATAGATATCGGGAGCTACACCAAAGGGTGATACACCAAATATGTGCTGGATCGTAGAAGCAACACGTGTTGATAATTCACAACCATATAACATGGTGACACTGTGTGTTTGGTGGCTTCCGCCGTATTGACATATACAAAGCAATCTGCATTTTATATCACGAACGATTTTCGAACTCACGATATCCTTGTTCTTTACAAATTAGGCTGACTGATTTTTGCCCAAGATACGATTGCTACGCTGCTCAATTGGGCAAGCTCGCTTGTTATCTTTGATTGTACTTTCTTCTGCTTATTGGTACTGCATTGCTACTCGAATTAAATCACCCAGATTCATAGCAAGTGGGTCTTATTGATGATGCAAAATACGTATATATACAGGTACATATGCTATGGTTGCGAAGCTGTGCTGGGTTGATAATTCAATCTGCTTTTCGCCTGTAGCTTTCCATGTATGCTGTATACTGCGATCTGTGTTTACAGGTTTCAGATAGCATATTGAGTAATAGAAACTCTTCGCTAAATGTAGCCTTATATAATAGTTTCTGCTGACTGAAATTATGTAATCTTCATTATATATAACAAGGTTCTTAGTCAGCTATCAATAATCAGGAGTCCCAAATCAATTAAGTACACACAAACTTTATATCCGAGATTGAACTTAATGCTTGTAGGCTTAGCCATTTCTACACAAGGCATTCTAATCTATAGGGAAACGCCATATGCACCTCGATTGATCCGTCAACCAAGGCTCAGGGACTTGTACTTAGTATGCGAGCAAGGAATGAAACCGCATTGAGCCTCGGACTTTTGAGTAGCCGGGAATATTGGGAAGTGATCGAAAAGCTTAAAGCAACGTGCTTGTATAACTTTTACAAGTACTCACAATATCTCACTAATATAAGCAAAAGAACGACTGCCGAAAATACAAGTTATAGAAGGCCAGTATAACTGATCTGATTGATCGACCAGCTCTGGTCAAGTCGGCACTGACAATGAATGCTGTGCTGGTAGCAATTAAATCAAACCGACTTTGGGTTTTACAAATTATCGTCATCTATAGTAGTCATTCTGCTAATCAATGTTATATGCACATGCTTGCTTCTTGAAGAAAATGGGCCAATCAATATTTGCTAATACTTTTTCTATCCAACAAAGTCAATAATCTGCTGAATAAATGAAGGTTCCGTTGTCATTAATCCTGAGAGTAAAGTAGCCTGTAGACCCTATAAAGGATGATATGAGTTATACCAAGTCCTTTGATATGTGGTGGTATGTTCTCCGAACTGGCAGTGGCAAGGAGCATTTACAACGAAAAAGAGACCTTTTCAATGAAGATTAATAAACCAGTTATGTTTTATTCGAAAAACCATCCTCATTTCATACTGAACACCCCGTATCGCGAGCAAAATCCTATCAAGCTACGTTAATTTCGTCCAAATGATGTCAGCTGGAAAATATTAAACCTGAACGTAGAGATAAGATCGTCGACATTGCCGATTACCCGCCTGACCTGGCTAAGACCATACCAGCCATTAAAAAAAACTGCGCGTTTCGGGGTCACCAGCCCGCCAAGAGCCAAAAAAACGCCGGAGCGTCAAACTGCTCAGTTCCCGTTGTACCAAAACCTGCCAACGAGCTTGGCTTAAAGCAAACTGTTCATGTCCATTGACGATCAGCAACAAGGAAACAAGCAAAGGCAGTTACCAGAAAAAGGTGCTGGCTTACAGGCTTCAACAGGACAGCCACAGTCCGGCCAACCTACAACGGCTATTGCCTCCGATCACGCTGCAGCGGAATTCAAAGCCGAGGACAACGATGGTACGCATGATCCCTCTTTCAGAGACAAGAATCGAATCAGTATAGGAAAGGACACTGATACTTCTCTCTCCTTCTCTCTCTTCTTCTTCTTCGTTCTCTTTGTGTATGTGTGTCATATTTTCCAGCCGTGACCATTTTCAAGGCTGCACACCAAGGATCGTTTCATTCTATACGACACCTATTAGACAGTAAAAAAGCGACAGCGAACGATGTGGATGAACAGGGTGCCACACCATTACACTATGCTGCCATCGGCAACCACGATGTCTGTGTCAAATATTTGATTGATCGTGGTGCCCAAGTAGACGCACCGGCCGGAGAGCTACAAGCGACTCCACTGCATTGGGCAGCAAGGTACTTCCATTTGTTTTTTCCTGTGAAGCTTATTTGACGAGTTGGAGAAAAGGAAAGGAAACATAGCCTCGGTGCATCGGCTAATTAAAGAGGGTGCGGATCCTATGTTGAAAGATGGGCAAGGTTACAACGCTCTTCACTTGGCAGTACACTCATCACAAGCGATGTTGGTCTTGTACCTATTGAGTCTCGGCATGGATATTGACGCAGCGGATGGTGTAGGAGGACACACGCCACTTATGTGGGCAGCCTATCAAGGCCAAGCATTAACGGTCGATCTCCTGCTTCGTTTTGGTGCTAGTGTTCGAGCAGTAGATGAGTCATTGCTCACACCTCTCCATTGGGCGGTTGTTAAGGGAAATAAGATGTGTATTCGAAAGATGCTCGAATATGGCGCTGATCCAACCGCAAAGAACAATACAGGGAAGACGGTGATGGATTTTGTAGAAGAAAAAAAGTTAAACCACGTTTGGAATCGCGCTGTTCTCGAGTTTGATGTCTTCGCGGAAGGAAAATCAGATCAAGAGCCAAGGGTTGGGACATACCCAGGTTCACAAGGCAGGAAGATGTCAAAGGTACAACTATTCCATTATAACGAGTGGACAGAAAGGACTAACCATCCATTGACGTGAATTAGCGGAAGATCAACTCCATCATCTATATATTGCCTTTCATCGTGCTGGGACTTGCTTTTAAGACGTTGGCTATATTTCCTTGGTATGCTGGCTTACCACTGGCATTATTGGAATTTATGGGCATGCATGTTGGCATTATCAAATACCTGATTACTGTTCCAAGTCATGATGGGCTTTGGAGAACACCTTATTTTTCAAGCATTTTTCAAGCGTCTGCATTTTGGGTTTTACTTACTTGGGCGTTTATTCTTGTACCAGGTGGGTCTAATTGCGCGTCGATTTTCCCAATCAAATGACTGAACAGATATCAAGCTACCGCACATATGCTTTTTGTCAACCTTATCATGACGATAAGCTTCTTCACAGCAATGTATTCGTTCTATACTGCCGTTATGGCAGATCCCGGTTTTATTGATAACAAACTATCTAAAGAAGCACAGCGTGCCGCTATTCTTGAACTTGTCGAAGAACATACCCTTGATATCCGACACTTTTGTGTCACTTGCTTGGTAAGTGGCAATATAAGGTCATTTCGTGTGTCTTAAGCTATATGCAGATCAAAAAACCCTTGCGGTCTAAACATTGCAAGATCTGCAACCGATGTGTGGCCCGGTTCGACCAGTAAGTAGACCAGTATCGTAGGTGAATTTTCCCTTACATGTGGTAGTCATTGTCCGTGGATTTTCAACTGTATTGGCGTCCGTAATCACCGGCAATTTATGATTTTCTTATTCAATATGGTGGCCGCCATTATATGCTTTATTATACTCACTGTGGAATGTAAGTCAGATCGATCTAGTTTAAATGCTTGGTATTAATAATGGTGCAGACTTTTCGATTGATACACCAGAACTTGTACATATATTACCAATTATTAGCTTTACTCAGGAAGGCACATGTTTCCTTGGACCTACCGTTTGTGGATATTTTGCCCGAGATACATGGACTCTCTCACTTGCGCTATGGACATGCTTACAACTGTCTTGGTCGGTGTTCTTATTGCTTGTGCAAGCTTATCAAATTGCGGTAGCTACTACAACCAATGAGAGCGCCAACTCCCACCGTTATTCATATATGAACAAAGGTGCAGGCATGATTGCTCACCTTGCTACCGGTCCAGCTGGAGGAACTGTTGGAAGCAACGGTCCAGACATACCTGCTGGTCACGGACATGCTCATGCCCATGGTCACGCGCATGGTCATGCAGGTGGGTTCTGCCCTTGCCTTCAGCTTGTTGCTGGCGCAAGAGCACTTCATAAAACACGATCAAGACAGTCTGTTGGTTCCGGTGGTAATCCATTTGATCGAGGATGCTTAACGAACTGTATCGATTTCTGGATGGATTCGGATGAAAAACGATCTGGAAACGTTAACTGGCACGAACTATACGATATTCGGCAACTGAACAATTCTTCTACAAGACTTATGCCATCAATGAATGTCTAGGTGCTTATCAGTTCGCAGAAAAGGACAGAATATTGAGCGTTAGATCCCATACGGATATTTTTTGTAAACATTAGCTCTTCCTTTTTTCTTCCCCTTGCAAAATCAAATATAATACGCATTATATATACTCCTATGCAAAGAACGACAGCCTGGGCCTAAATGCTTTCCGAGACCGTATTAAGGGAATATGATTGCAATATGGAACAAGTGGAATTCTACAGCAGAAGGTACGAAGGCAATGTATATCTGTTAGCAAGAATGCGGGTCTAACTGGGTGTCTGTGCTAGACAGATGGCTAGGCGACCTTGCAGATGCAGATACAGTTTGCCGTTGATTCTCGTTGGTGGGTGCGTCTGTTACGACGAGGCGCTTGATCATAGCTGCCCATGATTCGGATTGTGAAGGTATTGCAATCTTTTAAGACGTTTGCTATATTATTAAACTTTGCATCACATGATCCTGACTTTTTACCTGGTAAGGGAAAGGATTTCCTTCTGTTGTAGTTATGGATGGGATGTGTTCTTTGTGGTCGTTGGCCATTTTCAGAATGTCAAGAAGTCGCAGTGGTAGCTGTCGTTCTACCGATCTTTGGGCCTTTTGACGTTCTATTGCATAACGGTTTACAATCTTTCGCTCGCTAACAATCCATAGGCATCGCAGGGGAGAATCTTACCTTGATCGTTCTGAGGATGCAGTATACCTAGCGTGATAGCCCATTGCTCCCAGCAAACCAATTCTTCTGATTTGGAGAGTTGAAACCAGTTTTTCTTCAACCGTTTTTCGTAAAATAACACAGCCATCTATCGTTTTTGCATCAGTAGACCAATTCAAAGAGATCATAATACCTCTCTCTGTCTTACCTTTCCCTGCTTTACATTACTATTGTTCTGTAGAAATTCGGTGATACGGTCCTCCACTAACTTTTCAATATCAGGGCTATCTGTAATAGACTGGACGAAACTTGGTAAGAACAGAATTATGCAGCTAAAACGAGGTTATATTTTTACCACAGTGGTATCGAGTACACGTAGTTCACGTGGGGCAACATTGACAAGTAATCGATGGAAGAAGATGGAATGTAGTAAGGCTGTTTAAGTAAGTCTATATGAGAAAGAATTGAAGGTAAACCTTTTCGCCTTACCTCGAAGGACATCTCTTATGGATTCCCTCGGTACGGAGACCTGCAGAAAAACAAGATCTGGTCAGAGACGATCAGAAATATATGAGTTTGCTGTGAAACAGAAAGAAAACCAAAGACAACTTCTTTTGTGGGTGCTATTTACCATTTCAATGTTGAACTCCTGAGCTTGAACAGGCATTTGAAGTATGGTAGTGTGAGGAAAACGAGTTCAGTCAATCCGAAGCGAGCTAAGGGCGGTAAAAACCGAAAAAGGAAGGAAGGGACAATCATTGCTCAAATTCCACCTGACTGTTCATGCTGAAGTCTGTGGTGATCGACCACTGCCTTCCTCTGCCCCTTCATATTCACTCAGATTTGAACAAGATATACCTAACAGAGCGTCCTCAAATGCAAATCTGGATCAAAAGACAGTTAACAAACGTATGCCTTACATGGCACAGCTGTCGCTTTCATAACGGGACTTGCACTGTTCATTTGCCTTTTGTCCGCTAGTTTGCACAAGTCATATTTAAATATACCATTGGATAAACTAAACAAGCATCGTAGTCTGGATGGATAGCACGTCCAGCTTTAAGTTCATTCATCCAATTCCTTGAGTAGAGAAACAGACAGGATACTGTCGGTTGCTGAAATGCCACAACAGTCATGCTTGTGTTGCCTCAAGGTTGCCCTTTTCTTTAGTCATATTCTATTCCGGCCGTGACATGACCTTACGTACTCTGAGTACGGTGTTGGGTTCTAAACGGTTGTTACTGGCTACTACTACTATTACTACTACTACTATTGCTACTACTGCTACTGCACTTCGATCGCCTCGCGCTTGGAAACCTATTCAGAAACCTCTATTCAACTGGTGCCAGCAAATTACTATGACCACAGCCGCACCCGAAAAAACATTTACAGCAGCGTGCTGTATCATTGGCGACGAAATCCTTAATGGCAAAACGAGAGATTCCAATGCTTATTTCCTTGGTAAAGAAAACAGCATAAGTTTACCAGCCACGTACCTATTCTCATTGAAACCAAAAAATAAAACCGACTAGCCAAATACCTTTTCGAACTTGGTATCGACTTAAAACGGGTGGAAGTCATTGCAGACGACTACAGTGCCATTCAAGAAACTATATGTCGACTGTCAAGCCAGCATGATATTGTGTTCACCAGTGGTGGCATCGGTAACCTTTTCTTATGAACCCCTTTTCATCAACGCTAAAAATAAAGTCTAATCTTATTAGGGCCCACGCATGATGATATCACTTACGATGCTTTAGCAAAAGCGTTTGGTCTGTCGCTCAAGTTGGATGACGAAACGTGCCGATTGATGGAAGCCACGATGATGAAATCGCCCGGATGGAAGCTTACAGAAGCTCGCAAACGTATGGCATTGTTCCCATATCCGTCCAAAATCTTACGTACACCTGTCTCGGGGCTTTGGGTACCTGTTGTCGTTGTGAACGAAAATATCCACGTCTTGCCAGGCATTCCTCATTTATTTGAACGACTCCTAGAATCCCTGCGGCCGCATTTTCAGCAATTAGTAGAAGCGAAGCATGGAGAGAACGGAAAATATCATCGAGTACAGATAGCCACACGCCTGCAGGAAGGCAAGATCGCACCATTTTTATCTGCTCTCCAGGAAAAGGTTAGAGATAAGCACATCAAGATAGGAAGCTATCCAAAATGGGGCACAGATGCGCAAGGTATACGGGTGGTGGTGAGTGTCGTTGGTAAAAATGAAGAAGTTGTCCGCGACACGGCGGAACAGATTGCTAAAGACATTGAGGGCTGGACATATACACCTGAGCAAACCGTGAAGCTGTGAAGGGGCTGATAAATATTATATAACAACATCTTCTTCATCGTTCTACATTATAACGAAAAAGTCGTTCTCCCTCTACTAAAGGAATTAGACCTTATCTTCTTCTTGACCTTCATTGTTAAATGCGACTTTTTTTTTTTTTTTTGCTTGCCATCTGCTCTAGCTTGCTAGCTGAATGGATCAAGTTCTTTAACCTGCCTGGGTAGATATATAATTCGAATAAAACTGTAAAGCTTTAGTAATTGATGGATTATGTAAGCACTATCTCTTGGTATTTCTACATAACAATACAGAGTCGTGGCCTTTCTATTATACGTATAGACATTTCCTCTTCTACGTCATCGTCCTCAACAGCATGCTTTTGCTTGTTCTGCAGCTTATGTTCATGGTTCGGTCGATTCAATTTTTCAGCAGCTAGTGAGTATCCTTTTGACGCTGCCTTGTTGAAGCACTGCAATGCTTGTGAATAATCTGATGGAACACCAACTCCATCCTCATAATATGTTCTAAAGTCCACAAGCACACAGAGTTAATTGGTAAGCTCTTCAGTGGAACAAACAGGCATTGTTCATCGTTTTCCTGAAACGTACCCTAATATGTATTCCGCTTTGGCTAAACCTTTTTCGGCAGCTCGCTGACACCATCGGAAGCCAAGGCGGGGTTGGCATAATAGATGACCTGGGATGCCTTGAACATAGAGTCTTGAGAGGTCCAACATGGCATACACATGGCCTTCCTCCGCAGCCTTCGTATAATATTGCAGACTCTGTGCCAGCTGTTGCGTTTGATCTAAGAGTCCCTGTTCATATACTTGTCCTAGTCGGTGTATTGCATCCGTCAAGTGATAGTTGGCTGCCTTGTTAAGGTACTGTATGGCGAGTTGGACGTCCTTGAATTCGGCCAATAGCTCTCTACGTATGACATAAGAAGGACGTTTTATTTTTTCCGTTTCTGTTGTTTGTTTTTCTTACTTTGGTAAGCCAAACGAATCCGGTTCGCCTGCATAAACACAGCTAAGAACGAAGGCTGGCTCAGCGCAAGTAGCATCCGTTACATCAGCTGCCCGCCGGAGATAAACCATGCCTTGCTGAATATCTCTTGCCTGTCCCCACCGTCCCCTAAGCAGAACACGAGCCAATTTCTATCGAAAATAAAAAAAAATTTCATGGATGTCAAAGATAGAAGCAGAATATACAGTTGGTAACTTACGTAAATGGCTAATGTATGTCCTTTTGAGGCTGCCATTCTGTAATTTGCCATGGCCTTGGCATAGACCTTACGGCTTCTCCAATGCTGAGCCAACTCGTAGTAGGCATCTACCCACCCAGCTTTAGCAGCAGCCTGGAAGCACCGAACGGCTTTCTGAGGATGGGCCTTAGGCGGTCCTGTCCCGGAAGGAGAGCCATGCATGTACCACTGACCCTGGATAAACAGTGCTTCGGCATGACCGGATTTAGCCAGCCGATGAATCCAGTAACCTGCCTCTGCCAAGAGCCGTTTCTGTGTACTACTCCTTGTCAGATTCGCGGTCATGGTGTTGTCCGTGACGCTGCCAGTGGTGGTGGTACCGACAGCTTCTCCTTGGTTATACAACTCGGCGATCTCCAGTAAATATTTGGTATATGTCATCTGGATATCTCTATCTCGGGTCTTCACAGCCATCCGTCGATAGATCTTCAGCGCTTCTCTATCCTGCGTCAAACTAAACGAGGCAATACGTGTCTGACTCCTGGTTTTGATGTCCTCGGAACCCACGTTTGTTTCTAGTTCGTTGGGGACTTGAGAAGCGTGCTGGAAAGGCTGGTGTTGGTGTGACATTCTACCTTCCACGGCCACCGGAGCAACACAGACTTCAGATGACACGGCTCCCCAAGGCGAGGGGATACCTGAAGGCGAACTAGGACGCAACAACTGTTCTTGTTGTTTTTGCCACCGCCTTTGCGGAGTGATATTATCGTCATTGGGAGTTTCGGGCATCATGGAGGAGTCCAAGGTTGTTGTGGCGCTGCTGCATGCAGATACAGGAGAGAGTGTCTCATTCTTTGCCATCCCGTCGGATACAGTAGCCTTTAGAAGACCTATTCATTTTTTGTTTGTTTAGGTATAAACTTCGGTTCAACGTTACCTTGCTCCGGAATAGTAATTCGCATATGATTAGGAGCCGCTGGCGGCTCGAAAGGCTTCTGTAGCTTTACATGAGACACCGCTGGCGGTTCCGATGATAGAATCTCGTCCTTTTGCTCGATTTTTTGGCTCCCCAAGCAATCTGGTAAACGTCGTACAGAACCAAAGCTGGAATGGCTACAACTATGACTCACTCGCAGGGAACGAGTTTCAGTAGAGGCACTAGGGTGTGCAGAGCTCGCTTGCTGATAATTGCTACTGTCGTCAAAGCTTGTCCTTCCCTGTACGAAGGTTTGCTCAGGATACCAATGTGCTGAGTGGTAACCGTTTGTACTATGATTAGTTTCGTATTGGTATTGCTGCTGATGATCATGCGAACTACTGTAATAGAACCGAGAATCTTTCTGAGGGGCTAATGGAGTACAAACGTAATAGTTGGTAGTTGACGGCATTGCCGGTTGATGCTGTTGCAAATGCTGGTACCAATCGCTCATCCGTAGGACGGGACCAGGCCATGGATGGGATGGCGCAGCTGGTATATCATCTTCTTCTGGAGTTTTAGGCAGTGGCTTCTTCGATCTAACTCTTGACAACTGCACATTCTGTTGAGGGAACTGATAAGAGAGGTCTGTTCTTGAACCAACATCATTAGGTGATGGCACCCATTGTGAATAATAGCTCTGTGCGTAAGCCATTGGAAAGAGATACTTGATCCGCTTTTCGGAAAATTAAAAGAAACCTTACATTGAACAACATTGTATACAGCTTGCCATTTATGGGTATGTAAACTAATTCCTTTCGGGGCGTTTGAGTATCCATTTTATTTAGGTCCTCACAAGCCAAGGTCAGCATAGCATTTATCGCAAACTCGATGCTGTTGATGGGCCAGAAGTTGTGAATCCTCGAGTGGAGCTGTCGGGTCGTGCAATATCTGAGATTCACTAAGGTAGGCCCGTGACCCAGAACATCGGTTGCACACAACGAGACCACAGCGTCGACAGTGATGTCGTCTAACAAGTATACTAAACTTACGTTCACACCTTCGACACTCTTTGGCATCCATATCCGATTCCCATTGGTATTGCCGAGGTTGATCCTCTCCAAAAGGAGTAGCTCCACTTGCCTGCCCTGTTGATGGCAAATCTTCATGGCTTATAAGGTCAATATTATTCATACTGCTACTAAGCTGAGAGGAAGTCTGCCATTCGAAGGTAGCGGCGGTTTCAGAGTCGCGCGACCAAGGATTAGCATCAAATTCTGTATCTGAGTCCACCCCAGATGGTACTTCTTGTGTGGGTATAACAAATCCTAACTCTTGTTCCAGTTCTCGATTGTGTTGAGTTGAGATTGAGGAAATCGGGGTGGTTACTTTAGGTGCCAGCTCAGTAATCTTTGAATTCAATTCATCCACTTTTGCCGAATATGATGCCATCCTAACGGACGCTTCTTGTTTGCGATATTGATTCGGATCAGCTATTGTTTTTTGAAAGAAAACGCAAGAAGCAAGTCAGTATTTTATATATATCCCGTTTCTGTTCACTCTCTGTCTTACTTTTGATTCCTGCAATAACGATTTGTAAAGCCTCCTCATATGCTCGCAGCTTTTTAGTCAGGCTTTCCAATCTATGCGTGTCGTTGCTACTCGTATCGAGGCTTTGTACAGAGGAATCAACTGGATTGCTATTTGCTATAATTTCCGCACGATACAAATAGTCATGCCGCATTTGTTCTTCATCGTGCTCGCTCTGTTTAAGACCATCCTTGCCCAGATCCATGCGTCTTTTCATCACGCGCACCCATTTTCGACGTCGGACCCATCCGTAACCGCTTGTAGGAGTCACAGGTGTCCATCCCGTTTCAGCTTCATCAAACGAATGGGCATACTGCCATCCCGAAGTGGGATCGACTCGAGGATCCTTGCTGTCAACTTCCCAGTCCGTCAGCCAGAACCAGTCCGATCCTGACGACGGGTTCCCTTTCTGTCGAGGTGGCAGTTCAACGCCCTCTGGAGATGATGGTGTCCCTGATGGATGCAGTGACCACTGCGCACGGTTATCCTGTTTTGCCAATGCTGCCTCACTGAAATGCGGACGTGAGAAGCCAAGAAGAGATGTTGAACGCTGATTTTCATGCAGTATGACCAGCACGGTCACATGGAAATTATGTAAGTCGTAAGCTTCTCGGCCTAGAAACGAGGTCAGCTAGGAGAACCATTTCATCTCAATAGTATATCGTACTTTGAGCTGTGTGCCACCATTCATTCTCGGCTTTTATAAGCATCTCACAGATGTACGGTTCGCCTGCTGCGGCACTGACATCGTAGGCGGCTTCGCCAAAGTTGTTTTTTATCAAAGGATTAGCATGTGCTTCATTTAACAAATACTCAATGATAGACATGTAACCCTTCGATGCGGCGTTGACTGTTCTTGCATCATGAGTTTAATAAGAGTAGCTACTAAGCTATCGACTTACTTAAGGGTGTATGACCCATTTTACTACGCACATTAACTTGTGCGCCTCGTTCCACAAGTAATCGCACAATGGGTAGAGAGCCTTTTGAGCAAGCGTTGTGTAATGCTGTCCAACCATCTTTGTCTTTTTGATGGACATTGGCATTCTTTGAAAGTAGATATTGAACCACGGTAAAACGTCCGTCATAGGCTGCTTTAAGTAGCGCCGTCTAAGTTTGTCCGATTGAAAAAGCTTAAGTACCCACCAAGCACAGGAATAAATCATCTTCCCTCTTCATCCCTCTCCTTCCTTTCTCGTACACACACACACGCATATGGAACACATGTATGTTGTTTTGTCTCTCACCTCGCCCTCTTTATCTCTCGAATCAACTGCAACTTCGTACTCTTCTATCAAGCACTGCACGATATCCAGGTGACCACGAGAAGCCGCAATATGCAATGGCGTGAGACCGGTTGAAGTCTGAGCCTCATTGACCGCTTTAAGCGGATCAGATACTAGCAACAAAATCTGTTTTAACATGGCCAAATTGCCAGCTGATGCCGCAGTTCGTAAGTTTGTTTGTTTGCTTTTAATGTTGGTTGGACTGTTGGACTTGGGTGCTGTAGTCAAGTGAGGCAGCTTGATGAAGTTATTATGAGAGAATCCATAGTATTGGTGTGATTCGCCAGGTACAGGAGGCGTACAAAACTCAATGACCGAACCGAGAGTCATGCCAGCGTGAAGAAAGCAAGAACCGCAAGGAAGAGAAAGACAGAACAGATTACCCGGGGTTTTAAATGCCAACTGCAATGACCTGAATGCCAAACGTCAACAATCGGCATGCTCGGGACTCACGTGCCGGTTCTAATGTCATCGTTGCCACTGAGGTGCCGCTGTATCGAATAAAAAGGGGCTACAGGGCATAACAAAAGCATAATAATGTATAATCCCAAACGCTGGATGTCAAGCTCAAAGCCGCCTCTAACGGTCGTAGGGAGAGATGTAAAAGATTTGCAGAACAGTAATCGCCGGATTCTCCGGTGGGGGACACCCCGCGGAGAGATAACGTCACGTCCCATTGAATGATGCGCTGTTCCCTTTTGAAGGGTATTCAGCACGTGCATGCATCTAGAACATTACCAGAACATGAGTTCTATCTAAACGCCGTTCATTAGAATAACAACGACGAAGATAGAGGTACCTCTCTTATTTTCCCTGATATGATTTGTTAAGACTGACATTAAGGAAATCCATTCCTGGAATAATGTTGTTGTTGTGGGCAACAGGTACAACTTAAAATGCCACGTTTTGCATCGTCTAAATTAACATTCTAGCGTAATACAGAGAGAATGTATGTTAGTAAGCAACGTGCAGATTAGAGATTACAGTATAAGACTTGCTAGATTAGGCTTTAGACGAAGGAGTCTTTGTGCTATCAGAACACTTTGGTCATTCCTTTTTGAAGCATGGATCTATCAAATTTGCGACAATTGCAGTATATATCCTCTGATAGTTAGCTGTGATCCATTTATAGGCGGACGAGATGTTGACATTGCATTCGCCCTGAAACTGCGTGATTTGCCAACCTGCCCGAAATTTTTTGTTTCAGGTACCGTTTAGCATATTGCTGATCGAACTGAAATGATCAAATCAGGTATTACTGTCTTTTATTCTTTTCCCAATCTTTGGATTGCTTGAAATGCTCACATAGGCCTTGACTGTTTCCTATCGGTAATGGTTTGTAAACACAAGTATTTGTTATCCAGGTTGAACTTTTATGCCCAGCGCAGAAGCGGATCCTTTGTTGTGTCGTTGAAGATGTTGTTTATGTATGCCCCTGGGTCATATCTGTTGTATAGCACCGCGGGCAATGTGCGATCGTTCACTCTGCTGATCCCTATCAGTTGCATGCAGTGTATCATTTCCCTGATTAAATCGTGTTCCAACCAAAGTCTATCCATCAGGTACGGGGATCACCTTTTTTTTGGGCAATAAACCAGTCGACGCTTTCGGGTAATCCGTAGCTTAGGAAACGAAGTATCCAATCAGTTAGTCCATTGATGTCATTGTTTAGGGTAGGGTGCAAATAGCGAACTTCTACACAACTATATATAGAACGTATCGGTCTTTTTCTTTTTTTTTTTCTTTGCGAAGAACCATACCATCGCCAAGTTTTTATAATTACGAGAATGGATGCTTCCACAATACCAACCACTCAAGAAATACTTACTATGCCTCAATCTAAGCCAGAATCTATGTTGAATAAAGACGAAGAGGACACCGAACAAGTACGAAATGAATATGAAAATATGACCTATGACGAAATGTCACAACGTATGGCCGAAAATTACAAGCAATTGACGGAAATGCTTGGTCATCGTATTAGTACGCCCTCTGCTACATCTTCCGACAAGACTGATGCACATGTGTACGACATACCCACCTCGGGTGATCTGAATGAGATAGCTGACCTGGATGATGAGGCAAAGATGGTCAAATTGGCCAAAATATTCTCCCGCGCAGCATCGAGCGGCGATGTGGATAAAGTCACACAGTTATTGAATGACGAGACACTGAGACCTTTGATTGATATTGACGCGAAGGATGAAGATGGAACAACTCCCTTGATTTATGCCGCCTGCTTTGGCAAAACGGATATCGCTAAAGTCTTACTAGAAGCTAATGCTAAAGTCGATATTCAAGATTCAGGTACACTCCCTTCCTCTTTTTTCTTTCCTATTTCCTGCCGACCTTTCAAGGCATATATTATACACAACTTTTCTTCTTTTCTGCATTTGTTATAAATTAGATTTAATGAATGAAATCATGTAGTGGGCTGGACGGCTTTGATGTGGGCAACAACCAACAACCATGAGGCTCTAGTCAAGCTATTGTTAGCCCATGGTGCCTCCCCGCAAACGAGATCTGCCAAAGGCTTGACTGTGTACGATGTTGCACGCACGGACAATCAAAAGATGGCCGATATTCTGCCAACCAATCCGCGAGACAGCTACTCGTCCACTTCAAGTCTCATGGCCCGCAGCGCATCGTCGGCATCATCCACAGCTGGAGATCTGGACTTTTATTACCAAACTACTCTTGAAGGCTTTGATTCCTTTATGGCCGAGGAAGCAGATCGCCGTCAAAAATTGTTAGAGACGGCTCTTGCTCTTGCAGGTGATAATTTCTCGGATCAAGACGACTCTGAGTACGAGGAATCCACGAACGAAGAAGGATCGCACGATTTTTTCTGGGATAAATGTTTGCCTGACCAAATGTTTGTGTTTGGCGCTGATGATCTACCTAATATTCTGAATATGGTCATTACCGATATGCAATTACCAGTACAATCGCGACAGGAAATATGTGTGCCAGCGAACGTTGTGTTCCTAAGCGCTCGTTTTGCTCACTATTACTCTACCAATGACTTACTTCATGAAGTGTTGGAAGGGGCTTTGTCACGCATGAGTCAGGCTATTAAGGTTGGCGAAACGAAAAACAAAAAATGAGGCGCAAAAGCAATAACCAAGCGCTTTTCTCATTTGTAGGGCAATGCGCACAATGTTCACGTTCTTGCTTTCTGGATTACCAACTTTACCCAACTTTTGTACTACCTGAAAAAGGACTCCGGTCTTGTTATGGACACGGCTATATACCAGTTACGCTTGTCCGAATTGATATCAGAAACATATACCATGATAGTTAATGATACCGAGCAAAGATTGTGCAAAGTATTAGGTCCGGCTATGCTGGAATTTGAGCAAATTCCAGGAATGGAAGACATCAACTTTGCTGATGATTGGCAGCGATTTTTCAGACGGAGCAACAGCCGACGATCCGTCATCATGGAAGGGACACAGATGCGACGGAACGCTAGTATGCCTGTTCACGGTTCTAACGAGACAGCGAGTGGCGTTTCGCCGCGTTCAATTACAAGCCTGTTGACCTCCACCTTTTTTGTCCTACAATCGTACGAGGTTCATCCTACCATCATTATTCAAGCTTTGGCGCAGTTCTTCCACTACATGTCGTGCGAGTTATTTAACCGTATTTTGACCAACAAAAAGTTGCTCAACCGTTCAAAGGCAGTCCAGATACGTATGAATCTGTCTCATGTTGAGGATTGGATTCGTCATAACCATTTACCATCGAGCCTGATCAGTTACCTGCATCCGACGACGCAGCTTTTACAGCTTCTTCAATGTCTATCGCAGTTGGATGATATGGAAAGCTTTATGTCTACTGTCGAAAAATTTGACGCTCTGAATTCCCTTCAAATTAAGCGTTGCGTTGTCAATTATCGTTATGAAGTCAACGAACGTCGATTGCCCGAAGAGATTGAGAAGTATGTACTTCAGACGGCTGCCAACACGGTACGATTGAAACAATCGCGAAAGTCCAAGTCTAAATCATATGAACATTCTCGTAAGAGTGCGCCACCCATGGCACGCGCCCAAAGTGTGTCCATGCGACGAGAGCGTTCACGCCCTGAAAGCATGTCAAGTCTTGTGGGTTCGATTATGTCCAGCGTTGGCATGTCAACGTCGACATCGCTACCTCTCACAGTGCCATGTGCGCCAACGACGGAAGAATCTTCTAAGGTGAAGGATTCGGCAGAGGAAGAATGTGAGCCTGAGATCGAATCGACACATGAAACGAAGGATCCGAAGTTCATGCTACCCTTCTCGGTTCCAACGACAGCACACATGGTATACATCAGTGGGTGGGCACCGGACGATTCTAAAAGAGAAAAGGTGGTTGTGCCAATCATACCCGAAGAATGGATGGAAAGACTAGACAAAGACAACTAGACGAACCCAAAAACTCCGTGTATGAAAAGTTAACAACGATCTTCAGTTCTCATCTTTCTAGTCATGTATCTCTTTTTCTTTTCCTTTTCTTATTGCCCTTGTCCTCTTTGCCTCACTTATTTTCTTTTTCTTTTCCCACAATTTTCCGTCATACCTATGTAAATCTACTGCACTATGCCAAATCCCTTTTCATCTGATACTAATGAGAACAACGTAAAAAGAGGGGTCCGAAAACAAAATAAACAAAAAAAGACCTATATATATCTGGACTTGCATAGCGTCGATTTTATTCAATGTCATGGATGGCAATTTCATCTTTGTTCTTCGTATCCGCATCATCTCCTGATTGTTCAATTACAGTTTTAGTGTCAGGTTTCTCTTCCGTTGCAGGAATTTCAGCATCCGTTTTTTGCTTTTTGCTTTGATTCTCATCGCCCTTCTTATTGTCTCGCTGCATTTTACGCTTTTGTCGTCTAGCTCTATTCTTTGCTGTCTTCTGTTCGCTCTCCTCTTTTAACCGTTTCATTTTCTCTTCATATTCACGCTTCTCTCTTTCCTGGAGTGTTCTTCTTTTAGCATAAAAATGGACAATATATAGGGTGAGTAGTTGTCTACCTTGCGTTCTTGTTCATTCATTTCTCTGATCCGCGCGTACTCGCGTCGTCGATGTGCTCTGTACACGTGGAAATCGCCACTACCAGCGCCCGCACTGGAGCCTACAGATCCTCCAAGTTTAGATGACTCATGCCGTGTTTCAATCCTCTTTTCGTCTAACCTGGCACGTTGCGGACGAAATCTTTAGGTTGTTTCAAGATTGATTTTTCTTTAGGTCGTTCCGGAATATGTACTGGTTTGTCGATGTTATCGAACAATCTTCCCAGTTGCCGTTGCTGTATTTCTGCGGGAGTCAAATTGTGCCTTTTTGCCTTGACAGCATTGTTATTATTGTTATTATCGTTTTGTTCCTCGAAATCGCTCATGGTATGCCAACTCTGGAGGGTAAAAGAAAGAAAAAGAACTTGATTTTTGCGCCTCCGCCTCCAAATCAGGCAAGTTAAAGTCACGACTGATTTCCATTTGCTGTTTGCCATCGACCGATAGTAGGAGTAAACCATGGTGCAGGCTTTACAATGAACTTTTACTTAGATTTTTACTCTATATATATATTCAACAAATTGCTGCTAGTCGAACATTTATCTTCATGTTACACCATAAAATCGGGGGAAGGAGCAATGTTGCCTGAATGATCTATAAACGTCTGAATGTAGTATCGCATAGGTTTGAAAATAAAAAAAAATTGATCAGAAATCTAAAACTCAATCCACTGTTGTATCAGCATTTTGCTACAACATAATTCCATAATGGACGCTGTTCATGGAGAATAGACAAATTAGCCTAGGCAAAGGTACAGGTTTTCTCTTAAAGAAGCTAGCCTTCATGTACCTGTCCCTGTTTTACTAAAGATATTTGTCTTAAAGACTGTTCAACAATTGCTCTAGTGATAGTAAGGGCGTGCGGCATACCTCAGGACCGTTCCCTTTATGGACTTTCTCTCGTCCTGGGACCCATTACCGAGAACGTCAGAAAGTATCTGATAAACCAACCCATCTTGCATAATCCAATTTCTTTGGTTTGTTTTGCTTAGTATTGCTCACCATACACGTGGTTCAACGTTCCTTTCGTCATCTAGAGCCAACAAGTTATTGCTCGTATTTCAATGCACGCAAAAACGAATCACAGAGAGATTGCCAATTGATTGAGGAAAAGAAATCAATCAATGACGATACGTTGTGTCGCTTCAGGCTTAGACTGTCAGACAAAAAGATATGGTAACAAAAGGCATCAGCGTCATCATGGTGTTAATATTTGTTCCAGTTCCGGTAAGTATGACAACCTACCAATAGCTTTATCAGTTGAACGAGATAGATCATGACACAGATCGAGATCACAACGCTTCGGGTACAATGTGCGAAAATGGGGCACCTGGACAATACAGTAAACAATAAATAAAAAGAAGTTGGGATTGTAGGCTTAACATCGTTTAAGCCAATGATTTCCATTCTGAGAAAGCTGTGCAATGAACCAGGAAAAACTTAATCGTCAAATTGAATATAGCAATTATCTCCTACTGTATCGATTATGATGTTTTCCATACATGATTGTGTATTGTATTCAGGTATTGGGATCAATGACTTGGGCAGGTCGTGATGTTCAAGGTACAAAATGGGAAAGGATGACACCACCATATCCTGCATGCTGGATCGTTGCATTGTGGCATAGTTTTTTATAGTAAGACACTCTAAAGATCAAAAAGCAACTGGCTAATTGCGTTCAACAAACCCAGTTCGTAATGAATCGAGCGAAAGGTATGACAGGATGGCATGATATCGCCATATTCAATGAGCGATTCCATTACGGACCCTTCTTCTTCTTCTCTTCTTGTTACAAATTATCTTTTAGACTCTCTCTGTAAACTACTATCGGTATCCTACCATATAGGTTTGCTCGTCCGAATGTAGGACAAATCAATAGATGAGTAAACCGTAGAATGATATGCTTTCTTAATATTCCACAAGATGAAAAAAAAAAAATCAAAGCCAACATTTCGGAATGGGTGGACGCAAAGAAGAGACGATCGCTACATGGAATTTAGGGTGGAGAAAGAGCGATCACAGCCCAGCAGCGAATAGCAGAAACGACGCTCGTGCGGGACAGCTGTAAATCTTTACTTTTATTTATCGGAAAATCCTCTCCGGTCGTTTATCCGACTGGACAACGTTGGCTACCGTCTCCTAGGTCACACCAGGAAAGAGCTAACCAAGTAACCCTACTGATTGATGTAGACACAATGCTTTTTTCTTTTTTAGTTGGAAATGGTCCTTGTTTGTCTTTGGCTAATCCACATTTATTTTTTCGTTTTTGATGTGCTAACATTAGACTTCACCGAGATACTACGTAAATCCGTCAAAAAGGAACAAGAACCGACCAGGATCTGAAACAATGCGCTCGGAAAGCACGAACGGAAACATTAGGTTGTTTAGTAGAGTCGATAAACGACGAACCGAAGGAAGGTATTTATCTTCCCGTAGGACAAAAATTGCAACCAGCACGTTCGTTGCAACGGTCCTCATTCCGGTATTGATAGGCTCCTTTTTTTTTTTTTTTTTTTT